>CM049797.1:5857613-6457613 GCA_027422405.1 Ptychobarbus kaznakovi | reverse complement strand
GTAATCTTTTCAATAATCAGAAGTTCACTGAAGTTCAGCACTGATCGTGTTGTGGCATTTAGATGCTAACCTTTAGTACATTGTGGGTTAAGGCACATATTCATAACTCTAGCTGTTACTTGCACATTTACTTTAACAGTCAAAGCAAATGGTGTTTGAAAAGTATTTGGTCAAAATGTTCAAATACACCATACAGAAAATACATTCTTTCTATTTCAGAACATTCATGGGAGAAATCTTGATATATCCTTCAATTCTTTCAGAATCCTTCAAGATTGTGTTACAGTGTAAAGCTCAGCAGTACTTTAATGTCTCTCTATGTTCGATACACTGAAAAATATTGGAGTAGAATTTACTTTAAATCTTTTTTCACACAGAAATAGCTAACAATTTCACAAATAATTATAAACACATGCCATTTTGAAGTACACAATCAATCAATAATTGGTATAATGTATTAAATAATTGGTGTATAAAGCATTTTCACTCAGAAATTGCTAGCAAATTTCATAAATAATTACAGGAAATGGAAAGTAACATGAAATGAAATTATAATCATACTTGTAAAAAATGCTCCAAACATCTTTATTTACAAATAAATATTTTTACATTGTACTACATGAAAATGTAATATAATTTAATTTAGCAGATTTAGTCATTTGTTTATTAACACACACACACACACACACACACACACACACACACACACACACACACACACACACACACACACACACACACACACACACACACACACACACACACACACACACACACACACACACACACACACACACACACACACACACACACACACACACACACACACACACACACACACACACACACACACACACACACACATATATATACATCTCAATCTTATATATATATATATAAGATTGTACTCACAAAGAGCAATTTCTCTAGATTAAATCTTAATTTAATAGCCTAAATATAAATGTATATATTACAAGAAAACTGACTATAGAAATTTCCATATTTCCACAACTTTCAAGAAAAAGTATGCCTTTTCCATGCATGGAAATCATAGTTTTAAAATTCCTTAATATTTCTGTTTTTCATGATTGTGCAAACCCCAATAATTTTTTAATTACAAATAAGTTTTTACTACAAAATATCACATTTAATAGAATGTTACATGCCATTTGTTTGTGAAATTTATTTGCAATTTCAGAGTAAAATTGTTTCTAAACTTTTTTTTTCAGTGTAGGAAGAAAAACTGATGCTGAGATAGATGAAGAGAACTAAAGTTTACTTAAGTTCATCCATCATCTGAGATCTCAATACACCACTATAATACTCCAACGTTGTGGACCTCAAATCTGCACCAATCTACTGTACCTGACCAAACTCAGCTTCAGCTGTGCAACACATTCAGCTTTCTTTTATCTTATCTGCTAGCAGAAGTTCATTAAATCTGATAAGACACTGTTCCATGCGCTAGCAGATTACAATCTGAATTGCATAACATTGCCAAACTGAGAGTTAATGATCTCTACTCACCTGGTCCGGTCTAAATCAGGTGTGCTCAGAGTTTTCTGCATAAGGCCAGAGGTGTGGAAGCCGCTGAGATGTCACTAGGTATCCGGTCTGATGTTATCTTGGTGTTATTCCTCTTTCCTTTGGAGAATTCCAGAGCGCAGCACTCTCCTCTCCTGCCTCCTCCTCACGCTTTTACTGCAGTAGCCCAAGATCAAGGCACAGTCCCACCACAAACCTCTGACACACACACACACCAGAAAGCAGAGGCGCTTGTAAGAACTGCTCTCTCTTACTCTCTCTCTCCGCTTTTTGTGCTTGTCTTTCATAAACACCCTCTCTTTTTACCCCTTCTTTCTTTTTACTCACTCCTGCTCTCTCTCTCTCTTGCTCTCTCTCTCTGGCGGAGGTTGGGGTTGCAGCAGCGGGACTCTTGCCAGTAACTCAGCTGTATGCAGTATTGATGGAATAGTTCAGGGATGCTAACCCAGCACGAATTTTCCCAGCGCTCCACTTTCCCTTTCGCTCTTCACCCCCTCCTGCACCTCCATCGCTCCTTTTTGTCACCCCCCAACCTATCAGTCTGCTTCCTTTGGTTGACCACTATCTAAATCACTCTGTTCCTATGATCCCCTTTATTCTCCTTAGTTCTATTGAGCTTGTTCTCTCTCAAATGTATTACGTCGTGGGTCTAATTTGCGATTAAGCAGATCAAATCTCAGGTTCTTGCTTCATTACTGTATATGCTGCCCCTGTGGATGATGTTTCTACAGATCATTAGCGCTCATTAGTGGCACTTGCTAAGACTATCACTATTATTTTTGCACATACTTAGGTTTAGGAATTTGAATGAACCTTTAACCCTGAGTAATGGTTAAATGCAGGTGGTTTTCCCATCATGTACTCTTTGAGCTATGGAATTAAAAGTTTGTTGTTGAAAATAGTTGTGCTACAATTTTGTAATTAAGAGGATTTTCAGCTGATGAATAATAAAAAAGGGCTCTGACTAGGGTCAAGTATGCAACAACTTAGAACACCCTAGCATACTAAATAAACACTACATACTAACAAACTAGCTAGTGCATAGAAATGGACTAAGAATGATTTTTCATGGCCGATTCCTATTTCAGTTTTTTTTACAAGCAAATTGGCCGAATCGGATAATCGCTGTGCTTCAAAACACTACTTTTAGTCATTGTACTTTTTTTTTTTTTTACTTTAAAGGGATTTTGGCCTCTTCCTTAGCTAGTCAGGCTGGTCTTAACTGGTCTAAGCTGAAATTAGCTGGTTTTAGCTGGTCTCCCAGTCTGGCCAGCCTGGTCAAGCTGGTTTTAGCTGGTTGTTCCAGCTGGTCTCCCAGCCTGACCAGCTAAGGAAGTAGTCAAAACACCTCTAAAACCAGCTTGCTGAGCAGCTATGACCAGCTAAAACCAGCCAACCAGCTTTTAAGGTTTAGCTGTTTTTTTTCAGAGGAAAAAAATGCCATTGAAACTTTGTAAAGACAGTCAGTTCCCTTTAAAGATACATTCATGTAAATCTCCACCCCCAATTTAATATTTTAGGATTTTCTTCCAATATTTCACTCATAGTGAACAGTGAGCTGCTCTGCCTGCTTCAGTATTCTCTCTTCCATTTACAGACTTCGTCATTTTTCCACACAAATGACAATTTGGGAAATGATTGCAATGCAGTTTGTGTGCAATTCCGGTATAGAGATAAAATATCACAATATCGGCAACCTGCCAATCTCTATACAGGAATTCACCCTTTCACTGGGAGTTTGATTGACAGGCGATTCAACCAATCATAACAGCGAGTCTGCCAATTTTGTCCGACAGACTAACCAGACAGTAGATTAAATTAACGTCAGAGTACTTGAACTTGAAAAATGGTGTGCATGATGTTCATTCATGTTTATTTTTGTGCTATAACTAGTGAAGAGGAAGAGATGATCGGTTCACGTGCCGCTTGAACTGAGGTGCTACAGCGATCTGTCACAATGCATTAATGGGCCACAAAACGGTACTTATTCTTTGAATTTCTGTTAAAAAATGACAAAATTTGAAAGCTGAGACTTTGTTTTATACCAAAAGTAACCTTCTCAGTCTTGTCTATCTGCACGTTGTCAGTGTCCTCTTTCCACCGCAAAGTATTTATCACTGTGTGAGAACATGATGTGTGGCATGAGAGTGACATGGCTTGTCAGACATCTTTGCGAAGGGTCGGTTGCACACAAACTGCATTGCAGTCATTTCCAATTTGCAGTCAACCAGTGCAACTCTGACTAAAAACCACCAGAACACTATAGAAACTGCATAGCGACACACTAAAACTATTTAGAACACCCATACAACTGCCTGCTGTAGCAACATGCTTAAAACCATCCAGAAAACTGAGAAAACAGCACACCAACATTCTAAAACCACCTATATCACAGTGATTGCATAGCAATGCTTTAAAATCCATCTCATCACCCAGCATAGCCATGTACTTAAAACCTCCCCTAAACACCCTAAACACTGCATGGCATCATGCTAAAAAAACACCCAGAAACCCTAGTATCTGCATAGCAATACACTAAAACCAATTAAAACACGTGTAGCTGTGCACTAAAAACCAACCAGAACACCCAAATCACACAGAAACCAATCAGAACACCCTGACAACTACACAGCAGCGTTTTAAAAACACTCAGAACATTCTAGCAACTATTTAGCAACATAGCGATGCATTAACAAAACACTCTAACAACTGCATAGCAATGTGCTAAAAATCACCCAAGAACACCCCGGCAAACATTTACCTCTGTAGCAACTATGCACTAACCTTAATAACAAACCCTAATGTAAACATCTATATCTTTTCTCCATCATGTGAATCTGACTGCCTTTGAAAAAAGGGGTAAAAATATATCTGACATACTTACAGTCTTATTATTATTGAAAGGGTCATGAGGCTCTTCTTGCTGTGCTCATCACAAAGAGGAACCTCTCTGATTTCATATTCTTTAAATATGCTGTCGGATGAGAGAACAGGACGCTTCATTTCAGGAGAGGTTGTGACTAAACCTGAAATGATGATTCACTGATTAAAGTTGTGCTTGCCAGTAAGATGCAAACAACAGTTTTAGATATCATATGTACAAAAAAACCTGTATGCTGTTTGTCACACTGCATTAAGGCAGCAGTAAATAACAACCAATGCATAAGGGAGTCGGTCTTGCACCAGCAGTCTGTTTTCACTGCAGTCGTCTGACATCTCTGCAGCATCTGCCAGCAGGTCCAATCACACTTACCTCCATCAGCTAGCAAAGATCTTGGTCGAAGATCTACGTGTGAGGCCCTCTGCTGGCAATGGAGGAAAGTCCCCAAAGATTAGAGGTGAAGAGCTGAGGTAACATCACCTCAAGGCAGGGGCTTCGCTAGTGGGGTGAAAGGGTGACAGAGTGCATAAGGCCCAGAGGTCTGGGGGGCCTGCGATCAGCTACTGGCCATCGGGAACACCGGGACATTCCAATTCGAGTAATACATTCGAGACCTCGCCGATATTTGGCGCCGTTTATAATTACAGCGCATGCTAAACCGAATAAAGCAAATACTTCAGAAGCGCGAAGCAGCGTTCCCCGATGCATCCGCCAGCCGTGCGTCAAAGCAGAGCGGATCAGTCACCCGCACAGCACGCGCTTCTGCCACGATTCATAAGAGATAAACAGCGCAAGTCTCTTGATCCATTCAGATGTGACACAGAATTGTTATATAGTCGTGTGTCATGAGAACTTTAAAGAAAACAGAAAACAGCCACGGACAATGAGGTATATTGGAAGATGCCAATAGGCTTGTCAATCCAGCACCATAATAATTTAACTTGAAGATACTGTATAAATGTATAAATAGCCTGTGTTGGCAGAAATGTATTTATTAAAATTGTTACTGTTATTGCATATTGGACAATATTTTTATTGTATAGAAGGTGTTTTGTAGTTTCCTCGTGTTTAGTTTTTTTTTTTACTATATGTTATAGTTTATTTTTACTTATTATTTATTTTAAAAACCATATAAACATGGTAACGAGGACCATGGTTTTACTTCTTGTGACCACCATCCCACTAATACTAGTCAGCTAAACTCTGGATACTTCTTTCTTTTTAGATGTTTAGTTCTAATACATTTTTATTTAAGTAAAATGTTAATTCAGTAAGGCCCTGATTAAAGATAAATATCAGTGTGTTATATAAATTAGGTGTTTTTACAAATAATAAAGTTCATAAAGGGAGATTCACCCAAAAATGTAAATTGTCTTCATTTACTCAACACCATGTTCTTCCAAACCTGTATGAATTTCTTTCTTCTTGAACATAATTTGAGAAATTCAAGAAATGTGTGTCCATATAGAAATCAAGAGTGATAAAAATGGTTTGGTAACATTCTACAAAATCTTCTTTTGTGTTCAACATAAGAAAGTTGTTTGGGACGACATGAGGGTGAGGAAAAGACAGAATTTATTAGCAGTAACTTTCCAACAGTCTAGCTCAAAATCAAACTTTACTGTCAAGTGCTTTTCTGTGTGATGAAAATGCATTATTAAGTTTGTTGTATTTGTCGTGAATTCAGTCATATCTATCAGTATTCCTTTCTGTCCTGTTTTATTTATTCATTTATTTACTCCAATTGAAGGCCCTATGACCCATTAAAACATTCAAGGGGAATTTGAGGGCCGGATGGGCTTGATTTGGTGAACGTGATTTTGAGGGAGCCCCATAGCAAATTCAGTGCACAGGGCCCAGAATTCCTAGCGACGGCCCTGCCTCAAGGATAAAAGGGCAAACATGATAAATCATTTCAGGAGGCACTCATTCCCTTCACCAGACAAGCCCTGTCCCAGTGCACAGAGCCATACAGGTCACAGCATATTATATAGAAGATCACAGATCTGATGAATTATGAATTAGCCTTATTCTGTGTTATGAATATTCATGGCTTCTTCCTGTAGATGCGTTTTTCCTGCTGGTTTCAACCCCATTAGCTTTAGATTTTCAAGGACACAATTACTTATTGATAAGGTTAGTACCTGGATGGATAGTGATAATAAATCAGTAGTAGTTTTGCTTAAAAATGCAAACGTGAGAAATATCGGTGAGTTTAAGAAACAGTATATATATATTATATATATATATATATATATACTGTACACAACCATTCAAAAGTTTGGGTTGGTAAGATTTTTTATATTTTTATGGTCTCCATTTTATGCTGCATTTATTTGATCAAAAATACAGTAGAACAGTAATAATGTGAAATATTATTAGAATTTAAATTAACTGTTTTATATCCTAATACATTTTAAAATGTGAGTTACTCTTGTAACGACAAAGCTGAATTTTCAGCATCATTACTCGTCTTCAGTGTCACATGATCCTTCAGAAATCATTAATATGCTGATTTGGTGCTCAAGAAATACTTCATATCATTGTAAAAAGCTGTTGTGCTGCTTAATATTTTTGTGAAAACTGATACATTACATTTTTCATGATTCTTTGATAAATACAAAGTTTGAAAGGATTATTAAAATGGTTTATAAAATGTTTATAACAGTATAATTGACTGATGATGACAGAACATCATCACATGAACATACAAAACATAAAAAGAAACATTGTCTAGACAGTGCACACTTTTTAATAATTGAACACCTTTATCTCTGCAACAAAGATGTGCTTTCAGATATTAACAAGGGATGATATCAGCAGTCCAGCACTTAACATCTGTATATGATGTATGCTCACTGACTGCAGGCCAAAGGCACACCCTCTCTTCATGTGTACCCGCTGACCTGTGTGTTTCACAGGAAACTCTTATCTCAATGACTTTCGCTGCAAGATTAGCCGAGCGCTAAAAGGTAGCATGCCTGTCCCAGACAAGAATAAAGAATTCATTGTTTCCAACTTCTGCTTCAGCTGTGGTTTGTCTGGCTTCTTTCATTTGCTCTATACTTGTTTTAATGTTGTTCTAACTGATGCCAAAATATCCATTAGGAATGTTATATAGGCTACACAATGTTTGCTATCCCACAAACACTTCACAACAGAGGAATGGAGGCGTTTGGAGTGAGGTCTAATTTTATTTAGCTTATCCTCATTCATCCATCAATTTATAAAACTCTTGGCTTGATTTAACAATAATTCATCATATTCAGTCAATAACTGACTTCATTATGCTTAGGGATATTCATCCTCACGTCGCTCTGAAACGTAAGACTTTCTTTTTTCTGTGGAACATAATAGAAAAACATGTAAGAAGATGAATGACAGAATTGTAATGCTGAATTATCTCTAAGAACAAATCTTTTACCTTTAAAATGTTTTCAGTTCATTTCAGTTTTATGATTATGCACAGAATACAGATCCCAAAATATAATTACACATTTATTCAGACTCATACTATACTCTCAATTTAAAAAACTTTGTATACAGCATTAACCATAATTGCCAATGCTACCATTGATTAAACGTACTGTTGATAATCAAAAAGTGTCAAATAATGCACACACAAATAAAATAAAACTAAAGTAAAATAAATAAAACAAATAAAATATATAAAAAAATTTTTTTTACTACACTAGTTTAAATGTTTTTAAGGCTATATCAATAGGCCACTGATTTCTATCCCAAAGAGGGCTTTGAACGTCTCCTGACAGCTTCAGAAAAATGTGAATAATTCTGACAAGCGCTTCCAAATCATGCATAACATTAATTAAGTGTTTTCGGTCCACTGCATCATCAGTGCAAATAAATCATCTGCCATCCCGTACAACCCTTACAAAAAAGATTTGGAGAGTTTTAGTATTCACAAATCTCTCAAGTCTGCAGAGATTGATTCTTAAGTAAAAGAACTGAAGCATTACTAAAAGTATAATTTAGCTCTCAAGGGGATGAATAAATATGAAAAAATCAACATGCATGTAACTCCTCTGACTGCAGTCAAATTCAATATTTCATGGTAACCGTCTGTCATGATTGTTTAGTAAAGCTTAGTTGCATTCTTGAATATTTCCAGCTTTTAGATTAAATTGAAACTATATGATTTCCGTCTTTCTGTAATGCTGAGTTCTCGGGCGTTGTTCTCGATTGCGAGCGAGAATTTTACTTTGCAGCTTTGCTTCATGATCGCCCATGCAGACAGCAACAAAAAGAAAAGCCCCTCCAACGACTAACAGAAGTCCAGCAAACCAGCCGGAAAACATGGCCTCTCCATACTCCCATCCTGGCATCACATCCGGAAGATTCTCATCCCAGAACTTCACTACCATTATGTATGCCATTAGCGAAACAGGGGCAAGGGTCGTGATCCCTGACACAACGATAAACACTCCACCGAGGATGAGCAGCGTCCTCTTCATCCTCTCTCGCCCGGGGCCAATCTCAACACCTTGGAGTCCGAAAAAAGCAGCCGCCAGCCCGAGGAATCCTGTCGCGATGGAAATGCACATGAGAACCCGGGAAACTAAAGTGTCTAGTGGAAGGGCTAAAAAAGACTCGAAGGCTTTGCAGTGAATGCCAACTTCCTCTGTGTAGATACACATGTGCCAGAGACCCTCGTACCAGTTCTCCATCTCATTCAGATCAGAGTTCATCGTCTTCCAAAGCGGCAGGAAGGTTGTAATAAAGGTTGTGACTAAACCTCCAAAGGACACAAAGAGTGAAGCTCTCTGGACAGACTTAGTGGTGAACAGCACCATGTTAACACTCGTCTGTTCTCTCGCTTTGTCGGTCTGTCCATCTGAGATTGTCTGGTCTAGTCTGGACTGGCTCCTCCTTTGCTTTAATGAAAGCCCACCTGTTCTTGCCGGATAATCCAGCAGCCCTTCACAACGGCAGGACTGTTTTTCAAACCGATGGATATCTTTACGGAGGACAATAACTGCTTTTTAAAGAGGAAATACGATATGTCCAGTTTGAAGTCTGTGCAGGAAGCCTGAACAAAAAAGACTTTGAGATTGAGGGAGAAGAAAAGGAATTAAAAAGAGCTTTTGGTGAAATGTGTTAAAAGAGCCTTTTTCCTTTCTAATTGTAGCTGATGATAACTCATAAGTGATACTAAAGAGTTTTAGGATGCTGTAACTCAGGATGTATCGGGGGAACAGCTGACTGAATGATAGTTTGCTTTGAGAACACTATGTACCACAGGTTTTTTTCGCTGAAGCTGCTCTGATATTCGCAGATCAGTGGTTAGAAATCGGACACCTTGTTGAGCTGAGCTGAGCTCATCCATACCTCACCATTTGTCCTTGAACACCGAATGTGGATATCTTCCCCTTTATGTATAATAGGCTAGATTTAAAGATGGCACAAGCTTAAGTTTTAACCTAAGTAACTCATTCCATACATTACCATTTCAATTTGGGGTCAGTATTAATTATTTTTAAGAATTAACACTCTTATTCAGCAAGGATGTATCAAATTCAACATTGATAATAAGAAAAGTTTCTGGAGTAACAAATCAGCATAATAGATTTGCATTTACAAAATTTGACCTCCAACTTCGTTCTCTTAAAAGAACGGCCAAACTTCATGATGGAAATAATTCACAAACAATCTGCCAAAAGAAAAGCTTACCTGAACTAATATGCCATTATTAATTTTCCAAACGAAGACTTCACTATAAAGGCTTATCTCTCCCCAATCTGATGTAACCAGATCCACACACTGAAATTAAAGGTGAAGTTGATCTGTGCTTTGAACATCATAGATAAGTTACCCTTTTGTGCTGAGCCACAAACAGATTTGGTGTAGTCCATTAAAGGAATAGTTCATCCAAAAAGGAAAATTTGCTGAAAGTTTTATCCACACAACTCCAGTCCACCAATTGATGACTTCTAATAAACAAATAGATCAAGACATTTTTTAATTGTAAATAGTTTCCAGCTAAAATAGGAGTCCTCTATCCATAATATCGCTTTCTCCAGTGAAAAAGTGGTCTCGTCTGAATCAGGAGAGAGGAACGCACTGATCAAGCACCATTTAGTTAAAAACAGTCCAAAACAAATGTGCTGGTGGATTTTTATGTGAGAGGACAACAGGGAATGGACTTTTTCCAATGAAGAAAACATTACTATGGACTCATATTTTAGTCAGAAGCAACCATTTAAGATTAAAATGTCTTGAATTTATTTATTTAAACACTTTTAACAAGGCATTAATTAATGGACTGGAGTGGTGTGGATTATTGTTTTTATCAGCTGTTTGGACTCTCATTCTGACGGCACCCATTCACTGCAGAGGATCCACTGGGGAGCAAGTGATATAATGCTATATTTCTCCAAATCTAACCCTAACCCTTCAACATCTTTGACAGCCTGAATTTAACAAATTTTCATTTTTGGGTGAACTAGTCCTTTAATTTAACCCTAACCTTTTGATGAAAAAGAAACAGTAAAACTAGTTAGTGTGAAAGGGGCTCTTCAGTCATCTCTAAAATGATGCTAATGTTCCGAGACATGTCCAATCACTAACAATGGCAGATAATAATAAAGTCTGATCTTTGAGGCTGTGTGGCCTGAGAGATGCCCAGGTGCGGTTGCAGCTCCTGGCATCGTGTGAGCTTCTCTGAAAAGAATGATCCCCTTTGTGCTGCAATCCAAAACCTTTCATTTTTCTCTCATCACCCCTGTCTCAGGCTCCGCGTTTATGGTGTTCTGTTGAAAATGACAGCAAACAGCATTTCACATAATAATGTTTATATTTTATTCCAAATTGTTTGAGGAGATCAATGATTTTGACTTTCTAGTGAAGTATTACACTTACCATTTGCATATTTTCATTAAAGGTGCTGTATGTGATTTTAGCCATTTTGCTTCAACCACATGAACTCTTCTCCAAAACCTTACACTTTTCTTACTGGATAAAAAGCACTAGTTGTTTAAAGAGCACTGGACTTCAGTGATATCTGTCAGGTAATAGAGAAAGTTTATACGAGGCATTTGAAAACAGTCACTTTCAGCACCTTTTAATAGCATGTTAATGTAGTCTTATTAACCATTTTGCACAAAGGATGAATGAACGGAGACTTACAAATCTGTTTCTAGCCATCCATCATTCACGGTAACTCCCCTCAAGCAATCTCATCTACATTCTCCCTCTTGTCGTTTACATAATATATATGCATAAGATAAACCACAAAACATTGTCTGCTGATGTTGCACAATTTATTAAGGCATATTGCCCACAGGGCCGACAGGACACTCTGCTTCATCTCAATGATTACAGTAAAGCATACACAAGTCTTAACATTGACTGTTGTGATGATCCGCTTATATAATTATATTATGCCATAATTCAGGATAATAAAAGCATCACAGGATCACTACAAGGTTCAGGAAAAAAGAAAGTACTACCATATTCATAAAGTGCAGTAGATCAATTCTAGGTCATATTTCATCACAAATATCAAATATATATTGCTTAAAGAATAAATATATTCATAATAAAAATAATTCTCATTACTGTAATGCAAAAAATAATATTTTTTTATTTAAATTGGATACATTCATATTGGTTATATATATACACACACACACACATAATGTACTGTACTTGTTGCTGCACCGCTGTTTATTAAATTGACAAGAATCTAATGAAATCAACCACTGAAAGAATATCAAAATAATTATTAAAAGTAAAACATCTGGACTCACAGTAATTTAGAGGGAAATTGTTCATAACTATAAATTAAAAAAGGCACAAAAAATGGGATCAATTTCTTTAAGCAATATATATATATTTTTGTTTTTAAATGAAAAATGACCTGGACATTTTTCTGTGAGATTAACCTTAATAGGAGTGTTTTTCCAAGCTTCCTTTATGTGGGATACATAATTATATGACTAATTAAACAACATTTTTGGCTGGCGACTGATTTGATGTGCACTACAAAACAAGGTATTTGTCCAAAATATATATGCACATTAAAATAATGTAAACATGAGTCTAACTTTTAGCAATTTTATGATCATCCAGCATGTCTCTCACACACAATTTGGTAAATAAAATCTAGGGGACCGTGGAGCAGCAAACAGGACCCAATCTCATTGAGGAGGGGTGTGAGGCTGGGAGGAGGTGCTGGATGAAAAGGGAAGGAAATGGAGCGGAAGCGTAAATGAAAAAGTCCATAAGGGATGGGATGGGACGTGAAACTATATATCAGAGCTCATCTCAGTGCACTGGTTGTCTGATATGTGGGATGCCAGCGAGTCAATGATGTCCAACAGCAGCGGTTGGCTGAGCGATCGCAGGTTGGGGAGCTTGGACACCTTCAGGGAAGGAAGGAGAACCAAAGAAATAAATGGTAAACAACACAGGCCATGCAAGAGACCGCAAATAAACAGCCAAAATAAACAGATAAGCTAACAGGACCAAATAGAACAGAATATCAAATATGTTTTGGGAATTATGCTCACAAAAGGCACTCACTGGCATTTAAAAATACTAGAATTGTTTGGTGTAACCAAAAGTGGGACAATTTTCACCTACTGAAGTGAATTTAATCTATTGAATAAGCCTAGATGCATATCAAACACACAAGTCTTAGCTAATAAAAAGCCTTTAGTTGTTACAGATCTCCATATATTAAAAATGACTGCAGTATTGTATACATTGAATAGCTTGTAGAGGTTATCCATGTCACACTGAATGTCTTGGTGACGTGTTTTTAGCCGTGGCGAGGCAGCCAGCACACACTCAGAGCTGTGGTCAATAGCACACCCACCTTGGTGAACTGATGGACTATAATATTCAGGCAGTGTTTCTTCATATCCAGAGCTTGAGTCTTATCAGCCGCTTCCAAGATCTAAGGTTGAAGAAAGGATGATAGCATGTGACTGCTGTTCTTGATTATCAAATGTTATGATATTCAGTACTGTTCAAAAGTTTTGGAGTTGATAGGATTTAATGTTTTTGAAAGAAGTCTCTTATGCTAACCAAGGTTGCATTTCTTTCAAAAATACAGTGAAAAGTTATTTTGTGAAATATGGTTGCAATTTAAAATGGTTGTTTTTCATTTTAATGTATAATAAAATGTAATTTATTGATGGCAAAGCTGAATTTTCAGCATCATTATTCCAGTCTTCAGTGTCACATGATTCTTCAGAAATCATTCTAATATGATGATTTGCTGCTCAAGAAACATTTCTTATTAATGTTGAAAACTGTTGTGCTGCTTAATATTTTCCCTGATACAGGATTCTTTGATGAACAAAGTAAAAAAACAGCATTTAATAGATGATGGATATAATCCATAATATCCCTTCCATACATAAAATAAATAAATAAATCCATCTCCGGTTGTCCATCTCCAAATTCCACCAACATATTTGAATTGTTTAGGACAGTTTATACTTGTTAACAACACATATCTGTGCATATTTCGCTCCGGATTCAGATCAAATGACATTTCTCACCGGAGAAAGCAGTTAAAAAGTTAAATATCTGCAATGATGGATTTGTTTCTTACAATCATGCATATTTTGGCTTCACAAGACATTAATTGATGGACTGGAGTGGTGTGGATTTTTGTGATGATTTTATTTTCAGCTGCTTGGACTCATTCTGACGGCACCCATTCACTGCAGAGGATGACTAAGAGATGTAATGTGAGCAAGTACCTGTAAGACATTTTCTACGGTAACGTTCATTTCCAGATTTTGCTTGCAGTAGGCCTGAAGCCTGTTGTTGGAGAAACCGTAGTAATAAGATGCTGCAAACAGATATCTGTGCGCTAGTTAAGGACAAACAAATAATTAAAAAATTTATAAAGCTCAGGTCACTTCAACTTTAAAACTATGGATTTATTCTATCTGTTTTATTATCCCCTGAAGAAAAATTGCTGATTATAAAGTAACAGCAAACCTCTTCTTAACAGCTACACTATTTTAGGCACTGCTCATGTCTCTTGCATGTGGGATGAGTTTTGTCCAAATATTTGATGCGACACATATTAGTTCAAATATGCAATCATAATAATAACAACAATAATAATAATAAAATGGGGTCAAAAACAATGCATTGTGCATGCAACCAAAAATAAAGATTGCATAAAATACTATAAAATGGAGCACATGAAACAGTAAAAAGGATACAGCGAGTCCTCTGGAGGCATGTTGACGTCCCCATAATAAATGTAGCGCAGCATGGACTCAAAGGCCTGTGTACTAGGAACCATCTCACCTATTGAAATGTTCACCTGGCCGTCCTCCGGCATGAAGGAGCGGAACATGGCCTCAAAATAACTGTCAAAGAATTGAGGCAGCAATCAACTGGTAAATTATTAAAATTCACAAAGTTAAAATGCAAATAAAATAAAAACTTTTACTAAATATTTCAGTAAGCTGCCATGGAAAAATTTTCTGATTTTCATTAAGTTTAAACTGAAGTACTAAAATGACTAAAAACTGAAAATAACTAATATAAAACTGAAGGGGAAAAAAACCCGGCCAAAATCAGACAACAAAATCACTAAACATTGAAAATATAAAAACAATCCAAACCAATTCAAAATAGTAATATATACTATAATATTATACCATGATTTACCTTAAGCAAAAAATTAATTTTCTTAAAAATGTACATGTGAAGTAGGTCCATAATCTCATCTTCTTTAACACTTTAAATCTAAAGGTCTGTTACTGTTGTACACTACCTGGAGCGAGCAGCAAGTATGGCCTTATGTGCAGGGCGCGGATGACCATCTAGCAAAAGGATGATGTCACAGAACTCATGGCCCGCCCCCTCCAGATAAGCCTTCATGTCCTGCACCAGAGACGTGCCTGACACAAAACATTTTTGGAGCCATAATCCCTTATTTTGGATCTGTCCTGAAAGCTTGAGTGCTTACAGTGAAAGGACAACGAGAAAATGTGTTGAATATTACCTATATCCACCGGCTGATCCGAATAGACTCGGAGAGGAGGCTGCTGTTTGCGTCTCACTATCTCCACGATCAGCGGAGTGGACAGGCGCTCAAACTCTTTGGTCATGATCACCTGGTTAAAGTGACTCTCCTTCACCACAAAGTTCAGACAGTGTTCCTGGGGGTGGAAAAAAACAGATACAGAAGAGAATCTGACAAGGACGTTTTCTGTGATCAGGTGTGTGTTACTTCAGCTTTACCTTGAGCTGGTCCAGCTGAAGTTTGTTTGCGTTTTCACACACACTCAGGACATTCTGCAGATCAACCGATGCCTCGATGTACTGCACACAGAGCTGCTCCAGTCTGGACAGTTTAAAACTCAGAGCGAGTTTATAAACGTCCATGATCAACAGCACATCCTGGACATGACCTGTTGAGACATGAAGAATTCAAATAGTGCCCTGAGACACTCTCTGTGCCAGAATTGTGAGATAAGATGCTTTTTTGTTGCAGAAAGAAGCTTTCCATAAGTCTGAAGATAAACAGGTGTTCAGTGTGACTTACCTCTACGTGGGTACTGTATCTTATCTGTGTACAGGAACTGCATTAAAACCTCAAATGGCTGTGCTTCTGCTTCTCTGATTGATACTTCTAATAAAGGAGGAACTCTTGAGGACCTTCCAGAGCTGTCCTTCTGACCGCCGGAGCCAGGCTCCTCACTCTCCTCATTGCATTCCAGTTTACTCTTCTACAAAAAAGAAGTTTACATTCTGATTAGCCAAAAAGAAGCAGTTTTGGCCAGGAATGTGCATTTCTTATGAGAATGAAAGAATATCTATCATTTAAAAAATAAACAATGCAAATCATAATAGTGCAAGTTAAACATCTAAAAGAGCTAATATATATTTAATAAACATTTAGTCATATTTATGAAAATAAATAATGCCACAAACCACACAATTTGACATTAGGGTAAAGGTGTACATAATTTATGCCTAAAAATTATGCATTTTATTACATTAGAGCACCTTTAAATGCATGTATACCTACACTCAAAAATAGAAATGAAATGAAATGGACCTGTTTCTGTCGATCTCTTGCCTGTAGAATCTTCTTACGGAGCCACTTACAGCGAGCTGTTACAATGACAATATGACCCAGGACCTTCTCCTCCCTCTGCAAACAGAAACGGTTTAGAAAAGGCCATTTATTACGAAAAATAAATGTAGCCAATTATTCAGAATGACAGTGTATCAGATTTTTTCTTTCCAGGATGAACTAACCTCCCCCAAAATAAACTCTACATCACAGAACTGACGGTTTTCCCACAGTTTGCCATAGTCCTCATGAAGTGTGCACTTTGGATAACAAGAAAACTAGGACAAAAGACAGTTAGAATAATACAGTATGTTCAGTTGCATTAGATGAAGCAGATGTTATTTCTGGAGGACAAGCCCTCACCTGAAACCTGTACATTTCTCCACTGCGCACATTATTGTCCACAGTCCCCCCAAAGATGTACATGGCATCATGGATAACAGCCGCGGCATGGAACAGCCTCCCACTTGGCATCTGAGAGAAATCAGAAGGACAGTTGATAATTATAGATTACACACCACAAACCAAATGGTAAACACTTTTTCCCCAAACTACAGGGAAACTTAATTCATTCAAAATTAAAACATCCACAATTGGGTCATGTATGCTCATGATGTTATGAATTTATGGGTACTGCCAAAGCTATAACTGTTCAGATGTATTTCATATAAAACAAATTTCAATGAATGAATTGAACTGCTTGTGTTTTATATGGTTACAAACAAAATACACTAACTTTCAAAAGTTTGTGGTCTGTAAGATTTTTTTAAATGTTCTTGGAAGTCGCATGCTCTTGCATTTATTTAATAATAAAAAAATAATGCTGTCAAATGAGCCATTGCTATTAATCTCATTTAAAATAAGTTTTGGTCACATTATAGGTGTGTGTGTACTGTGCGCACACACAATATATATATATATATATATACATATATATATAAATGTATACATAAATACATACACACAGATGCATGAATATATTTCAGAAAAAATATTTTATATATTAAATATATTTATTTATAATATAAATTATATGAATATAAATATATACATGTAAATATTTTCAAAATAAATACTGTATGTGTGTGTGTTTTTATATACACATAATACATATAAAAGTTTGACAGCACTATAAAAATATTGTTAAAATAAATGATTAAATTTATAAGAACCGTTTTCAATTTGAATATGTGGTTTATTCCTGCGATGGAAAAGCTGTATTTTCAGCATCATTACTCCAGTCTTCAGTGTCACATGATCCTTCAGAAATCATTCTAATGTGCTGATTTGCTGCTCAAGAAACATTTCTTATTATTATCAATGTAGAAAACAATGTTGAAAACAGCTAATTAATATTATATAATACAACAGTGATGTATTCTTTTCAGCATTCTTTGATGAACAGAATTTTTTTTTATATATAATAATTAAATAATATTTGCACATAAATGCCTTTAATGCAACTGTTAATTTAATGCATATGCTAATTGCTGAATAAAAGTAGTCCATTAAAAAAAAATCTTACTGACCTCAAACTTTTGAAACGTGACAATTTAATGAATAGGTTTGTTGTAATTATGTTAGCCGGTGTCAAATTCCTCCGTATTCTCTCATACCTCGCTGTCTGTGCTGGGCTGAATGACCTCCCATGTCTGAGAGTCCACATCATAAGAGTGCAGTTCATTGGGTAGAGTGTTGTCTGCCGCCCCTCCAAACACATACAGGTGACGGTCAAACGCCACCATGGTGTGTCCGTAGCGTCTCTGAGGGGGCGGAGGGGAGCCACGCAGTAAGTGCTCAGTTGGAATACGGGTCCATCTGAAGAAAAAAACACATTCCTAATTAATTTGAAAAATGCATTCGTTCCTCTATATGTAACATGAAACCGAATTGAGCTGAATAAATGACACTACGGTCTTCTGTAGAGCTGCTTTATAGGTAAAACTGACATTAGTTCATGATTGATGAACTCAATCCACAATGACTTTAATTTTTTATGTTTATTACTGTGAAGCTGCTTTGAAACAATCAAAATAAATCTGACTTGACATCATCAAAATTGGTGTGCATATTACACATAAAATGATATTTATCAATGTCCCCTCTCCCATGCTCACATGTGGCCTTTGAATTCAAACTGAAAGAGGTTGTTGGTGATCTTGGCTCCACTTTGGCCGGAGAAGACAAACATCTTATCCTGACATACAGCTACTGGGAAGTTACAACAGGAAGGTGGGATTTCACCGCTTTGTTCAATCTAAAGGAAACAAAAGAAAGTGGTACATCAGAAACAATCCAACATGGTATATGTTCACTGGCATTATATGCTGGCTGTTTTCACACACTGCAGCCACACAACTGTTCCAACACCTTATAAAAGTGATGTTGGCATAGTAGGTCCCCTTTAAGGTGAACACAAACCCTTAAGTAACGTTTAAAGTCAAATAACAGCCCTGCATCGTGAAAAAAAAAAATATTTGCACAAAAAGGCTTAATATTAACTAATTGGATTATACGGAGTTCAAAAATTCCAATAAAAACTTTCCATCATGGTTAGTTTTAAGAAACGTTCAAATAATGCAGTTCTGTCAAATAACTTTATAAAATCTGTCATTTTCTGTTGCTGTTTGGATGCGGACACCTACAGATTTAGCAGAAAACATCTGAGTCATGTTTGCATTTTGTTCTGTTACTGCCCAAAATTCTATGATTGATATCAGGGTTAGGCATAAAATAATGTCTTCAATTTTCACATGCATTAATGATTCTGGTGTAATAATTAGATAATCCTGTTTGTGAATTAAACTTATGCAAACAGTCACCTCTTCCCAGCATGCCTGCTCACGATCCTGAAGACTGATGGTCCACATGTCATTTAACCTGTTGAAAACAAAAAAGGCTTCATAGAATAACATTTCAAAAATCCCTTAGTCTTATGTTGGAATATATTTGTTAATGTTACAAGACATTTATATTTGCCATTCAAAGCTGTGTAAAGATAGGATTAATACACTTGCCTGGCATTTCCATCATATCCAGCAAAAATCCACAGTTTGTCATTATAAACCGTCGCTCCATGAGCTGATCTGGCAACCAGACTGCAGCATAAAATACAAAAAAGGTAAAAGTATTAAAAACAAAATTGTGTGTCAGACAGGCTATAACACAATTATGAGAATCAATATGGTTTACCGTCCCTCCACCTTCCATTCTGTCCACTGCCCGGTGGCAAACTTGTACTCAAATAGATCGTTTTTGTTTTTCAAGTTAGAGTTTGAATAGATGTCTCCAGTGTAGCCACCTAAAATACAAGCAAGAAAACATTACACACAGGACAGGAAAACACAACATTGAAAGGCACACTGAAAACCTACCGAACACAAACATGCTGCTTCCATACACAACAGCAGAGTGATGGTATCTTGGCGCTGGTGGGGTGCCAGTAGTAAATGCCCTATTTAATGACATAAATCGATATAAGAGGCTACATAAAACATATTTAAGCACATTAACCTTGGGACTGTCATACAACACTCACCGACACCACGAGCAGTCCTTCACATCAAACCGCAACAAGTCATTAAGCATGTTCTTGCTGAAATAAATAACCAGTCATATGAGGTCCTTCTGTGTTTTAGAGTGCAGGAAAAGTAAGGGAAAACAAATACTCACCCATTGTCTCCTCCAAAGACATAGATGGCATCTCTGTAGGCCACAACAGTGTGTTTGCTACGCCTGCAAGAAACAAAACTCAGTTTCAATGGAGAAGTCAATGGAGAAAAACTGTTGTAAATGAACAAATAAACAGTGTACCTTGCACCCACAAACTCATCACATGGTGGCAGCCTCCTCCAGCGGTGGACAGTCTCAAAAGGCCCGAAGTTGAGAGTCAAATACTCAACACTGTCAGAGCAGCTGTGGTCAAAATCAACACTGGGAGCAACTTTGGATTTACAAGACATGGCTCCAGGAAACCATGACATCCAATTCACATCTAACACGGTTTGGTCCAGCCGAAGGACCGAGTTTAGTATTAAAAAAAATCTAATTTGTTTGCAAGTTGTCTGACTGTTTGATCCGTTTCAGGTTCATCTGAATCATGTTGCCCAAATGATTATGATTGTTTACAATCTCAACGTTAACGTTACCTTTAGTCTGACTAGCTAACGTTAGCTATAACTGCATCTGATCATCTGCCACGGTAATCATCTAAAAGCTTAATATAAATCGTAGTATAAAACGAACGTGAAATATCAAACTTCAACGGGTCGATAGAAAGAAATAATATTATGAAATACATATAAATAAGATTTGCATCTCTTCCAGCTTTTCTGATCTAAACGTCGAGGGTGGAGACGAGACTACTTGACATGCGCAGACTCTCGGCTTTGAATGGAGGAGAGCGCACTAGACGTCATCAACTACATAAAAACACACAAAATGAATTACACATATTTTATTTATCACAATTTCATTTTATTACCAAAGCGTAGTTTTTCATTCTTAGATGTGCGCAAATAAAAATAAGCAAGTAAAGGCAGAGCAGACGTGACAACGTGCGCGTGAGGTTGCATTTTCATTGGTTGAAGTTTTGAGGGGCGGGAGCAAAGCAGGAAGGTGACTGGAGCTCGCGGCAACAACACAAAACGCGCCAAATTTCTACGGAGGCGGCAAAGTGTGAACAACGGAAATTTATATTTTTACAGTAATGTTCTATGTACCAGCGACAACGCGAATTGTATGAAAACGTACAAGGAGATATGATATTTTATCGTTGTTGGTAGGACATCAGTGATATTCATGCGAGCAGCAAGTCTAATATTAACTCGCGTTGAAAGTGTGAAGACAGGTGACCTGTCGAGTTGTGTACGTTACAGTGAAGCTGTTAACTAGTTCTCCTGTAATTAGTGACTGATTTCAAAGAGAGTCTTGCAGATTCTCGTCAGCTATGGTTTTACAGAACAGTGGGCGATATAAATCAGACCGAGGTGGTGGCGATCAGGACAACCAGCAGTAAGTGTTTATAATGTTGACATTTCAGCCTATGTAACGTTAGTTTCATGTCAATTTAGTGTAAAAGCAAGTTAATCAATGCCTTTAAAATATCTTGGTTATCAAGTAAGGCCCATATGTGAAGAGCAGACAGTGTTTGGGTTGTTGACAAATACACTTATTTCTTTAACATAAAGATTTAGTATTCATCTGTATGTTTATACGTATATTATAGCCAGATAAATGGTAAAAAATAGTTTGTCAAGATTTGTAATACCTTTTTTTGCAGTGAAATTGTCTTAATTATGGTGTTATTTTGGTATTAGTTAACGTTATATATACTATTTAGTTTTTTTAGTGCTACCAATCGATTAATTGCATCCAAAATAAAAGTTTTTGTTTACATAATACACGTGTATATATACTGTTTATATTTATTATGTATATATAAATACTAGGACATGCATGTATACATTCTAAAATATATATGTTTATATGTTAAATATATTTATGTATAATAACAAAATATAAGAATATGAATATATAGATGTATAACCATAAATATTTTCCAAATATATACTGCGTGTGTGTGTGTATTTATATATACATAATTAATAAACACAGTACACATACATTTGATATGTAAACAAAAACTTTTATTTTGGATGCAATTAATTGTTTGACAGCACTAATTTTTATTAACATATTGATTTAACTGTTATTAATATATTTCCAGCTTAATTAAAATGTTGTTGTTGTTTTGGGTGGGGGGGGGGTTGGTATGTGCTTTTGTCATTTTTATTATTATTTTTTTTATCTATGTAGTTTTAATTCATATTTTGTTCGGTTTGTTTTATTTCAGTTAGTAATTTTAGTACTTCAACCTAAACGTATTTTAGTTAAAAATAAGTTTCATTCACATTTTTTTGTAGTTTATTTAACAGTAATTATTTTTGAAGTACAATTTTTTTGTTACAAATTCATGCAATTTAAATTAATATGTAGTCATAAAAACTGAATGCAACATGATTATGCAAGAATGAAAGAGAATATTTAGCAGTTTTTGCAGTTGTCGAATCTGGTGGCAGTACATTTTGTGTTGCTTTAAGGGATGATGCATCAGCTTTGTCTGCCGTCAAGCGGCTGGAGCGCAGTCAGTTCACCGATGGGATGGATGAGCGCTTTGGCTTCGAACGGATGAAAGAACCTGGAGAGAAAACAGGATGGCTGATCAACATGCACCCGGTAAGAAGGAATATCAGACGATCAACACAGGATTTAGATTGGCAGTAAACTTGCTTTCTGATAATCTAGCCAAATATTATGAAGGGTTTTAAACATTAAACAATTATTTCTTCTCAGACTGAGATTCTGGATGATGACAAGCGGATGATCAGTGCTGTGGACTATTACTTCATACAGGAGGATGGAAGCAGATTCAAGGTGTCATATTACATCATTTCATAAATATGAATATTTATTTATTCCAAACCAAATACTAAAAGTTACTCCATGTTGGAAGATTTTTTATGTTTTCGTAAAGAAGTCTTTTATGCTCACCAAGGCTGCATTTATTTGATCACAAATACACTAAAAGCTGTAATATTGTGAAATTTACTCCAGCCATCAGTGTCACATGATCCTTCAGAAATCATTCTAATATGCTGATTTGCTGCACAAGAAACATTTTGTATTATTATCAATGTTGAAAACTGTTGTGCTGTTTAATATTTTTGTGGAAACCAGGATCCTTTGATGAATAGAAAAGTTCAAAAGAACAGCATTTATTTGATACAGAATTCTTTTGTAACTTTATAAATGCCGTTACTTCACTTTTTATGTCTTTACGTCACTTTTGCGTTTTGATAAATTTTATGCGTCCTTGCTAAATGAAAGTATTAATTAATTATTGTTTTATTTTGTAAAGTAAAAAAACGTTAGTGTATTTTATCCTGAATCTCATTGACACAGAGCAGGATAAAGAATATCTTATGTTGACATAGGTCCTGATGTTGTAAGCTTCAGCTTTTTGTGTACGTGTCCCTCACAGATTGCTCTTCCCTATAAGCCGTATTTCTACATAGCCACTAAAAAGGTGAGTTTAAAGCTTTTGCACTGAATCAAAACACTTTGGGTTGGATGGATTGAATGATGATGTATTTTTGTGTTTTCTAAAGAACTGTGAAAGAGAGGTTATCTCCTTCCTGTCGAAGAAGTTCCAGGGGAAAGTGACAAAGCTTGAAGTTGTCCCGAAGGAAGACTTAGATCTGGTGAGTAAAGTTCTGTCATACATTAGGTCAGTGTTTCCAAACCTTTTTTCTGCCACAGCACAGATTTGAAAAGCAAAAAATCCCTCGACACACTAAGCACTTAAAAAAAAAAAAGATTAAAAGGGGGAAAGGGTTGACCGACAATTTGAGGATCCAATGGCGTTGCGAGGTTTAATCACAAGCTCTTTTGAATTAGGGATGGGCATTTTTGGCAAGTTCTTCGATCATTGGTAGGTTTCAAAAACAATTAATCGAGTACTCGGGGGAGAGGGGGGATAATGAGATAATGACAATATCTGAAGACTTTATTAAAATGATAATGAAAGTAAAAAAAAAAAATATGACATGAAAACATAGACACATAATTAGATGTTAGATTAGGATGCAGCAATCTTATTAAAAAAGAATAGCTGCCTGAGGTGAAGCTGACTTTATGCCAATAAACTGAAACCCGTTCCATGACACTTTCTACAATATTAATATGAAAACTTAAATACATAACATTACAACTTGTATCTGCACAAAAGGATGCACATGCCAGTGAACTTTAAGTTACACGCGTGCGAGAGAGCGAGCTCCCGCCGTTATGCGCTTTCAACAGCGTGCTAAAACACGGGCAAGGACAGGGTTTACTATAGATTTCACATCCTATAAAGTTCTCATTATAATGCTTATGTCATTGTTTAAGGCAGATTTGTGCTATATTTTCATCTACATTAAGTGATTCCTAAAATCACCTGCATGTTTTCAATGTCATACGAAGTACAAAAACAGTTTTAATTGAAGTATACCTACTGTTGAACAAATATGACAAAAAAAAACACTGCTGCATTATTATAGATTGAGTATTTTTGAAAAAGAAACATCTAAAAGCAATATGAGCGTCTCAAATAACTCTGTCAATATCGGGCATTGTATTTGAGCATGAAACTAAACACTGGTAATATGCAACGCATTCAGCATGTAAATAAATGTTCATTTCCCAACGCATCCTATATTAGATGAATCAGATATGTAGCTAACCCAGACTTCACTACATGACTTCAAATGAGCTTCTCTCTCTTCTCACGTCTATTGAACCGCATGCTGTGGCCAGCTAAACAATCAGAGCTCAGGGTGCTGCCCAAAGTGCTGCTATATAACCAATCAGATTTTTTTTTTTTCACTATCATCTTTTTCATGATCGGTCGTGGCTGAGTACTCGATCGCTTTTGCACATCCTTATTTTGAATGCTTTTCATTGGTTAAATATTTGTAAAACAGACATAAAGATTACCAATAGCACAGATTTCAAATAATAACCAAATATAACAGAGACAGGAAGATTTTGATAATTGTCCATGGCACACCCTTACATTTGTGTGGTTGGGAAACACTGCATTAGGTGAACAATTCTGCTGATTTGCTTGCCTGATTGATTTATGTCAATATATGAGCTCAGTATGAACCATAATCTCTTTATCAATGCTCACCTTTAATTGAGTTCATTTATTGATCCTCTCTGTGTTTACTGTATAACCGAGAGATGCCCAAACCAGGGCCAGTTGGCCAAAGTTGACCCATGACAGGGCTTGAAAAATTGCTTGCCCGACGTCCCGGGGCTATTGTGTTTTCCTGTCGGGCTACCAAAATGTATCACCACTCTGCCTGACGGGCTATCTTAAATACAGGACTCCCGCAGGTCCCTAAAACTCCTAAAGATGCACCGATTGACCGGCCAGTGATCGTAATCGGCCGATTTCTCGCATGACCGACCTTGATCGGTGACCGGCCGGTCAGTCTCACGTCTTGCCGATTCCGAGCCGATCCTTTTATTGCCAGCGGCGCAGGCAGAGACGTCACAGCCACGCGCACACTCACAGTAGATATCACAGTCGCGAGTATACACGTCGTTTCACGTGAGAATGATTCTAATTTTAATGGCATTAAGTGTAAACGGCGACTGATAATGTAGTTATGTCGTGCCAGATGAGGCTTGAACAGCCTGAGTGAGTGTGTGAGAGAGACAGCACACAAAGTAACTCAAAATGTATAGATGCATACTGTGGTAGAAAAAAAAAAGATTAGTCGTATAGAAAATATGATTTAGGTAAGCAACATTATACGACCATGATGTTGCCCTGAATATCAATATCAACACGATTGCACTGTGACACTGGTTTTATACAATAGTATTTCAATAAACAAGATGTTAAAATTTAATTGACTTATATTTTAGACAAAATACTGACTGTTTTTGCTCAATTTCGCATCCGAAAATAGTTGCAATCAAAGCCACAGCAGAACTGTTGTGTGTCTCCGAGCAACACACAGCGGTGTTTGGTTACTGAATGAATCCACGTGTTTGAATGAATCAAGTGAGTCAATTGATTCAGTGGCCCATTCATAAGGACAGCCAATTGACTCGTTTCTGAATGAATCAGCCGTTTGAATGAATGAATAAATGACTCTCTCATTAAAACAGACATTTGCCGCCACCTACTGGTGGTTTAGTCATATTTAAAAGTATCATTGCATTTTGTCAACATTTATTTGTATGTTTAAAAAAAATATGTAAAACATTAATCTTATAAAATGTATTTATGCATTTGAAATGTTCCAGTGTAAATGCATTTATGGCACTTCAGCTTCATCAAACTGTCTGTGTAAATGCATCTAATATACCACTTCAGATGCTGCTTCTGTTTCCTCAGCAGTGGAAATATAGAGTTTGTTAATACTAATTTAATTTGAATGGCCAGACTTCCCGAAAATCGGAATCGGCCAAGAAAATTGCAATCGGTGCATCTCTAACCCTAAATAGTGAAATAAAATGATTTGTTGATATTTGTGTATTGAAAATATTTTTGATTGACATTTAAACTCCTATCTGATTTTTTATATTTTAAATAAAAAAAAAAATATTTTTTTATTTGGGCTAGTTAAATTTTCTTGTTACCAAAATCTGAAGAGTACCTGCCCGAAGGGCTACCAGGGATTTTGGCATTTTGTGAGCCTTGCATGATGATCTTTGATTTGTTCTGCCTTGGCATATCACCAAAGAGATGAAAAAGTAGTAGAAACAAATAATTCTACTGGAGTATATGCCAAAATGCAATATTTACATCATGTATTTTTACATTTTAATATAATACTGTTAGGTGTAATGCAACATTCACCCCATGTTTTATTTCTGACCCTTTGTAGTAAAAAGTGGGAGCACCTCTGCTCTATAATGTCAATCATTTGATTGCTGTGTGTCTTTTAAAGCCTAATCACCTGGTGGGCCTGAAGAGGAATTACATCAAACTCTCTTTTAACACGGTGGATGACCTTGTTAAAGTGAAAAGGGAGATCTCACCTGCTGTCCGCAAGAACAGAGAGAGAGAGAAGTCCAATGATGCCTATACCAGCATGTTATCCAGGTATTCGCACATTGGCAACAAAAGGAAAAGATTTAGAAAATAAGTTCAACTTTAAGAAAAGCCTTTCTCATTTAATGCACTTGACACTGTTCACCATTGTTATTTGGTCCTGTAAATAGAGTAAGGCATTTGTGTGTTACAGTGCTTTGGTTGGTGGGAACGTAGTGACCGAGGATGAGGGTGGCTCTTCGAAGAAAATGACTGAGCAGCGTGACAACATCGTAGACATGCGGGAATATGACGTGCCTTATCATGTCCGCGTTTCTATTGACCTGAAGATTCATGTGGTAAAGAAACAATAGAGGCTACGTGACTGATTATCAGGTATGTTTAATATTCAAATGAGACCTTGATTGTGCCTTCTGTTTTCTGACAGGCTCACTGGTACAATGTGCGGTACAGAGGAAGTGCCTATTCTCCTGAGATTGTGCGCAGGGATGATCTTGTGGAAAGACCTGTAAGATTCTTAACAAACCTTGTCTTAAAGAATGTAGAGTTTTGTTTTAGACCGTCTCTGGTTATCATGATTATTTTGAATAATGTCATTCAGCTTTATGCATGAATTAGGAAGAATCACTGAATCATTGCAGTATGTTTCTGTCTGTCTAAGGATCCAGTTGTGTTGGCGTTTGATATTGAGACCACTAAACTCCCACTGAAGTTTCCTGATGCTGAAACAGACCAGATTATGATGATATCATACATGATAGATGGGCAGGTAATGTCTTTTGCGCTCTTACCTGTCTGATAGGTCAGTCATTCGTTGCATAGCTGTTTTATCCATTCTGTGGTTAAATTTAGTTTGTTGGCCTCTTTGATGGATTTAATACTTGACATGGTTTTTAATGTACTTGTGTATTTTTTCCACAGGGCTTCCTCATCACAAACAGAGAAATAGTCTCCGAGGACATTGAGGACTTTGAGTTCACCCCAAAACCTGAATATGAAGGCCCCTTCACTGTGTTTAATGAACCTGATGAGGTAAAGATGAAACGTATATGATGTGCATTGTTTACGAGGCTGTTGCCGAGTGCCACAATTCAACAATTGGTATTGCCAAGTTGTTTAACCCATTTTCTGTAGTTTGTAAATGGGCTTTCCATATTTCTGACCATTTCTGTCTGCTTACAGGCCTCTCTTATTCAGAGATGGTTTGAACACGTCCATGAGACCAAGCCGAACATTTTTGTCACTTACAACGGAGATTTCTTTGACTGGTAGGATATGATTTGTGTTAAACGGTCTTATACTATAGTTACTTTTGACATTTAATGTTTTATGAAAGTACATGGCATTTACTTGTGTTGATGATTGATGTTTTCTTCTCACGTGTTTGTAAAATAGCATGTGCTCATGGTTGGTTTGTGTCTCTGTGTCCTCAGGCCATTTATAGAAACCAGAGCGGCCCAGCATGGCCTGAATATGCATCGGGAGATCGGCTTCCAGAAGGACAATCAGGGTGAATATAAAGCCAGCCAGGCTATTCATATGGACTGCTTCAGGTGAGAGCAGCTGAAATGTTTTCTTAAAGGGGACTGAATGAAAATGACCCACTCATTGCTTATGTTTGGTGTATGTATGACTTTTATTTTAGTAAATATACACTGCCTCTCTCTCTCTCTCTCTCTCTCTCTCTCTCTCTCTCTCTCTCTCTCTCTCTCTCTCTCTCTCTCTCTCTCTCTCTCTCTCTCTCTCTCTCTCTCTCTCTCTCTCTCTGTCTCTCTCTCTCTCTCTCTCTCTCTCTCTCTCTCTCTCTCTCTCTCTCTCTCTCTCTCTCTCTCTCTCTCTCTCTCTCTCTCTCTCTCTCTCTCTCTCTCTCTCTCTCTCTCTCTCTCTCTCTCTCTCTCTCTCTCTCTCTCTCTCTCTCTCTCTCTCTCTCTCCCTCTCTCTCTCTCTCTCTCTCTCTCTCTCTCGCTTTATTCAGGTGGGTAAAAAGAGACAGTTATCTGCCTGTAGGAAGTCATAACCTCAAGGCTGCAGCGAAAGCTAAGTTAAGCTATGACCCTGTAGAGCTGGACCCAGAGGAGATGTGCCGTATGGCTACTGAAGAACCACAGGTGCGCTTCCTTTACTCTCCAGTTTCGAACACAATTACACAAATAACTGTTCACTTACAGCTGCAACAAGATATTTAGCTTATCATTGTACAGGGCTCTAGACTAACTTTTTGCACTGGTTGCACTGGTGCGCCTAACTTTTTTTCTTAGGTGCACCAGCACAAAAGTTAGGTGCACCCAAATTTTCGTATAGGCAATATTGACTAGTAAACGATTTGAAGTACAATTCTACAAGAAAGGTAACTTACTGAAAAAGTGTTGGTGCTTAAAGTGCTTCACTGAGCTGATATTTAAACTTAAAACATCTCAAGATAAATGAAATAAAAAGAAAATCTAAATTAAGTGTTTTAAGGGCTTCAAACTGAACATCTCATGGCTCAATGACTTATTGACTATCCTCCATTGCAGTCACATGCCCCTCGGATGGCCAGCTCCTGTAGTTTGTCCTTCTTGATCTTTGGCCTTGGCTAAACCAGCTGGCCACACTCTCTCTAGCATCAACATCTTCCAGACTCGGCCCCTCTACACTGATTCTTATCAGATCTTCCACTGTTTCTGAATGAAGGGATGCTCTAGTGCAGTGCTTCTCACCCCCCCCCCTTAAACCTATAAAAAAAATCCAAAGTCTACCAAATAATTTCACTAAACATTATATATAAGGTATTTACAGTTTTTATAGCCAATTCTTACTATGTAAAAAATAAGTATACTTAGGCCTTTCGTGTTATGTAAGAATCATTATTATACTCATACCTTTTCTTGAATTAATATTTTGAATTGTTTTTAGCTTTATTTTTGTTTTCAATTAAATGTTTAGTTTTGAAATGTAGTTGTATGCATTTGTCATTTTTATTTAATTTCTTTATCTTCTTAAATGTGTATATATAATATTTATAGTTTTAACTTTTAATTTTAGTTACTTTTTCTTATTTGTAAGTCGTTTTGGATAAAAGTGGCTGCTAAATGACTAAAAGTACAATAAAGTAAAGAAAAAAAACTGTTCTGTTCTGTCTAATTGTCTCTCTGTTTTCATACTGTATTTTAATGCAGCCAAATTCTCAATAAAACAGTTTTACTTTATATATTTGACTGTTTCTGTTGTCAGTCAACGGGATAAATATGAAATAATGACTGAAACACGTCCCTTTAAGAATACATAACCAGCTCTCCCTTCCAAGAAGTTAGTCCACAAAAATCCTAATTTATATATTTTATTGAGCCGTTGTCTGATGAAATCAAATAATACACAATATAAGACAAGACAATTCCTGTGCTGTGATTTCAGCTATATTTGCATGCAAACTTAGAGAAGCAATAATATCTCTTTAGCTCCTCTCAGACATTCACTGAACAGAGCCGATACAGAGAAAGAGCCGCGTGCACGCTGATCTCGCGCCGCCGCGGCAGTACCAACGAAATCTCACAGAGACTCACTAAAGTTTGTCCAAGAAGTTGCTAGATTTGTCACTAGTTGTTTTTTTGAAAAAAAAGTCACTATGGGGGTCTAAAAAGGCGCTAAATCTAGCGAAATTGGCAACACTGCACGCATCTTTATTACTTACCTCTCTCTCTGTGTCTGACTGCAGAAGCACACGTGACGCATTTTCAGACGCACACACATGTACAGGAATATCTGGACCACGGCCAATCAGAGGGGGGTCCGCCCTTCACTATCTCTGATTGGTTTAGACCAAGATATGGGCCCAATGTATGTGTCTTGTTGAACAACAGAGAGACTTTCAGAGTCGCGGAGACTTGTTTTTTTTTCTCGAATGGCTGGACGCACCAGTGCGACCTAGGATTTTTGTTAGTCGCACCCTTGAGAAATTAGGTCGCATGTGCGACCAAATTGGTCGCACTCTAGAGCCCTGTTGTATTGTGCAGCCAACAACAAAATCTCATTGTTCTAAAATCCTGCTTAACATAGCTGCATATTAAATATTTAATATGCTCTTATTAGCTGTGATTTTTATCAGTTTGTGCATCATTCATTCAATCACTTTTTTTTTTACTTTTTTTTGTTGAGAAAACGGAACAAATAGGTCATCATGGGTGTTACAAATTCAAGACAATACAATTTCCATACATTCTTTGCAGTATAGTTTTACACTTATCCTCAATGGTATGTGTACACAATCCATTTATCCCAATACTTCACTTTACTTTACTTTCCAAATTAATTCTAACAGTAAATGTAAGTATCTCCTTGCAGTATATTTCATTTACAATTCCCAACCACTGGTCCTCCATTGGAGGGTCAACCTGTAGCCATTTATGTTTACGTGTTATGGCTTTCCGACTGCTTGTTAAAAGTATTTTTAATAAGTATTTGTCACTGTCTAGAACTGTTTTAGGTATTTTCACAAGGTACTGCATAATGAATGAAAAATCAAACTCCTCCCCTAATATTTTCCCAATTTCAGCTGCCACTTCATGCCAGTAAGAACATGCCCAAAAAATATGAAAATGATTAGCCATTGAGGTTCCACATTGTCTCCAACAAAGGCCCCGATTCTGTTCACCTGTGCGTATTGCCGTTAACTTGGGAGTTATAAAGCATCGTATTAAATTCTTCCATCCAAACTCCCGCCAAGATCTAGAATTCGTTGTGTTTGCTCGTGTAACACATATATCTACCCAGTCTTCCTTTTTTATTTGTGAGTCTGATTCTTTCTCCCATTTTTGTTTTACATAGTTTGACGTATATTTTTTACTGTATTGTATATGTCCATATAATTTCGATACCAACTTCTTATTGTCTTCTTTTAAATATGCATTAATGAATGTTGTGATCAGGTTTTCATCACTTGTTACTATACGTTTTCATTTTTTATTAAAGTAATCCCTAACTTGCAAGTATCCTGCTTTTCTAATCCAAATGTGTCTGACATGGCCTGGAAACTCAGTGAATTTCCATTAGAAGTGATTGAGCAATAAGATGTAATTCCTCTCCAGACCCATTGTTTAAATCTTTCATCCAACCTAGCTGGTTCCAAATCTGGGTCATGCACTATCCACTTTAATACCCCGGCCTGTTTTTTTCATTGTAATTTCCTCAAAACTCTAAACCACAACTTCACAGTCCAGTTATTTAATTTCCTGTAGTTCCTTTTAGCTTGATTTTTATTCCCAAGTAATGATTGTAAAGGCGTATCTATCTGTAATTTCCAAAGTTTTCCATCTAGACTCGTAGCTCGGTATACACCAGCATATTAAGGGCTTCATTTGTGCAGCATAGAAATAATCCTGGAAACAAGGTAGGGCCCTCCCACCCTTCTCTTTTGCCAACTGCAATGTCTTAAACCTTATCCTAGGTCTTCTACCATTCCAGACAAATCTAGAAATCATTCCATCCCATTCATTAAATTGGTTTTGTGATACGTCCAGAGGCAATGACTGAAAAAGATATAGTAACCGTGGTAACACATTCATTTTAATTATTTCTATACGACTACTCATGTCTAGTGGGAGCAGAGTCCATTTAGCAAAATCTGATTGTATCTCTTTACAAATAAGACCATAATTACTGACAAAGAGTTTTGATATATCTTTTGTTAATTTTATCCCTAAATATTTTAATGAAGAATTTCATTTCAACTTATATTGCCGTCTTATATCTGAATTAGGTGTAAAGTTATATGTAAGTGTTTGAGTCTTTTGTATATTTATTTTGTAACCAGAGTATAAATGATATGTTTTTAAAAGGATCATCAATTTAGGGATGGTAGATTCAGGGCTCGTCAGGAATAGAAGAACATCATCTTCATTCATACAGATCTTATGTTCGTCTTCTTTAATAATGATCCTCTCTTATTGCTTGAGCCAGAGGTTAAATAAATAATGACTTAGGGGGCATCCTTGACCTGTCCCTCTTTCCATGCTGATTGTTTTAGATAAATGTCCACTTATCTTAATCCTGGCTGTTGGTGAGGAGTATAACATTTTAATACACTTAATAAAATGATCATTAAAGCCGAATCTTGCCAGTACCTGATACAAATAATCCCATCCAACAGTCGAATGCTTTCTCAGCATCTGGAGTCAACAAGACCGTGCTTGTACTTTCTGTCATAATGTAGCTCTTTATTTGTCGCGTTCTCGTTAAGTTATCCTGTGTCTGTCTATTTTGTATAAATCCAGTTTGGTCTAGATCTACCAACTCAGGAATAATGCCCTCCAGTCTCTTGATAAGATAGAAGCAAATAATTTATAGTCCACATTTAAGACCGATATTGGTCTAAATAAGCTACAATCATTTGCATTATTCTCTTCCTTTGGGATGACCGAAATAACTGCTTCTTTCCAAAATTGTGGGATTTCCCCACCTTCCGATGAGGGTAGGTGAGTCTCCTGCCAATAAATTACCTGTATTCTTTCTCGTTTCATTTTAGAAATAATTTTGCTCCTCTTAATCGGGTTACGTAACCCATTAACATTACGCGTTGTTAATTTATATTCCTGACTATGCATTTATTCATTTCAAACCACGGATCTTTTTGTAACATTTTCTATGACAACCCACTAAACATAATATGAGAAAAAAATATATATAACAAAAAAAACAATAGACTTCCAAGTCCAAGGTTTAAATCAAACCTATTTGAGAGGAAATCCTCGCGTCCGTCAAGGGAGGCCCTCTTCAGTGCAAAAGAAAACACATCAAATATTCGATGCACTAGTAGTTTCTAAACTATCCCCGCTCCATCGGTTTCAAGATTCAACTTTAATAGGCTCAGAATTCTTTTTAAATATTCATTATTCAATCACTTTTTAAGTTGTTTATTTATTTATTTCTAGTTTTTATATATATAATATATATATTAGTTTATTAAATATTCAAAACAGTGCTTACTTTTGCTTTATGTGCTGTATTATTGTTTTTCAGACTCTGGCCACCTATTCAGTGTCTGACGCTGTGGCCACATACTACCTTTACATGAAATATGTTCATCCCTTCATTTTTGCCCTCTGCACTATAATTCCTATGGAACCCGATGAGGTCTGTATTCACTAAATATTCTATTTTTAATGTTGCTACACTGTGATCAATCAAAACTGTAGATGTAATCGTAACGTCATGTTGTTTTCTTTATATGTGTGTGAACACACAAATGTTTAAACAGGTTTTGCGGAAAGGCTCCGGGACCCTGTGCGAGGCCTTGCTGATGGTTCAGGCCTTCCATTGCGACATTGTCTTCCCAAACAAGCAGGAGCAGGTCTTTAACAAACTCACAGATGATGGTCATGTACTTGACTCTGAGACTTATGTTGGCGGCCACGTCGAGGCTCTAGAGTCTGGTGTGTTTCGCAGTGATATCCCCTGCCGCTTTAAAATGGTAATTAGGTCTTTATCTTTAACCAATGCACACAGTATTGAGCGGTTTTATTTGTGCTGCATTTACATAATTATTTATAATTATTCTTGTTCTGACAGAATCCAGCAGCATTTGACTTCTTGATTCAAAGGGTGGAGCGTACTCTTCGTCATGCAATTGAGGAAGAGGAGAAGATTCCCCTTGAGCAGGTCACCAACTTTAATGAGGTCAGTCGGTGTCATGTGTTTAATATTCAGTATGACCTTTTGTGCCTTTGGACACAAGATGTGATGCCTATTTTATGAATTATCATTGGCATGCATACATCTTTCCAAGTTATTCTACAGTTGTCATGTGAATGTTACCTGTTTTAGGTGTGTGATGAAATCAAGAGGAAGCTGATCTCTCTGAAGGAAGTGCCCAATAGAATCGAGTGTCCTCTTATTTACCATCTGGATGTGGGAGCCATGTACCCCAACATCATCCTCACCAACAGACTGCAGGTACAGTACAGTTCTCATCTTGGATAGCTTGTAAAGGTGTTGATTTAATTATAATGACATGTATTAGACTAATTCTAGTTTGTCTCGTTAAGCTGTATATGAATCAAATAAGGCAATTTATCTCTTTCTCTCCATCTGTTTTTCTTCTAGCCCTCTGCCATGGTGGATGAGGCGACCTGTGCTGCCTGTGATTTTAATAAACCTGGTGCAAACTGTCAGCGCAGGATGACTTGGCAATGGAGAGGAGAGATCAGTGAGTAATTTGAACTTCTTATTAGGGTTGCACGATAAAAAGCTTAAAAATACCCGCGGTGCCATTGCATTTTTTAAACGGTAGTATCGTCCATACAGTAGTACCGTAAGACGTGTTGTATGCACGGCAGGAACACTGTTTAAAATGCTGGCGTGCATGATCAAATGAACAGAAACATTACAAGTTAATTGCCAAATGTCTTTTTGCTGTGCTCTGTGTAGTATGGTGTGTGTGTATACGCTTTATATTGTAATGTCTGAACAACCTGCCGCTGCTAGGATTTGCTCCTGCTCTCTCTTGAAGAATGACAGACAAAAGACGCTCCATGTATGCACGCTTCACTCACTCGTCTCTCTCTTCCGGGTCCTGAACTCCCCGCATTAACACTATCATTGCTGGTGCAAAACAAATCAATGATTATAAAGTCTGTGCGCTACAATATGGTCTTGAGTGTTTCCCGACGCTTCAGTTCAGTTTGCAATGAGAAGTTGCACTTGCATGTTGTTGTTCATGCTGCAGTTTATCAGAAGAAAAGGTCTAGACCGTTCTGTGCAGTGCTAAGATGAGTTTTTTTACATCATTTCAGGGAAAACAATAGCCAGTCATTCATTCACATTAATTTAGTATTCAGAGAAATATATTTTCTGTTTTAATTTATTTATAATTTTTTTTTTTTTTTAAATTAACAATACTGCATGGTATCATTATAATACTTGGTATCCTGTGTTCATGTGGCTCAGTGATAGAGCATTGCGTTAGCAGCGTAAAGGTTGTGGGTTCAATTCCCAGGGAACACGCATACAAAACATGTATAACCTGAATGCACTGTAAGTCGCTTTGGATAAAAGCATCTGCTAAATGCATAAATGTAAATGTATCGTGATACTTCAGCTAGTATAGTATCGTAAGACATTTTATGGTATCGTGACAACACCACTAATATCTTTGAGAAGATGCTAAAAAAAAATTTGAACAATGTTATTTGAACATTTTATTGATAAAGTCATTTATAACATTACAGTTTTGGAATCTTTTGTAATAAATCTTTTATACTTTCTATTTATCAAATATTCCAACATTTGTCATGGTTTACACTCAAATGTTAAGCTGCACAACTGTTTTCAACAGTGGTAATACAAAATGTGTCTTGAGTGGCAAATTAGCATATTAGATGATTGTCATTGACACTGAAAGAAAATGAAAAGTAAAAAGGTTTTATTTTTCCTCCTAGTGCCCGCGAGTAGAAGTGAGTTTCACCGCATTCAGCAGCAACTGGAGTCTGAGAAGTTCCCCTCTCTCTTTCCTAATGGTCCACCTCGAGCTTTCCATGAGCTCAACAGAGAAGATCAAGCTCGGCATGAGAAGAAGCGGTTGGGAGGTCAGTATCCACCTGCGGGGAACTAGGTTTTGTTTATTTGTGTGACTTTTGTCTTAGACCAAGATGAGCTTAAATTATGCACTTGTATAGATGAATATTGATACACATTATTACATTTGTATTTGTTTTCTTAGACTACTGTAGAAAAGCCTATAAGAAGGTTCACCTGACCAGACTGGAGGAGAGAGTCACTACCATTTGCCAGAGAGAGAACTCTTTTTATGTTGACACGGTTCGAGCCTTCAGAGACCGTCGATACGAGTTCAAAGGACTCCACAAGGTACTGTATTCAGACCTAAATACTTTTTATTATTTTATGAATGTTACAGTCTGTCTATATAGTACATCAAACTCTTCTATTTCAAAAGGATATGTTTTTCTTTGATATATCTTCTTATAATGTGATAGTTTCGTGTGCTCACCTATGCTTGAAGGAATCATTTGTACATCTCTTTTTTATGTTTTGTCTGTTCCTATAATCTGTCCAGGTGTGGAAGAAGAAGCTGTCTACAGCACAGGATAATGGGGACGCAGCGGAGGTGAAGCGCTGCAAGAACATGGAGATTCTCTATGAGTCTCTGCAACTGGCACACAAGTGCATCCTCAACTCCTTCTACGGATACGTCATGAGAAAAGGGTATTGAACCATCACTTTTTAAGGCACTTTTATTGCCCAGTCCTAGAGCAGATATACCTGAGGAGTTTCTTGTCTTCAGTAGTTGCTGAGATTGCTGTTTTTTGTTTTATAACTCCTGTTTTGCATGATGTCTCATATTGTGTTTCACAGAGCACGCTGGTACTCGATGGAGATGGCAGGGATTGTCTGTTTCACCGGTGCCAACATTATCACACAAGCCAGAGAACTCATTGAGCAGATCGGGTCAGACTCTTACGCCAAACCCTTATGTACTCTCAGAGTTTTGGTTATGTGATTAATTTATTGTAATCGATTTATTAATTGAATTTATTCTCCTCTTCTTTAGGAGGCCTCTGGAGTTGGACACTGATGGTATCTGGTGTGTTCTTCCCAACACCTTTCCTGAGAACTTTGTCATAAAATCCACCAATGAGAAGAAGGCAAAGGTGACCATCAGTTATCCAGGAGCCATGCTGAATATCATGGTCAAGGTAATTTATCTTTCTCTTCTTTTGACCAGTAAACCACATTATCAGCAGGTTAATTATACATTAAAAAGGAAGAGATCTTCAAAAAAAAATTGTTAAAATTGAACAACTAATGATAATCAGGAAAGATCCCATTTTTTTAAATAACTTTTTGTCACTTGTATGTGTAGGAGGGCTTCACAAATCATCAGTATCAAGAGCTGGTGGACCCAGCATCTTTAACATATGAGACCAGAGCTGAGAACAGTATCTTCTTTGAAGTCGATGGGCCATACTTGGCTATGATCCTGCCTGCCTCTAAAGAAGAAGGAAAAAAGCTAAAGAAGAGGTGAGAGAAGTTGAGAACTACATCAAATCACTTTGTGTGTGGACATTGTCCAGTAACTGCAGTCACCAGGAGATATACACTACTGTTGCTTTAGAAAAAAGCCTCGACTAATGGACATTAATTATTTTAATCAGAGTTTTTGGTTGCTACCTGTATAGCTTGGTTCATATTTTCTCTATCCTCAGGTATGCTGTGTTTAACGAGGACGGGTCGCTGGCTGAGCTGAAGGGCTTTGAGGTGAAGAGAAGAGGAGAACTTCAACTCATTAAGATCTTCCAGTCATCTGTGTTTGAGGCCTTCCTGAAAGGCATGACTCTAGAAGAGGTTTATGCCTCTGTGGCTAAAGTGGCTGACTACTGGCTTGATGTGCTCTATAGCAAGGTATAGACAAATATGTATGGGTTTAAGTGACAATTGGAATCACTCGCATTGTATTTTATTTTAAATGATTATGGCCTGTGTTTAGTATTTTAACTCGTCAAAGCCGCATGATACTCAATGAGAGTGTTGTTCTTGTCTTTTGTTTTCAAGGCTGCCAACATGCCAGATGCAGAGTTGTTTGAGCTGATTTCAGAAAACCGCTCCATGTCCCGTAAACTGGAAGATTATGGAGAACACAAGTCCACCTCCATCAGCACAGCCAAGCGTCTTGCCGAGTTCCTTGGCGATCAGATGGTGAAGGACGCCGGCCTCAGCTGTCGCTATGTCATCTCCCGCAAACCGGAGGGCTCGCCTGTCACTGAAAGGTGAGAACATGTTTCAGTTGTTTTAAATTGTAACAATATTTCACAAAATTACTGTATTTTTATAGTGTGTGTGTGTATACATAAAGATAAATAAGTTATTTATTCTACCTTACACAGGGCGATCCCTCTGGCCATTTTTCAGGCTGAAGAGAGTGTTAAAAAGCATTTCCTACGCAAATGGCTGAAGATGCCCAGCCTCCATGACCTTGATATTAGATCTGTGAGTTTATTTTATTCATTAAGTTTACCCTGGATCATTCTTAACCATGAAATCACAATTTCAATTGTGTTCTTTATTGTCATTGTTTTCTATTTTTCGTATATGGTTTGTTTCTTTCCCATGTCAGATTCTGGACTGGAGTTATTACATTGAGCGGTTAGGCAGTTCCATACAGAAGATCATCACTATCCCTGCAGCATTACAGCAGGTACATAAACATGCAGTCATTGAAACCCCTCTGAATCAAGCACTACATCCTGTTGCCTTCCACTATAGTCAACATTTTTGTCCTAACCAAGACATAGTTGCAACATTTGGTTTCTGTATCTGTCATGTTGCACTCAATTGCCCCACACACTGTGAAGTCTCATTGGTGCAGAATTTCGCTCTACATAACCATATATGGATCATACAGTGTTCTGATTAGCTGATTAAAAATGTGGAAGAGAAAAAAAGACTGTTTATTATATTTAGCTGTATTTCTATTTTCTTGCGTTTAGTTCCATGTTCTTAACAGTTAGTATTTTTGTTCAGGTGAAAAACCCAGTACCCCGTGTACGGCATCCAGACTGGCTGCATAAGAAGCTTCTGGAAAAGAATGACATCTACAAGCAGAAGAAGATCAGTGAGCTCTTTACCAGTGAGGGAAAGAGACAGGTAGGTCTACTGTCACACATACTTTTCACACAACTAGCTGGCTGTCTTATATATATACACACATTTTGTTTCTCTCAGGTGGCCCATCAAACCTTACCAGCAGGTGAGACTCCTGATATGGAAGACTTTGGTGCTCCTCAGCGCCCTGTGCAGCCTGCCATACTCATCAGCACAAAGAGGAAGAGGATATCTCAAGGAGAGGACAGCCAGGCTGAGTCTCAAGAGCAAGAACTCACACAGTCTTGGAGAGAAATACTGGGGCCACCACCAGCCATTGGCGCCACCCGGGTAATTCAGACACCATAACAACGTTGTACATATGATCAGATATTAGGTTTTGTTATAGTATTTCTATGCTGTCAAACAAAAGAAAGGCTCTACAGTAAAATCATCTGTATTTATATGTGTATATAGGAGGAACTTCTTGTCTGGTTGCGCTACCATAAGAAAAAATGGGAGCTGCAGCTTCGTCAGAGGAAAGAACGGCGGAAGCGACGGCGTGTGATTGATGGGGAATCTCAGCCGACTGGCGGCGTAATCCGTGGTGGACCGACAACAGGGCTAGGCAGCTTCCTGCGAAGAACTGCTCGCAGTATTCTAGACATGCCCTGGCAAATTGTACAGGTACGTCACACCAGCAGTTTAGATCTAACATACAGTACAGTATCGTGTTTATTTTTGTTTTTTACGAAGTCTCTTGTGTTCACCAAAGCTGCATTTATTTCTATTTGCATATACCAAAACTATAATAAAAACGGTAATGCTGTGAAATATTATTACAGTTTAATACAGTTTTCTTTTTGAATAGATTTTAAACTGTAAAGGTGACATTTTTAGAAGCCGTTACTCCAGTCTTCAGTGTTTCATGATCCATCAGAAATCATTCGAATATGCTGATTTGGTGCTCAAGTAACATTACTCATTATGATACTGTTGAAAATAGTTTTTGCTGCTTAATATGTTTGTGGAAACCATTTCAGAATTTTTTGATGAATAGAAAGTGCAAAAGAACAGCATTTATATGAAATAGAAATCTTTTATTACAATGTAAACGTCTTTACTGTCAATTTAATATGAATTAAAAAAATATCTCACTGACCTTGAATGCTGGTGATTCTGAACTATGAAACATAACAGCAGTTTTGTTCTTTTTAGTAATATCAAAATACATGATGTGTTTCTTTATCCACTTTCTCCAGATTGCAGAAACCAGTCACCCAGGCTTTTATAAGCTGTGGGCGGTCATTGGCAGTGACCTGCACTGCATGAAGCTCAACATCCCACGAGTGTTTTATGTCAATCAGAAAGTGCCCAAGCAAGAAGAGCGAGCTAATTGCAAAAAGGTCAGCAGTATAACATTTTAACCACCAATTCTGTGAATGATCTGTGTGATGAGCATTCTTGACTAGAAGTACATTTAGTGCCATTCAGCTGCTTAAAGATTTAAGCAAGGATTGAGTTTTTAATTGAGTTTGGGACAAATTTAATTTTGATTCATTTAAATGACAGGTGAACCGGATACTTCCACGCTCTGGTGTGGTGTATTATCTGTACCAGTATGCTGTTCCTGAGGACATGTACCAGGAACACATCAATGAGATCAATGCTGACCTCTCAGCTCCTGATATCGAGGGTGTCTATGAAACACAGGTAAGGGCCTTTCCCAAATATGAGATCTTGCTTTTTAATAACTGTTATGATATAGGAATTTGTCTTTATTTTGATAGTAAGCCTGGAATATTCTACATACAGTATTCTACAAATAGACATTTCCAGAGCGGGTTTCTGCACCGTGGAGCATTGACCTTATTTATAGTATCAATAGAGGTAATTTCCCTATGTCTGTCTCTTGCCCTTTCATGTGACCTGTAGGTTCCGCTGCTGTTCCGGGCTCTGGTCCAGTTGGGCTGCATGTGTATGGTCAATAAGCAGGTGGTCAGAGACCTGGCTGGCAGAGAGGCGGATACCTTCGACCTGGAGCATCTAGAGATGAGATCCCTGGCCCAGTTCAGCTACCTCGAGCCAGGTGACATAATCGCTTTCAGTGTGTTTTTAGTTTAGTTGATAATAGGTTACAACATTCGTACATGCACTGTAGCAATGCATACGCATCTAGTTGCTGATGTGCTTCAAGGTGTTTGAGTTAAAATGTGTTTTATGTGTTACAGGCAGTGTAAGGCACATCTACCTGTATCATCACAGTCAGGGCCATAAGGCTCTCTTTGGCCTCTTCATACCATCTCAACGCAAAGCCAGCGTCTTTGTTCTCGACACGGTAAGCTCTAAAATTCAGCTGGAAGCATGTGAGAACTCAAAACTCAACAACAATGAATAGGAAACAAACCAAAATAAACAAAAAGATGAACACTCAAGAGTGATAAAGCGTCAGTGAACAGGAAATAACTGATGAAAAGGTCAAGTGCTGTTTAACTACAGTACTTTAATGAATTCAAAACAATATGCCAAAAGAAAAAGTAAAGTCATTTTACTACGGAAAGGGGTGTTATTAGGCATGAGTAATGGAGTACCTATAACCACCTCCTCCTTGTGGCTTATTGCTTTGATAAAATGGCAACACAGTGTAAAACACAATATTTTATTAAAAACTATAATCAAATTCATATCTTATGAATGATATAGTTTACTAAAATGGCTACTACTAAGCTAAATCGTCAGCTCAATAACTAGTTGGTAAATGAGATACTAGGGCTACACGATTTGGAGAAGAAAAATGATGAGCTTGCGTGTAAAAGCACACAGTATTTAATTCATTTGCAGCCTTTGCTGTTTGATGGTCGTTCTAAAACTCCAAAAGCTTTATTGAGGTTTTATTTAAATTAATCATGCTGCAATATGAAAAATACACAGTAAAACAATTATGCAATTTACACTAATGAAATGTACACCAAATGTAGGTACGCAGTAATCAGATGCCGAACCTGAATTCGTTGTACGGAGCAGAGCGCACGGCACTCCTGGAGAAGACCACAGAGGAGCTGCTGCCACCTGAGAAACATCTGTTTGAAGTGCGCGCTGAAAACGACGTCAAAGCCATCTACCGCGCACTGCAGCGCATTCTCCTCAACTACAAGGTACGGCCTCAACGTGTTATTTAACGCACCATACCGCTGACAGCACAGTTGAGCAGATGAATAACAGCTGTTTCTCTGAACGTGTGCAGGAGGAGCGGCGTGGTCCGACCCTGATCGCTGTTCAGTCTAACTGGGAGCTGCGGCGGCTGGTGGCTGGCATGACTGTACTGGAGGAGTTCCCGGTGGTCCCGGTTCATGTTATTGATGAGATAAGTTACAATGTACTGGACTGGCAGCGGCACGGAGCTCGCCGCATGATAAAACACTATCTGAACCTGGACAGCTGCCTCTCACAGGCTTTTGATATGGCCAGGTACATCACACTTCTGTTACTGTCATACTAGAGGTTTTATCTTGATTTGACTAGGATTTATTTAATTAGAATGGAAAACTGTCTTTATTTGGCTACACAAAGAATTGCACTGAAGTCCGTTTTAAATGAGTGTCTGGATTTGTTTTTGTTGTTGTGACATTTTTCTCGCTTAATGTAAACTGGCAATTTTTGCTGCTATATATACAGTATATATTAGAGCTGGGCAATATGGCCTAAGAAAAAAATCCCCAATTTTTTCACACAAAAATCGATTTACGATTTAAATTGACTTTTTTTTTTTAAATCAATCTGCAGATGACAAAGAAATTGTTAAAAATTAAAGGTACAATATGTAAGTTTTTGCCACTTCATTTATACAGTAAATGAACATACTTTCCAGAAGGCCAACAATTCACTAAAAAATGTTTTTTATTGGTCTTATGAAGTATTCTAATTTGTTGAAATAGTGAATTGGTGGATTTTTGTTAAATTGTGTTTAATCACAATTAAAAGAACCAAAGACTTAAACTACTTCAGTCTGTGTGCACTGAATTTATTGAATACATGAGTTTCACAATTTGAGTTGAATTACTGAAATAAATGAACTTTTCCACGACATTCAAATTTATTGAGATGCACCTATATGCAAGACGTGCAAGAAATAGATCTGATCCAAATATAGATATATATATATATATATAATATTAATTTCTGTAAAAAAAAAATTAACTGACCCCAGAATTTTTGAGTTGTAAAATTGTATTTCAAATCATCAAATACTATTTGTTTTTTCATGTAATGGCCCCATAAACCTAAAGAAATCAATACCAGAGAGCACAGGAGAAGCTGACTTCAGACTCATGTACCGTAATGTCCTTCCTCTCTGCAGGTATTATCACCTGCCTGTGGGAAATCTGCCTCAGGACATTTCTATATTTGGATCAGATCTATTTCTTGCACGTCATTTGAAAAAGCACAACCACTTGTTGTGGCTGTCACCTACGGCACGTCCAGACCTCGGGGGGAAAGAGGCTGACGACAGCAGACTGGTGATGGAGAGTGATGAGAGAGGCTCCATGGAGATCAATAGCCATGGCTGCTACTCAACAGGTAAGCTAAGAGAACAGATGCTTAAAACAGAGCATGAATATTGTATTTGTAGCCTAAATATCCACTGATTGTTGTTGTTTTATTACTGATTTGTGAAATAGGGCCTAATAATAACTTTATTAGCATTAGGCTACATCCGATAGCAAGCATAATATGAATTATAAATGTTGTATTAATAAAAACCACCACCAGTGTTATTTTAGTTTATGCAATTCCATAATAATTCTTATTAGTAGTTTGAATTAGTTCTTGAGATTTTAGTAATTCTCTGAACAAAACTTAAGTTAATTTATGCTGTGAGCTGTATTCCTGCAGTGAGGACTGCTTAGAGACTACCAAGTTTTATATTTCAACTTGATATTTGAGGTTAAAGAAAGTTGCCTTGTTAGTTTATCTGCTGTTTTAGAACTTTGTCATAGCTTTTTAGTTGTTTATTGTAACTGCATTGCATTACTGAGTGTTTTTTTTTAAGAAACGAGTAGTAATTTGACTAATAATAATTGTAATGTACACTCGCATGATATTAATTCTCCAGTATTGAGTATTGTTGGTGTTTGCTTTTATTTAGAGACCCACCAAATGGCCTCAGACAAATATGGTTGAAAAGTGGATATCAGTAAAAAAAAAAAATTGCTTTAAAAATAAATAAATAAAAGTATGTATGTTAAGTATTTTGCCTTTTTCCAGTTTGTGTGGAGTTGGATATTCAGAGTTTGGCAGTGAACACTATTCTACAGTCCCAGCACGTTAATGACATGGAAGGCGGGGCCAGCGTGGGCGTCAGCTTTGATGTCATTCAGCATGCATCTCTGGAGGAAATGATGTCAGGGAATCAGGGGGCAAACACAGTGGCCAGCTATGACGAGACGGCGCTTTGCTCCAACACATTCAGGTATGCATGTAGAAATGAGTAAGGCCAACAAATGTAATCCATCTTGATTTTCTTCAAAAACTCTGTGTACAAAAGAGTTATCACTATTTTCTGTCCTCGTGCAGGATTCTGAAGAGTATGGTTGTCGGTTGGGTCCGAGAGATCACGCAGTATCATAACGTCTACGCTGATAACCAGGTGATGCATTTTTACCGGTGGTTGCGATCACCCAGTTCTCTGCTGCACGACCCGGCCCTGCACCGCACACTCCTCAACATGATGAAGAAGATCTTCCTGCAGTGAGTACTGCTCCCAGACTACCAAGTATTTATATTTTAATTTGATGTTTAGGCTTAAAGAAAGTTGCTCTATTAGTTTATTTGCAGTTTCAGAGCTTTCTTTTAAAATAGCCTTTTAGGTTTCATCTTAACTGCATTTGATTTAACATGGCAGATTATTTTGCCCAAAGCCACTTTCAAAGTATACATTATCACTTAAACCCATGACTTTGGTTCTGTTTGAGCTACAGAATGACTACTTGTATTGTTCACACCTTTTATTCTAAACACTTCAGACTTGTGGCAGAGTTTAAGCGCCTGGGATCATCTGTGATCTATGGAAACTTCAACCGTCTCATCCTCTGCACCAAGAAACGGCGCATTGATGATGCCGTTGCATACGTGGAGTACATCACTAACAGGTTTGAAACCTTTTTCTTTTTCCATTCTCGTCTAGACTCTTAAAAAGATCCTATTATGCTCTTTTACAAAGTCTTGATTTTGTTTTGAAAATGCTCTCATGCGTGGTGGTTCAAAAATCGCATTATTTTTCACATCATTTACATTATTACAATACCTTTCTCCCCAGCCTGGCACAAACTGCTCGATTAGTTCTGGGTTTGATGAAGGCCCTGCCTTCCGAAAAAAAATGAGCTGTGATTGGTTAGCTGTCCCAGTGCGTTGTGATTGGCGAACAGCTTAGATGGCATTACTGCCCCGCCCCTTGCCAAAACAGCAAGTTCGTCAATATTGCCATATCAATTCAGACCTCGAGAATATTGAACAAGAGAATCGCGCAGAACCTTTGCATGCACAGATATTGCAAGACATATTAAAGTGTAGTCGTTGTTGTTGTTTTAGGCTAAATCACGTTTTAGATAGGATGTAGTGTTGGGTAGATAGACGATGCCATCGTCCATCGCCGACAGACATCGCGATGTTGAGCCGACATCGTGATTCCCCCCCACCCCCTCTTCTGCAATCGCAATCTTAATACGCAAGGCATTGAAACCGCTTTCGAATGCGCTCCCATTTCACTTTCGAGATTCGCAATCACACGGGCTCTATACTACAGAGTGGCAGTACTTACCACAAATTTTACAAGATTAGATATTTGTCAGTGGAGCTCAGTATCTGAAAATCATTCGCCATTGTCCTATCCATCATCTCTCCTTACTCTTTGTGTGGTAAGTAACTTTCATGTGCTGTAATGTAACGGGCAACAGCTAGCTAGTGGCTAATGTCCCTTTAGTGGCTCCATAGAATGCGTTATTTGTTTTCCGTGCCTTTCTGCATACGGGCCCTGTGCCAAATGGCACCCTAAACCCTCGTGGTCTTCCTCTGAGTCCGCACTTTTGTGACGTAATTCCGCTTTGACTGTCGGGTAGAAGTCTGCCGCTGAGTTCACCCCTTATCCCGCCCCCGATGTCATCGTCCATCGTGATGTTTCACTGTAGGCATCGTCAGATGCCAATTTGGTAGACATCGCCCAACCCTAATAGGATGTCAACAACAGCTTAAAAATAACAGCATTTACAATGTACAGAGAAGTGCAACGGTAATATGTATTATACTTATTGTTCTTTAATTCTAACATTGAATGCATTTAGCAGACGCTTTTATCCAAAGCGACTTATTCAGGCTATACGTTCTTTCTTTTCAGTATGTGTGTTCCCTGGGAATTGAACCCACAACCTTCTGCGCTGCTAACGCAATGCTCTACCACTGAGCCACAGGAACATTGATGTAACATGAATTGCAGTGAAACTGTTATCTAAATTATGATTGATGGATGTCTAAAAGATAAGGAGAAGCGTAAAACAGGCCCGAGATCCGGCCCGCGTCTGAACTATGATGTTAAAATTGGCCCGAAGCCCAGCCCTAGAGGCGTAAAAAAATCTTTGGGCTGGGGCCTAAATTTGAGGCCTGTAAAGGGCTCTACGGGAGAGCTCGATGTTTCCCCGGTAACGCTGTACACAAAGCAGAGCTGCGCTCCCAAATGCTGCTTTATCAGACATTACATGCAAGATGGAATGAAAACGACATCCACAATTTTCTGAAAACAGTTGGTTTCCATCAGAAATACAGTGATATAAAAACACCCTCACCGGGTTTCGATTTTGAAATGTGCAGTGCTCAACCAAGCATTCTCCTCACCCCCCAACCATTCAAATATCCGTTGGCGGGATTTATATTTGTGATATCACAAATACAGGAAAACAATTTTGTAGTCCAAACGAGCCGTTCGTTGTAGTTCTTGAAAAGGGATTTTTTTTTTTACTATATTTTAATTCTATTTATAATATTTTAATTATATTAGACTTTGAGATTTGTATCTTTGTAGATCTTTTTATTCCCAAACATGAAAAAGCATTATAGGACCCCTTTAACCTAGTTTCTTATGCAATGTGAAAGTCTGAAGTCCAGGCTTTGCTATTAGATTATTTGAATTAATTTTCTGTTTATTGTTTGTCTTCCTGTCTTGTGTCTCGGCATTAGTATCCATTCAAAGGAGATCTTCCACTCTCTGTCCATCACATTCTCACGCTGTTGGGAGTTTCTGCTGTGGATGGATCCAGCTAACTTTGGAGGAGTGAAGGGAAAGCTGCCCTCTAGCCTTCTGTATGGAGAGGTAAAGCTCAGGGCCTTGTTGAAACCACTAGTTCCTCTTTACAAGTTAAGAACTGTTCTGTGTAAAAAATGGTTGGCATTTTAACTATTCAAGTTGTTTCAACACATTATCCATTCTAGCATGGCAATGAAAAGAAGAAAAAGAAGGATGGAGAGGAGGAGGATGGCAGTGAAGATGAGGATGAAGATGAAGAAAACCAAGAGGACGAAGAACAGGATGGGGAAGATGATGTAGAAGACTTGATTGAAAGTAACTGGAACATCATGCAGTACCTTCCTCAGACAGCATCCTGTCAGAAATACTTTCTCATGATCATTTCAGGTAACATTACAGGTTTTATTTGTTTGAAAATTCCTCACTGCATTTGGAAACTCAACATGCATCAATCATCTTCCCAAATGTGTAATGAAAAAAACTTCATTTTACAATTGAATATTATTGTAATGTTTCTTTTTTTGTTTTTATTTAGAAGTAGTCATAATGATAGGAATGATGATGTTATTGTCAATTTGATATATCATTTTGGCCAAACTGTCCAACCCTACAAACCTGACACATAACCTCAAACCTGGAATTTTTTTAATATATTTTAAATCATATTGACACATTTTTTCATAAAATGCACAATTAGATTTTATTTGTGCAGCCCTAAGTCAATTTTATTATAATTTCTCATCATTTTATTGTTATTGGTTGGTTGTTTGCAGCCTACATTGCAGCTGTCTATCACAGCATGAAACAAGAGCTTCGGCGAAACGCCCCTGGTGCTACTCCCATTAAGAGACGAGGAGCGACCCAAGCGTCCCAGCAGCCACCTGGGGATGTCAGTGCACTTCCTGGTGAGACAAAACAATTCAGCTTTGTCTGTTCCAAAATATTGAGTGCTTTTGTGATGGGTTATTTATGACTGTATTCTCTAATACACTTTCCATGAAATTAATCTTGATGAATTTATTTGGACTGTTATTTGATTAAAATATTGTAATTTCATATTTTCAAATACAAATCAGAGCGCTGATATGTTCAAAGTTGAAGTATTCAAATATGTCCATTTATTTATTTCTAAATGTTCACCGTATCTAAATAAAGATGTTTTGCATATAAAACGAAGTGTTTTTATTTCTCTTGTCTTTGTGCTGTTGTAGGTTTGATTACATTCTCTCAGGAGTATGTGTCAAGTGAACTCACACAGAACTTCTTCACCATCACTCAGAAGATTCAGAAGAAAGTGTCGAGCACTCGTAGTGTTACGCTCCCATCTGAGATGTTTCCTGTTCTTCCTGGTTCTCACCTGCCCCTCAATAACCCAGCTCTGGAGTTTATTAAATACGTCTGCCAGGTATCAACACGCACCTCCTGCTTCTGTGGATTTATACTGCGGTTTTGTGTTTTAAAGATGTAACAATACATGACAGTGACAGACTTTTTCAAAAGATTCTATTTTAAATAAAGAATGTTTGTTTGAACTTTCTATTTATCAAAAAATCCTTTAAAAAAGCGTCAGTTTCCACAAAAATATTACGATTAATATTAGATTCATGAAGATTAATATTTACATCCCACAAATAAATATTACTGTTTTTACAGTATTTTTGATCAAATAAATTGGAGAGCATAAGAGAATTCTTTCAAAAATCTTGCCAACCACAAACTTTTTGAACAGTAGAGTAGGTTTTATGAAGACCTCACACCTGTCTGATGTGTTTCTGTTTGTAACATCCCTTCAGGTGCTCTCTCTGGATGCCAACATTGTCAATCAGGTGAACAAACTGAAGCGAGATCTTTTGCGATTGGTGGATATTGGAGAATTTTCGGAGGACGCCCAGTTCCGTGACCCCTGCAAGTCCTACATCCTGCCAGAGGTCATCTGCCACCACTGTAACTTCTGTCGTGACCTTGACCTCTGCAAAGACCCTGCAGTTTCCCAGGTAACAACAGGACTCTTGTTACTGTTTATCTCTTATTTGAATGTGCGGTTAATGATTTGCTACTCATTCATGTTTACATTCGCTTAATGGATTCCAGAGGTTTTTTGAAAGTCATTAAGCTAATACTACTTGGTGTTTTCCCATCTTCAGACCTTTGTCATGTGATTAAGCTAGCCAAAAAAGGCTATACTATTCTCACTTCGCTCTTCTTTCCTTTTTACCTATGTAGGATGGTTCAGTTCTTCCTCAGTGGTTCTGCTCTAACTGTCAAGCCCAGTACGACACAGAGTCCATAGAAATGGCCCTGGTGGAGGCGCTCCAGAAGAAGCTCATGAGTTACACACTACAAGACCTGGTAGGGGACATAAACAGCATTATTTACCATGTTTCTGATGCTTTCAGAGGGTTTTAGGTCAAATGTTTGAGTGGTAAATGTCCCAGTGTAATGTATATGCACATCCATTGACTTTCACTTATGTAAATGGAACTTTATCCCATCAAAGGAATGCTCCAAATGCAAAGGAGTGAAGGAAGCAAACATGCCGCTGTACTGTAGCTGTGCTGGAGATTTCAACCTCACCTTAACCACAAAGGTATTTATGCTAAACTAAAATGCTAATACTTCCACATGTTATTACTACTCTTCAAAAGATTTATTTATTTTGAAAGAAATTCATACTTTCGTTAAGAAAGGATGCATTAAAGGAATAGTTAGCAAAAAAAAATATTGGCTGAAAACGAAGATTTGTAGAAATTTAGCATCACATGACTTACTCACCAATGGATCATATGCAGTGAATGGGTGCCGTCAGAATGAGAGTCCAAACAGCTGATAAAAACATCACAATAATCCACACCACTCCAGTCCATCAATTAATGTCTTGTGAAGCGAAAAGCAGCATGTTTGTGAGAAACATCAATTTCAGAAAGTGAAAGTAAAAACGGAACGACGGAGTAATGACGGAGCTTTCGGCATCTGACGCCGCATATTCTCTAAGAGTCGACGAGTCAAACTTCAATTTAAGTTTGGGCTCTGTTGTTAATTGTAACCTTACAGTAATGTAAAAGGGCTCCCAATTTAGAGCAAAGCTAAAGTAGATTTTTATCCTTAAGAAAATTGTAATACAGGGTTTCCGCGAGTCTTAAAGAAGTCTTAAATTGTACAAGAAAGTCTTAATTATGATTTCAAGAGGTCTTAAAGGGTTACTCCACCCCAAAATGATAATTGTGTCATTATTCACTTACCCGCATGTCATTACAACTCCATAAAAGCTTCGTTCATCTTCAGAACACAATGTAAGATATTTTAGATAAAAACCGGGAGGCTTGTGACTGTCCCATCGACTGCCAAGTAAATGCTACTGTCGAGGTTCAGAAGAGAATGAAAAGCATCGCCAGGGTAGTCCATCTGCCATCAGTGGTTCAATCTGAATTTAATGAAGCGAAGAGAATACTTTTTGTACGCAAAGAAAATAAAAATAATAACTTTTTTTCAACAATTCGTCTCCTCTCTGTCTCTCCTCGTCACTGTAGCGCCATTTTGGATATTACCCATCGAACGCAAGCAGCGTACGCTCTTCTGCATCCGCCTCAATGCAAGGATGCGTATTCTACGTTTATTTACGCTTTGATTTGAATAAAAATAACGCGTCCATTTATGAGCTCAACAAACTCAAGCGATCAACTCACATTGCTTTCATATGCAACTTTCAACTAGCGAATTCCTATTCACGATCATTCATGAAGACCACCAGTGAAAACAGACAGAGACAATGGTAGCTTTAGCATCATTAGCCTTACAGAGTGCCAAGAAGCTCTTTCAGATGGGCAATTTGGAAAACAAACGCGTGACACTTTGTCTAGAGCTGACGTTTGCGCACGAAGCGTTGGTATTGATCCATACATGTATTGGGGATATTTCCTTAGACAATGAAACTTAACCACAGTGTCCTCAGCGGCTCAGATAGAGGGAGTCTATGGAGACTCCTATGTTCGTTATTGCATCCCAAAACACAACACTTGAAAAGCCTCTTTGGTGCTGACATTGTATATCTCCGGCAGCTACAGCAAATAATCAGTAACGGAGGCGGACCTCAGCTTCTCACTCAGGGCTGTGTCTATGCTTACAGGGCAGCGTCACAAATGAGCGGGACTTTTTCCCCTCGGTGATGGGAACAGAGGGAGAATCTGAAACAGCTCGGTCTGAGAGTCTGTTTATGATTTTTTTTAGATTATAGAAAAATTAGTGGGTGGATTTTTACCATTATAGGCTGGTTGTTTTCGCACACTGAGGCCACACAACTGTTCAAACATCTTATAAAAGTGATTTTTGTATAATAGGCCCCCTATAAGTGTTCAGACCAATGCAAAAATCGACCTAAGTTTTTACCCTGTAAACACAAAGTTTTAAATGTGAACTGCTGGATCGATAAGAAGACAACGCATTATAAAAATCTAAACTGTATGAGTGTGCGATATGTATGGTCTGTGATAATATCATAATTGTTGTTTTAACGATGTGCCGATTTTGATATTATCGAGTACGTTATATAGCGAAAATAAAAAACAAAACACCTACAGAGTGCGTGCATATATTACGTAATGAAGTCTAGCAGGTTAGACTAATACCCGTGCGCATTTATAGTGCGTTCTTTCACTGCAAGAATCAGCCTATTAAAATGCATTTATAATTATCACACAATTCAAGATATGGGGCAGGAAATGTATATATTTATACAAAAGTTCAATAAGCAAAAAGTTCATATTAAGAGGCTTACGTTTTAGACACCATATTTCCTGTTTTTGCTCCTGTTTAGCCACTGTGCTGTTTTGTGTCTCTGAGCAACATGACGGTGTTTTGTTCCTGAATGAATCAACCGTTTAAATGATTCGGTTCAATCGCAATGACTCTCTTAACAGTGACTTGCTGCCACCTACTGGCGGTTTTAATTTCACACTTTCATTTTTACAACAATTTCAAACATCAGCTTTCAGTGTTTTATGTTTAAAATACCAAAACATTATTTCTGAATTTGTAACTGCAGGTTAAAGTATCCATGTCCCTCAGAGTTGCATTAAACAGTGTGTAAATACATCTAAATGCCACTTCTGATGCAGCTTCTATGCTTCCTCTGCATTGCAAAGATCAATTTAGTTGATACTGATTTCATTGCTTGGTAAGAGCCCAAATGCAAGAATTTGACTCACAAGATGAACACTTTTAGAAGAAATGGCTTAAAGGTAAAAATGGCCATAAAACTTGTTGGAAATGATTAATTTCTATCACTGCTGTGAACTGACCACACAGACTATGAAGAATATCAAAAAAGTTAGAGATAAGATATCAGCACAATAACATACTCAGCAAAATATTGTCTAATTATTGTTATCGATAAAATCCCAGAAAATTATCGAGATTTTCTTTGTCAATATTGCACACCCCTAATTTATGTTATTTCATTGATATAATAATTTATTGATAATAATTGCTTAAGTTAATATAGTAATTCATTCTTTTGACTCATCCATTTTCTTAAAAATGGTTTAAAGGCTGAAAAGTAAAGTTTATCATTTTATAAAACTTTCTGTTTGTGAAAACTTATCTGAACTGTAAATTATGCTTTGTACAGTAATTGTACAGTTTAATATGGTACTATAGACATCGCCCTACCCCTGCTCGCATGGTATTCATTTTATTTGTGCAGGTCTTAAAAAGGTCTTAAATTTGAGCTTAAAAATCCTGCAGAAACCCTGTAATAGTAATTTAATTTATTTAAAGAAAGAGCAATTTGTTCAGTAATAAATAATAATAATAAAAAGCAATTTAATGTATAGTTTTGTTTCCCCCTGCTGTACCGAAACCATACCGAACCGTGATGTTTGTGTACGTTACACCCCTATGGACTTGTATTTTGTCCAGAAGCACCGGTTCGAAGTTAAAATATCTTTATGGATTTGTTTTCTTATAACCACGCAGCTTTTTGCTTCACAAGACATTCATTGATGGACTGTAGTCTTGTGGATTATTGTGATGTTTTTATCAGCTGTTTGGACTCTCATTCTGACGGCACCCATTCACTGCAGAGGATCCACTGGTGAGCAAGTGATGTAATGCTACATTTCACAAACTGAACATAAGAGACTTGTTTCAAAAACATTAAAAAAAATCTTACCGACCCCAAACTTTTGCATACTTAATGTTTCTTTTATAGCTAATGGACCACCTACAAATGTTAATTTAGTCATGTAATGTCTCATGTTTGCTCGTTTCCACTTGTTTGCATGTTTACAGAGCTTCACTGAGCAGGTGGAAGTGTTCCGGAACATCGCTGCCCACTATAACATGAACTTCCTGCTAGAGACCATTGACTGGGTCCTTAGTATGAACGCATAGGTAATTTTTCTGTGCCAAACAATGTGTGTTTGATCCATTTGTAAAGATCTGAATTCATGATATGAAATGTGTGTACATTATAACTGTGGAACAATTTTTTGGAACTTTAATAAATATTTTTGTATATGAAGAATTAACTTTTGCAATGATGTTCAATCATTACTTTCGAAGTAATCGAAATTCGAATGCAAATGATGATTTTGGCCATTTATTGGTTACTAATTGAACCTGCAATGATATTTGCAGATGTGGGATATAGTTCTTGTTCATAGAGACATGCAACTAATATGTCCAGGGCTCTCAAGTCTCACGCATTGGGCGTGAGACACACATTTCAACCCGTTCACACGCTCTCACGCCACACCTCGTATTTCTCACGCTGAGAAAAGGGATAACTTGTCCCGCACATGTACAATTAATAGACGAGGGAATACTCTCTGCCGAGTTCATAGCTCTCTCGACTCTCGAGTTAAACCGTTAAATGCCACCTACCAGCCAATCAGAAATTAGGATGTTGTTGTTTCCGTTTAAATTACGCGATTCTGCTGCATGTGCGTTCGTTACTAGGCAACATGGATGTGCACGCACATTGAGAGTGTAAGTTGGAAGAGAAAGATCCGATGAATGCTGTAGGTAACCCCTTCATTTATTTTTTTTATTTTTTTCTATTTTAAGATTCCTGGACAAATCACTTGCCTGTGAAAAGATAGTGAGAGCAGATTTTGGGGAATATAGCCAAATTCGTGCTAAAGTGTATTACAGATGCAGTAAAAAAAAAACTCTCCAACTGCTTTGCAACCAGAAGCTTTAAATTGGCTTTGGCTTCCTGAAAGGAAAGTACTGACAATACAAATGTATATCCTGAATGCACTGTAAGTCGCTTTGGATAAAAGCGTCTGCTAAATACATAAATGTAAATGTACTAGAGATGTTATAACAGTTGGTAAATCTGATAAAAGACAGACACATTCATCCAAATAAAATAAATTGTTTTACATAAAAAGTATCAATAATACAAAGAAATTTGGCCCCAAACATGCTAACTGAACAGCAGTGCTCAATGTACACACACGGTAGGATTACAGTACTTTCCCTGAGCGTGCGTGTGCGTGTGTGTGTGAGAGAAAGAGACAGAGTACACATTTCCGCTTACGTTTTTTTCTTTCTGTTGTGTTTGTTGCAAATTTTGATGACAGGGGTAGGGGGCTCCCATATAAAGCAATGTGGCTTCCCCACACAAATTCAGATGCAGTGTGCATGTTTCCATGGTGGGTTTGAACAAACCCAAAACTAGGAACAGTTTGGCTCTGGATGGAACTCTATTATCTGTCATGACAGTGCTTTGTGTGGGAGTCCTCTACCCTTTGTCATCAGGCATCAACATGTGCAACAAACATTTACAACAGAAAAAAAGAAACAGAAGCTGAAATGTGTACTCTCTCTGTCACACACACACACAGCTTTACGTACATACGTACATGCTCAGGGTAAGTACTGTAATCCTACTGTATATAAGTGAACAGTATGAACATTGAGTGCTGCTGTTCAGTTGGCACGTTTGGGGCAAAGTTTCTTTGTATTTTTAATACATTTTTATTTTATTAGAATGAATTTGTCTTTCATCAGATTTACCAGATGTTATCATTTATATTTGTGCTGGTCAATTATGAACAATAGGTAAAATTGAACTGCTAGCAAAAACTTGGGTGCTGTAAATATTTGACTTGCTCCTCCCCTTTGTGTGGCCCCTCCCCTAATCTCACTCCAAACTTTCAGCGCTGTATGTCTCTTTAGTTATGGTCCATTTGGATATTGCTTCTTTTTGACATGAGTTTAATTCTGTAAAGAATATGGCTTTTATATTTTTGGAACCACATATTGAATGGTGCAATAGCCAGTTTAACTTAATAAGACGTCCACATTACTGCCTGGCTCCTGCCCACTCTACATTACCACGTTATAATTTGATTTCTTATATCTTACATCATTGAGATGCATGACATGCTGTGCAATGTGCAATTTGAATCCAACCACTGCTGTGAATTGCATTGCTGTACTCACCACTTTTTCTGAAATAATAGCAAAGGGCGTTTTCTTCAGGATAGGGTCTGAAACACTTCAGAAGATTTCTTTCTTGACTCTTGATATTTTTCAATCTCAGAAGGTCAAACTATTTAATAATCATGTCAAACTATTTAAATAATGAGCATGTAATAGAATATTTGAAGGCCATGTAATGAAGATTAAATGATTTGCTTTTTTTTAAACATTTATTTTAAATAATTTTTTCAAATGCATTGTACAAATTGATGAAAATGACTGAATGATTTTCAACATTGATATGGAATGTTTGAGCAGGAATTCAGTATATTAGAATGATTTTGAAGGTCATGGTTAAACTAAATGATTCATGAAAATATGTAAATATTAGATAACATTTTAAAATATATGAAATTAAAAAATAAAATGCAGTCATATTGGCCAAAAATATCATTCATTTAAATATTCAAAGAAGCCTGAGAAAATGAATCTGCATTGTTAATGAAATTACCTTTCATGTTAGATACAATTTTAAAGTAAAATATTGAAAAAACAAATACAATTATTGGCACCCCTAGAAATTATTATGAGTAAAAAAAGTTTAAATATTCAAAGAATGAGAAAATGAAATTATGATGGCTTCCTGTTTGAGCTTCACAAATATTAGGAGGGAAAACAAAGCCCAAATTCCCTTAATATCCATCACAATGAGAAAAAATAAATAAACTGATGTGCATCAAAAGATGCATGGCTTCACAAATTAATGACTTTAAAGAAAAGGACCACATGGAGAATTGCCAGTCTTTAGTTAATTAAGAAATCCTAGCTCATCCAAAAACAAACTCCAGAAAATTCAGTTGTCAGACACGACTGCTTTAAATGGGAGCTTCTATGGTCAATGAAACATCACAAATTAAAAAAAAGAGCACCAAGCTCATGGCCAAATCTGAAGTTTAGAATTCTGGATCAAGGAACTCTAGTCTGATGGAGCTGGAATGAGAGCTGTGAAGGAATGGACATTATAAACATTTAGAGTTTCTGGAAAATGGAGGTTTCAAAAAGTTAATTTGGCCAATTGTAGAGGCCAATGTGTATAGAGAAAAATAATTTCATTAAATTTCCCCCCATTTTAAATTCGTATTCATTTTCAAAAGGATTAACAATGATTAACAATGATTCATATTTACCAAGGGTGCCGATATTTTTGGCCATGACTGCATACAGCCTTGGTATGCATTTGGTTGTAAATATATAAAATAATTGTGCTTTGGCAAATACTGTCAACATGACAATGTGTTAAATGTCAGAAATGATAATTAGTACTCTTCTACCGTTTTTTTATTTATTTTTTTATATACCAATAGAAGTGTTGTGAGGAATGTATATAAGAGTATGTTGTGCTGTAGACAAACGGCTTCATAGTCCTACTGCTAAGTTCATAGTCTGTCCATTTTCTTCAGCATCTGGTTTCAGTCTCTTTTCCTGTCTGGGGAGATGAGGTTTTATATGTACTTAAAAGACTGATCCATAAACCTCAAAAGTGTGAGCTGCATAAATCGATACGTGTCTATTAATCACATTCAGAGTGGAGCTGGGCAGACGCAGTTCCTCTTCCCCTAAATGTCATTACTGTAAGCAATATCATAGGAGGACTTGTTATCAGGTTAGAGCGAGTGCTGCTCTTTGGAGAAACCCTCTCATCTTTCCTTACACAAGATGAGGTTCCCAGAAAAGATGATCATTTGGAAAGAACTGATCTTTTAGTACTTTTTTGGTCACCAGATGAATTTAGTGTAACAGATTGAAGTTGATATGAAATCAGAATTCATCATGCTTATTTTGTGGGATTTGTTCAAACTGATTAAAAACTAATGCTTCTTTGGGTCTTGTGAATTAAATCATGTGACATTTATTTGAAACAATATTCAACACATTTCTTTTTCATGGAAATGTGTCGCATTTTACAGAAGGAAAAACATTACAACATATTTCATGAATGTTCAAAGTTGGGAGGATGCATGCAAACCCGTTACGTAGTTGAATTCAACACTAAACATATTAATTGGTGATCATTGTTTAACATTTATTGAAGCAAAGCTTAACAGATACTTGGTTTTGCGTGTTTTTGAAGCTTTTCTAGTTTCCGATATAATATTTTGTGCTGTTTTCTACACTTACTGTTCCTACGACAGGAAAATCTCCTGATCTTGATGTAATAATCTACTGTGCTGTATATTTGGCAGCATGCCGTCACTGCAGTGTTTTCTGTGATGGCAGGGTGCTTTATAACGGCACGCCATCGGAGAGGTCAGAGTGGGTGGAGCCATAGCTTGTAAGCGTGAGGTCTGTTGTGATTGGCTGACTGGGTTTCTTGGAGATCTGGTTAAAGAAATAGAAGCTCTTGATTAATCTGTTCGAGAAATAGAAAATACAAATGTTGTCATTTATTGACTGCCATGTTTAAAAAAATGGAAACTGCAAAATGTTTTGAATATATCAATAAATGACCCTTATCTAGCAAATCTATATTTAAGCAAATCTTTTACATCTTTTAAGGTAATTGTAACATTTTATCTAATAAGAATTGATATAAAATTGTAAAAAACGTCTGAATTTAGATAAAAAAATGAATTTCTTAGAATAAGAGACCATGATCCGCACTCACAAAATAATCTTATTTGATTTTACATCACCAATATGACAAACCACACATGTTTTGGCTCCAGGCCTTCAGTGTGTTGAAAATTTAAAATTAAATTTGCTATTACTTTTTTTTTTTTTTTTTATCCTGCGGTGGAAACTACTTCCGTCTTTCTACTTCAAAATTTCACATTTAATTCATGTGTTACTTGACATTTATTTGTAATTATTTGAGAAGTTTGCTATTTTTTCCGGTGTAGGACTTACTTTTTCTCAGAAATTGCTAGCAAATTTTACAATTACAAAGCAAGTAACACATTGAATTAAATGTGAAATTTAAGACGTACTCCCACAATGCTTTATTTATAACTCTGACATTTTTTTTTCAGTGTGATCTTCTCCATCCTTTTGACTTACATCATCAAACTTCTTATCGCTGAAGACTTCATTCTTATCGATAAACGTCAGCATGATCCAGTCACAGATGATAGAGCACTACAGATGACAGAAAAAGAGATTAAGCATCAGGACCACATGAACACAAGCTGTGTATGTCCGTAAATGCCTCGTTCCAACCGGGTTACTCAAGATCAAGCACTGTGAGAGAAACCTGAGAAGCATTCCCATAATGCAATTTGTGGAGAGTTTATGTCTGCCATTAGTGTCATTAAGACATCATTATCTCACACTTTAACCCAAAATAACCATGTTTTTAATATGCATTGAACAAACACGTACAATTCCCACTGACGTCATGGCCGTGACTGTGTTGATGATGGTTGGAATCAGACTAAATCTTCCCGCCTGAAAAGAGACGTAGAGATTTAATATGAGGCGTATGTGTGCAGTCAAAACGTCACTAAAGTACTTCCTGTCTGCTCTCACATGTCCATGAACAATGACATCCAGGCGAATCCCATAGGCTTTTATAAGTGTCCTGTACTCCACGCCATCCTTATGGTAATATTTTGCAAACCTGAAATGTTTGGAAGTTAATATGTTTCTAAATAAACATTACTAAATAATTGATCATCATGTTAATTACAGTTGATTATTGAAATTCATGAAGAGACCTGTAGTAATATCCTGAGCTGGGCAGGTTTTTTCTCATGTCTAGTCTTCTGAAGGAATATGTTGGAATGCACGCTGACGGATCCGCATCAAAATCACACTTCCAGTTAATGAACACGCCAATTATTCCCCCCTAAATAAAATCACATTCAAAATATACATTAACACTGTTTAAAAATGACTGAATTCAGAAGGAAGAAACGCTGATTTGTTGTTTGACTTTAAGTCGTATACATGCCGTTCTGCAAAGTTCGCTGAATTTCTCTCGGGCCTGCGCTGCGATGAAGCCCAGGCTGAACACCGGACAATACGGGTTCGTTTCTGGGTGGTAATGGCACCGTAACAGTTTCTTTGGCTTGTTTGGTTTGATGTTGCCCCTATAGTTGAAACCACAAGCAATTGCATGAGCATAAACATAAATTCAGCAAGGCTGCATTACATTTGCCAAAAGTGGAAGACATTTATAATGTTACAAAAGATTTCTATTTCAAATAAATGCTGTTCTTTTTAACTTTCTATTTACCGAAGAATCCTAAATTCACAGTTTCTACATATTAAGCAGCACAACTTTTCAACACTGGTAATAATAAATGTTTCTCGAGCAGCAATTCAGCATATTAATGATTTCTGAAGGATCATGTGACACTGAATATTATATCATCATCAATGTACCTCAGAACTTTAAACTTTGGGAAATGGATGGCATTCTTTATGAACACCGTGAAATTAACGGCCTGTTCCAAAGCGGGTTCCCTGTGGGGACAAGAAAGACATTGTAGTGCATTTCTCAGTTTGATTTCTGACAGATCAGCCAATAAAAGCACAATACCTGACAACAGCATATTCCTCAATGGGACACCAGGTTTTGATCTCACAGGTCTTGAATGTGTAGTTGTAGTACGGGATACACCGTCCTGTTCTTTGACCTGCTCAAAAACAAGTTCACGTGTCATTAAGCATCCGAAGTGATTTTGATATGTATATTTATACAGTAAGGTCACAATGAAAATATGTTTTAATTAATTAATCAATTAATTAAGTTGACTTAGTTTTAGATTTAAAAAGTAACAGAGTAAAAATACATTAAAATGCCTTTTTGCAATGAGAAATTGCTGAATGTTATACTAGTGGTTTCAGACTTTTGGACCCCACTGTATGTATGTGTGTATATACTGTGTGTATCTATTATAAATTAAAACCCACCATGACCATCAAAATCTATTTCCCCTTGAGTGCAGTCAGAATCTTCTGTGCAGTTTGCATTGGTAACATTGAAATGCTGAAAAAAAACAAAGAAGAAAATGCTGTTTGTCTCGGACCAATCTTTCCAAACAAAACACGAACACTTTGTATTCATATGCAGTTGTGTATGTGTTTAGCACTCACCTCTGCACATGTGCCCTGCGTCTGATCGTGCGTCACTTCTCTTCTGAGAATTGTACTGATGACATCCCCACCCTGTATGTTACGAAACCCAGAGTTTCAAATGATTTTTCAATCAATTAATAGTAATAATGACCATGCATGGCAAGACTATATATTAGGATCTAGCATGAAACATTTGATTTGATTACTTTACAGTATCTGAAGTGACAAGGGATATCTGCTCTGTCCTGGAGTATAATAATGTGGTTTATTCACCTCAGATGGTCTGACGTATTCTGTTGTGTCCTGAACGCTGTCTCCCAGCATGGCCACACCTCTCATCTCAGTGTACACCGAGCTCTCTGGACGCGTCTCGGTCTCCTGATACGCTTTCTGACTGATAAATACATGCCTGCAAAGAAAACATCACAGAAACATCCATCCATCATCTGTGCACATGTACAACTTGAAAAACGAAACACACCTCGTGTGTAAAAGAGGAAATTCTGTATAGCCTATAAATAAAAAGAGCATTAGAACAAACATATTTAAAGATATGAATTATATTAACTATGAACACAGCAAAATTGTTGAAGGTAGGGGGGAAATTTCAGATCCGATATGGATCAAGTTTAAACTGAAATTGTTTTAATTAGATTTGACATTTCATCCATTTCTATATCACTGATTTGTTTCTATTGACATTTTTATTGTATTACGTCTGCATATATTTTGTCTTCTTTGCAGCTGTACTCCAAAACAAACTAAAATTTCACAAATTGCATTTCAGTGTTCTCCGTTTGTCTAGCACAGGGACGTATATAAAAACATAATTATCACCAATTAAACGTATACATTTTGTGATTGATGTAAAGCAAGTTTTCAGTACAAAAATCAAAATGTCATCTTACCAAATGAAATATGTGATGACCAGGAACTGCACAGCTCTGTAGATGACTCCTAGTCTTCTGTCCTTCACCACCATTACTTTCGGAGTCTCATAGTCCCAGAAACCCAGGAAAAAGTCTTTGAGGAACTCCAGACAACCCATTTTTACAAAAATTCTGTATGTGTTCCTGCAAAATGAACGTCCCAATCTTCACCACTGATGCTGTATAGTGACACCCACTTGAGTACTACAGCCTGCCTCTCTCTCTCTCTCTCTCTCCTCTCTCTCTCTCTCTCTCTCTCTCTCTCTCTCTCTCTCTCTCTCTCTCTCTCTCTCTCTCTCTCTCTCTCTCATCTCTCTCTCTCTCTCTCTCTCTCTCTCTCTCTCTCTCTCTCTCTCTCTCTCTCTCTCTCTCTCTCTCTCTCTCTCTCTCTCTCTCTCTCTCTCTCTCTCTCTCTCTCTCTCTCTCTCTCTACTGAAATGGCACCCTTTTCCTTTTTTCCATTGCTCTTTATCATTGTTTATTTTGCATTGAGTATAATAGTCTTGCCCATTTTCCATTTCCGCAGTTAGAAAAAATATTTATTTTATCTTACAGTTTTTCTCAATTGCTTTGGCTCAATTCTCAAATTATTTTATTTGTTCCCGAAACAATAAGTTCAGATCTCTGAACAATTAGCTTCTTGTTCACATCAGATTGGAATTTCTTATTGATTTGAGCAAAGTGCAAATGCTTTGGCACATGTGTGCAAACAGTAAGTACAATTGTCTGCAGTTTGCACAACAACTAATTGCATGTGGCTTGTTGATCAAAACTGATGAGTCGATTCTCACTTAAACTGTCAAACTCTTCACAACTTCTCAATCATTTTTCATCGTGTAAGCAATCACATTCAAAACGATCCATTCAATTAGGAAAAATTGGTACACACGCATGTATATTCCATAAATATCTGACACTGACATTGTTTGTAATGTCTGCTAAATTGGCAAATTACCTCTAATTGCAATACAATTTGAATAAACCATTAAACCATTTAACCAATGGCCTACAGCACAATCATTAAAAAATTTGAGAATGGAGGACTTCCACAACCCTGAACTGCAGCTACATGCTTGTGGAAGAGCAATTGGAAGACGTGTAAGAATACGTGGTGGTTGTGTTAGAGGAAGACATAATAGAGGAAGAGGTGGAAATAGAAGAGTCAGAGTCTCTGATGAAATCAGAGCCACACTTGTGGATCATGTCATAAATCGTGGTTTTACAATGGAAGAGGCTGGTCGAAGAGTACAGCCTAATGTAAACTGGTCCACAGTGTCCTCAATTGTGCAAACCTTTCGTAGGGAAAACAGGTAATATGTATTTCTTTTTTTGTTTTACAGTGTGTAAAGCATTTTTATAAACAACAATATTGTAAAGGTAAATGCAAGTCTATTTGTACATTCTATAGCAAACCGCACAACAACCTCACGCTGGTGGCAGAGCAGCAGTATTTAACCATCAGCATTTGAGAGGAATAGTGAAAGAGTGAAGGAAGTACCAACAGGTAAAAGACATTTGCAACATAGTCATAGCCAACAATTCCATCAGGCTGAGAGAGATCCAAAGTGCAATCATAATTGACAACAATGTCTTCGCATCATTTTCAAATATAAATTCTGTCAGAAAGCATTTCCACAAACATAGACAGTTTTGAAAAGACATCAAATGACTTTCTCTTGTGCTATGACAAACATGAAGTAAACATTTTAGAACATAATGCAGAACTTAGCACAGTCAACTGTTCAAGTCCAGCAGCTGTCATGCCAAGTTACAAGAGTTTGGAGGAATAGTGAAAGAGAATCATTCAACTGTTCTCTTAAGTTACAATTACATTTAGAGTCTTCTATTCAATTAATCCACGTTTTGAGATTTGAGTCACTCTTAGACTCTTTACATGTAACTTATATTTAAGCCACTTTGCCATGACAATCACTTAACTTGTTGAAGTCTATAAATTAAAATGAAGGTAAACTATTGGCAACACGTCCTCATAAGAAAAAACGAGTTGATGCTGCACTACACATTATTTTACTGTGATACTTTAGAACATATGATAACATGACTAAAGATAAAAGCAAAGAAAAAAGCCTGATTGGGCGGCTTTTAGTTTTTTAAAAGCAGCCCAATTTGGTCACCCGCCCATGCGTTATTCTCCGGTCCAAGCCGATCAAAAGAAGCCCAATTGACCCTGGAACAACATTTTAATCCAAAAATGTAATCTTGACCATATCCCTACACCTAAACCTAACCTTACCCATGTGTCATCCCTAAAATCAGAGGAAATGATAGGTTAATGACACTGATGTACAAGCAACAAACACTGATTGTAAGCCTAAACTTCACAAAAATGATGCACTTGTTCTTCAAATCTGATTGGTTAATAACAATGTTGTTCCAGGGTCAACAAAGATGTTGATCCAGGAACATGCCGCACTTGGTAAAATCAGGTTCTGCAAACTATTGGTGTGCACTCAGTGAGATTTACTGTACTTCTAAGATGCCTGTATTACTTGAAGTTTTAGAAACCCATAAGAGAAAACAATTACTGAACCAAAAATTAACTTTATTTTGTTTCTGTGTTTCTTCATAGAGATTCATGGAGTTAGAAGGACATGAAACTACTCACATTCTTGTTTTTGTGGACTAGGTCGGGTTCAATCTGTCCAAAGGCCGGAGACGTGGTCGTAATCTCACTGGACACTGAGCCACAACTGACACATCAGGCCAACGTGGGTCCAATATTGACAGAACGTTTAGTTGACCACATTTGCCATGTTTCATTGTTAGAGACATGAAAGGATGTGCACATATTTCCACACATACCCTATATGGGTCCCCAATTCTTCCTAACGCACTTTCCTGAATCAGAACAAGAAGAGAAGTTTAGTTAATTTATGTTGTTGTCTGGTGTTGTTGTCTATGTCCTGTCACCAGCAGTTAGGGACTGGTTTGCTGCACATGAAAGGATACACACGTTCCACCATTCCAATATGTTTTTTTAGCATAGCATGGAAAGTATATGATCATAGACCACAAGATCTGTTGGATGCCATGAATGCTGCTGCATGTGAGGACATCACAGCTGATCATTGCAGGGGATGGTGCGGCATTCAAGGAGATTCTTTCCCTAGTGCATGGCAATGGAAAACATCAGATGTGATGTTGATGAAAATCTTTGGCTTGACCAACAAGAGCGACAGGATGTCCACCAAGAATAATTATTTTCATGGATGTTATTTTGTGTATTTGTGGTAACATATGAAATGTACAGTAATTGGACAAGCAAGATTTCACTTTACATGTAATACATTCGTACAAAAATAAATGTACTGTATAAATACAAATGTTCATATACTTTTTTTTCTACTATTGACTCTTCTCAACAAATATCAGATATTTTTTTTATAAAACCTTAATTTCCATGTTTGACTGTCATGGTGAAAAAACAACTAAACATTTTGACCAGTGTGGCTCACACGATGACAAAAATACTTTATATTTTGGTGGCCTTGGCCAAATTACTGACACGATAACTAGGTTTTGAAGCATGAATGAAATGTTTTGGGTGAGTAATTACATTTTGCAGACATGCAATAAAGTTCTGAAGTTCCAGCAAACAGTTGTGACATTTGCACTCACAGTTAAGACGTTTCGAAACATGTGCCAAAGCAACTGAGAAAAACTGTAGTAAACTTGATGTGCTATGTATCTATATTGCATTACAATCAGGCCTATTTATAGATAGATAGATAGATAGATAGATAGATAGATAGATAGATAGATAGATAGATGGATGTGGTATATATTCTTTCAATGGCTTGTAGTGTAACTCGCTATCTTTCTGACGTGTTTCCGTTATGTTGAATAGATTTCATTGTGTTGTGCAATACTTGGCCAGTGTAACAGATAGATAGATAGATAGATAGATAGATAACAAAACCAACATTAGAAGTTACACTAGCCCACATTTTACAAAATGTATTTAATATTTACTTAAATATTTAATGTTATATGTAGCTACTGTTGCTTTTTATGTATCTATGCCTTAAAATAATATATATTGGATATTTATATTACAACATAAAGATATTATACATAGTATGAAAAAATATTACACATGTAGTACGATATTGTGTGTAATCTCTACACGTTTATGACTTTCTATGCAGGCATTCACTCGTGCGCCTCAATTCAAGGGTCCTACTGTCTTGACTGACTGACGTCACACAAAACACGTGTGTTCAGAAGACGCACGTTTAGACTGGAACTGTGTTGAGATCTTTTTGAGTTTTATTGCAGTAGTTTTTAATTGAGGTTTTGTCGCGTGAGAAAAACAAACTCCGCTGTAATGGGCGGATTACAGAAGAAGAAGGTAAGAAAGTGATTTAGAGCAATAACGTTACTGTCGGTAAACAAAACACGATGGCTTGATGAGCGCAGGGCCCTGCTTGTGCTTTAAACAAGTTACTCTACTCTAAACATTTAACAGTGATTTTATATATGACATTTGATAAAGATATACAAGGTTTTTAAATGACCACGGCATCCTTTTTACTTGTATTTTCTAGCTTTCATATTCATTGTAGTCGTTTTCAGCGTTGCTTGACAGCATAAGAGAGATGAAATAAGTCGAAATCACCTTAAGAATGGACTCCGTCTGAAATATGTGTCGTTTCTACATATTCCCGCATGTCCGAGCACCTGCTAACCTGTCATTTCTTCTCGTGTAGTATGAGAGTGGATCAGTCACTAACTATATCAGCAGGAATAGAGCCCGCAAGAAGCTGAGTCTGAGTCTGGCTGATTTCAGGTAACCAAACAAAGCTTTTCACTTATGTTCTGTGTACCACATACTTTATATGTGACTCTGGAGAACAAAACCAGTCATAAGGGTCAATAAGCTTTTATTTTGATGTATGGTGTGTTAGGATAGGACAATATTTGGCTGAGATACAGCTTTGAATATCTGGAATCTGAGGGTGCAAAAAAAAAAAATCAAAATCTTGAGAAAATCGCCTTTAAAGTTGTCCAAATGAAGTTTTTAGCAATGCGTATTACTAATCAAAAATTAAGTTTTAATATATTTATGGTAGGAAATTTTGACAAAATATCTTAATGGAACATATTTTTAGCTTTATTTTTTGTTTTCATTTAATGTTAAATGTTTAGTTTTGAAATGTTGTTGTATGCATTTGTCATTTTATTTCATTTCTCCATTTTCTTAAATGTGTATATATAGTATTTATAGAGTTTTAACTTATAGTTTTAGTTACTTTTTCTTATTTGTAAGTCGCTTTGGATAAAAGCGTCTGCTAAATGACTAAAAAGTAAAGTAAAATGATTTTTACTTTAAAAATCTATCATTTTGACTCATAAAATGTATTGTTGGCTATTGTTACAAATATATCTGTGCTACTTATGACTGGTTTTGTGCTCCAGGGTCACATATACAGGAACACCTGCAAAAATTAGAATATCGTGAAAAATGTGTTTTACTGTACATGTAATGAATCTAAAATATATGAAAGTTTCACTTTTTCAAATAAGTTACTAGAAAAAATGAACTTTTTCACCATATTCTAATTTTTTTAGACATACCTGTTGCAGTATATTTCATATAGAAACTCGTATACTGTATATTAATATATATTCAATGTTATGGTGTTAGTTTTTAACTAGCCATTTTGCTAAATGACAATTTTGAGCTACAGTACCTCAGAGTTTGATTGAACATTGACATCAAGTAATAATGGATATTTAAAAGTTGCTTTTAAAAGATAGTTGTTTTGTTGCTATCTTTTCAGCTATGTACAATGCATATGTTAATTGCATTTTATTATTTGTTTAGTATTTCTTGCCGTTTCTTTCTGAACAACCAGTTGAGATCACTGATGTATGTTAGCATTTGTGAATTAATACATGCTTTTCATTTTCTAGGCGCTTATGCATATTGAAAGGAATCTATCCTCATGAACCCAAACACAAAAAGAAGGTCAACAAGGGCTCGACAGCGCCTAGGACCTTCTACCTGCTGAAAGATATCCGCTTCCTCTTGCACGAGCCCATCGTTGGCAAGTTCAGAGCGTACAAGGTGAGAACTGTGCTTTAGTAAACGTAGATGCTGCTTTGTGCTTGCAGCTGCATCCTATAATCCTTATCATTTTGATCACTTTTTCATGTTTAAATTTGAATTTAAATGACCGTGGAGATAATATACTTGTTTGGTAGGCAATAACAATGTAAAACATATGCTAAAGAAACATAGAGACGATCTGCTGTGGAAACCTCTTACAGCTTACAGTGAGTGAGAGAAATGTTAGTTAACAAGTAGTTGCCATATATTTTGTCAGTATTATCTAAGAAAAAAATGAATGGTAGGTAATGAAGTTAAGAACCTGCTTACCAATTGTGATATAACAATACAACATTTTAAAAACTGGCGAGAAGCTGGGTAGCCTTTTTAAATATTTTTATTTAGTTTTTATAATGGGTTATTTATTTATTTTTCAGCAAAAAACTGGTCATGAAATTATAATTGACATGGTTTTTATTTAGAAAAATATGTTTTTGTCTACAGGTACATCTAAAAAAAATTTAATATGGTGAAAGTTTTCTTGTAACTTATTTCAAAAAGTGAAACTTTCATATATTTTAGATTCTTACGTGTTAAGTAAAACACTTCTAAAGGTTTTTTTTGTTTTAATTTTGATGATTAGAGCTTACAGCTAATGAAAGTCAAAAATCAGTATCTCAAAATATTAGAATATTTACATTTGAGTTTCAATAAATGACCATCCATACAGTATAAATTCTGGGCATCTCTTGTTCTTTGAAACCACAATAATGGGGAACACTGCTGACTTGGCAATGGTCCAGAAGACGATCATTGACACCCTCCACCAAGAGGGTAAGTCACAGAGGATCATTACTGAAAGGGGTGGCTGTTCAAGGAGTGCTGTATCAAAGCATATTAAATGCAAAGTTGACTGGGTAGGAAAATGAGCACAAGCAACAGGGATGACCGCAAGCTTGAGAATACTGTCGAGCAAAGCCGATTCAAACACTTGGGAGAGCTTCACAAGGAGTGAACTGAAGCTGGAGTCAGTGCATCAAGAGTCACCACGCTCAGACATCTTCAGGAAAAGGGCTACCAAGCCACTTCTGAAACAGAAACATCGTCAGAAGTATCTTACCTGGGCTAAAGAGAAAAAGAACTGGACTGTTGCTCAGTGGTCCAAACTCCTCTTTTCAGATTAAAGTAAATTTTGCATTTCATTTGGAAATCAAGATCCCAGAGTCTGGAGGAAGAGTGGAGAGGCACAGAATCCATGTTGCTTGAAGTCCAGTGTGAAGTTTCCACAGTCAGTGAGGATTTGGTATGTCATCTGCTGGTGTTGGTCCACTGTGTTTTCTGAAGTCCACAGTCAACGCAGCCATCTACCAGGAAATTTTAGAGCACTTCATGCTTCCTTCTGCTGACAAGATTTATGGAGATGCTGCTTTCATTTTCCAGCAGGACTTGGCACCAGCCCACACTGCCAAAGGTACCAAAAGCTGGTTCAATGACCATGGTGTTACTTTGGCATAAAGAATCTATGGGGTATTGTCAAGAGGAAGATGAGAGACACCAGACCCAACAATGCAGATGACATGAAGGCCACTATCAAAGCAACCTGGGCTTCCATTACGCCCGAGCAGTATCACAGGCTGATCACCTCCATGCCACGCCGCATTGATGCAGTAATTCATGCAAAAGGAGGCCCAACCAAGTATTGAGTGCATAGAAATTAACATACTTTTCAGAAGCCTGACATTACTGTTTAAAATAAACTTTTTATTTTTATTGATCTTATGTAATATTCTAATTTTGTGAGACACTGAATTTTGGGTTTTTATTATCGGTAAGCCATAATCATCAAAATTTCAAGAAATAAAGGCTTTAAATGTTTTACTCTGTGTAATAAATCTATATAATATATGGGTTTCACTTTCTGAAATGAGTGACAAAAAATATTGACCTTTTTCATATTCAAATTTTTTTTAGATGTACCTGTACATGTGCAAAATCAAAAAATTAATCCAAAACATAGACCTCTATATAAAATGAATCAATAATAAATTGTAGATGTGTTCAGCACTCTGCAACAAAAATATTTCGGATTTTCTAGACTATTTTAAATCGTAAAGTAAGCAGTATATATTAAAATCCCCCCATGCCTTTAGCAGGCATGGATACATGATACTAAGTGGGCTCAACAGTGCCCCACAATTTTTTAACGTAAATCTGTGATGAAAAGGGGAACTGCACCACGCTCTAATTGAGAGCCATTGGGGCAGATTTGAGACTGCCCCGCTTATTTTAATGTTAACGTTACCTTACGTGAACCTCGCTCCACCAAGACGATATAAATCCGCTTCAGCTATAAGTGCATCAGGTCAGTAACTAGTTGGCATGTCCTGTTTTTTTTTTCTATGTGGTGTAGTGGATAAAATTAACAAAGTAGGCTATATATGTTAAATCCTTGAGTTTAGATGTGCTCACATGAATAGCCTTTATATGGTTCTATCGTGTTTGTTTTATTATTATTCTGAGAATAGACATATGATCTTTAATTTCCCAAATTGCTCCACAACTTGTAACATTCTAAATCAACATTTGGAGGTGATAAATATATTAAGATGACTATATAATATAACAGATAACTATATTAAGGCATTTATTATACAGAATTTTATGTATGTAACATTACTTCAAGTCTATCAATCAACATTAGCGCGCCACCCACAGGATAAAGCAAGGACATCTCTGCCAAAATTATGTTCAGTGATTAGAATATAAAGTTCACAAAATCTGCCCCACCTAAATTTACAGTCAGGAGCCGCTTCTGCAATCTATATGCTAACTATACATTCCCTGGTTCTAGATTTTTGTGCGGAAACTGCGAAAAGCATATGGCAAGGCTGAATGGAGCGGAGTGGAGAGATTGAAAGAGAACAAGCCTGTGTACAAACTGGACCACATCATCAAGGAGAGGTGAGAGTAAACGCAGTGCTGTTTCTGGACTGCAGGGGACGCACTTTAACTCTCCGTCCCAACAACAACAACATGCTGTGAAAGACTTTTCTGTGTGTCCAGACAGTGTTATGTGATAGGCATCTATTTGTGTCCAAACAGTATTATGAGTACGGGTGGAGTCTCAGTCACTGTCTACAAACAGATCAGTTATGAGAATCCAAAGAGTCTCAAGAATATGATACTTTAATTATCTTGGCTTAACTGACTCTTCATCCCTCCTATCTACTGTCTAACTGTTACATTGGCAGGTTTTAGGTTTGGGATTTGAATGTGAGGGTTTTTTCCCAACTGTTCAAAAGTTTGGGATGGGAAGATTTTTTTCATGCTTAGATGCAAGTTTCTTCTGCTCGACAAGCTGCATTTTTTGGTCAAAAATACAGTAAATCAGTAATATTCTGAAACAATATTACGCTTTGAAATAACTATATTCTATTTGAATGCATTGTAAAATGTAATTTATTTCTGTGATGCAAGGCTGAATATTTAGCATCATTATTCCAGTCTTTAGTGTCACATGATCCTTCAGAAATCATTCTGATTTGCTGAAGAAACATTTCTTTTATTATCAATGTTGAAAACCGTTGTGCTGCTTCGTATTTCTGTGGAAACAGTGATACTTTTTCCATTAGATTCTTTGATGAAGAGAGAGCATTTTTTTTAAACATATATCTTATAATGGTATAAATATCTTTACATTCACTTTTAATCAGTTTAATGCATTTTTGCTGAATAAAAATGTTACTTTATGGGCACCTGTGAAAGAAAAGATTGTGTGTTACTGATATGACTTGAGCAAATATTACAGTGCTTGACAGGGGACATGAATTTGAGGTTTATAACTATTTTGATTGAAAACATCATGACAGCTTTCATTCCTGTTTTCCTACTTTGAGTGGGGAAATCTCCAAAACTGTTAGTCAAACATATATTCCCATTACATGCCTCAGATCACTTATATCTGGCACCAAATTTAGCTTCCTTAGCTCAAATTATGCTAAAATATTTTGTACAGTAGCCACATTGAATAACATCCTCCATTTTTCTATGAATGATCTGTCATTTTTTCATATACTGTTTCTAAAATAAGTTTGTGTTTCCAGGTATCCCACATTCATTGATGCTGTCCGAGATGTAGATGATTCCCTTTCTATGTGTTTCCTGTTTTCTACGTTCGCTCGCACGGGAAAATGCCACGTTCAGACAATTCAGCTGTGCCGTAGACTTAGCGTCGAATGGATGAACTACATTATCACCTCACGGTCCCTGAGAAAGGTACTGTAAACATATGCTGTGAGAAGTGAGCATTTTAAAGGTTAATTCAGTGATTCAACTTGGTTACAGATAGTGGATTTCTTAATGATTTCTTTTTCTTCTTCAGGTTTTTCTCTCCATTAAGGGTATTTACTACCAAGCTGAAGTCCTGGGACAAACCATCACATGGATCATACCATATCAGTTTGCCCATGATGTGAGTAGAAATACACAGTATATTTTTCACGCTTGATGCTTGTTCAGAAAATAGTTAAATGTTTTTTTCATAATTTTGCTAAAGTATCACATGAAAAGCATATTTTACATATTTTTTATTAATATTTGTATTCAGCAAGGAAACAAATTGACCAAAAGAGACAGTAAAGAGTCAAGATAAGAATAATATTAATAATAAATGCTGTTATTTTGAACTTTCTAATCCACAAAGATTCCTGAATTTTTTTTATCACTGTTTACACACAAATACTGAGCAGCACAACAGTTTTCAACAGTGATAATAATCAGAAATCCTTCTTGAGCAGAAAATCTGAATATTAGAATGATGTCTGAAGGATCATGCGACACTGAAGACGGGAGTAATGATATTACTGTGATTTTGAGAAAATAATGCAACCTTAGTGAACATAAGACATCTTTCAAAAACATTTTAAAAAGTCTTACCATTGCCAAACGTCAGTAGTAGTTATTGTTATAACTATTTGCAACATGCCAAATTTTTTTGGTTGCGCAAATTAGTTTATTTTTATTTGTATTATTATTAAGGATTTGGAATTTCAGTCGTTACCTAACTAAACTTTGTAAAATCTTTTTAACACCGGGCTCTATTGGCTCGTGCCCTTTTTTTAACAGGGTCTTATGTTTTGCAGTATTTTGGATGCTGAGGTCTTTTTATAGATTGTTTTATGATGACTGTTAACACCCCTGTCCCTGCTCTCCTCAGCACCCTACAAATGTGGACTACAGAGTTATGGCCACATTTACAGAATTCTACACAACACTGCTTGGATTCGTCAACTTCCGTCTTTACCAGACCCTCAACCTTGTCTACCCACCCAAGGTATCACAAACAAAATGTGCTTCCATTTAAATGCCTTTTTATTTTTCAGTAGCAGAATTCCAATTGGCAAGTGTGTGTGTGTGTGTGTGTGTGTGTGTGTGTGTGTGTGTGTGTGTGTGTGTGTGTGTGTGTGTGTGTGTGTGTGTGTGTGTGTGTGTGTGTGTGTGTGTGTGTGTGTGTGTGTGTGTGTGTGTGTGTGTGTGTGTGTGTGTGTGTGTGTGTGTGTGTGTGTGTGTGTGTGTGTGTGTGTGTGTGTGTGTGTGTGTGTGTGTGTGTGTGTGTGTGTGTGTGTGTGTGTATTCTGGTGCTTGTTAGCTTGATGGACAAGGAGAGTTCAACCTCAAATCAGAGTATGAAGAAGATTACGCCCTGGAATCAGAAAGTTATTCTGAGGTACTGACTATTTCATTTTCTCTTTTCATATCAACATTAAGTTGGACCAAATATTACAGTGTGTTTAAAGATATGCATCTTCACATCTCCTACCAGAAACTATCAGCGTTAAGTGCCAGTCTGGCTCGTATGGTTCCTTTAGTGGAGGACGAGGAGGCAGCGATGGACCATTTCCCAGCTGAAGGGGTGAGCGAGAGACAGCTGTCTGTATTGTGAACACCTGCAGTGACTTACAAAAATTACCTCTGGTTAAAGGGGTCTTATGACATTGCTAAAAAGAACATTATTTGGTGTAATTCAATGTGTTTATGCGGTTTAAGGTTAAAAAAACACCTTATTTTCTACACACTGTACATTATTGTTGCTCCTCTATGCCCCTCCTTTCTGAAACGTGCCGATTTTACAAAGTTCATCGTTCTGAGAAGCGAGGCATGCTCTGATTGGCCAGCTATCCAGTGCATTGTGATTGGCCGAATACCTCAAGCGTGAGACGGAGATGTTACGCCCTTACCATGTTGTGATCCCATGTCCCAGTGCGACGAGACAAAAACGATAAAAAAACACTATAAATGAGGCATTTGTTGCATCATGTGGGAACATAATTACTGATTATAAAGACTTATACTGTCTTTTTATGCATCGCGTAAACATAACCATGTCTGCATTTGTGATCGGAGAAACGACAAACTACAAGCACTACTCTACACTGCTCAAAACTCGCGTTTGAATCGTCAGTAACAGAAACGTACTTACAGGCTGTGAGTCAGAAGCACCAGACTCTCCTTGCAACAGTCTTTGTGCAAGCCAGCATTGTAGGCTACTCTCCCGCCAGGTTCAGAAAATAGTCCTCCATAAAATGCGCTACGCACGCTCTAATATTTGGTTGAACTGTTCTGGAACAGCGTTGTAAATACAACTTAACCACTGATTTCTAGTTGTGTCCTCTTTTGGAAGCCCAAACAAAGTACTTTGACTTTCACAATGAAACACAGCGTCTCCAGGACATGGCGCCGGTGACAGCAACAATACTACAGCGAGAATAAAAGTCCCGCCCTCTTTCTTTGCGTATACATTTGGGCTGTGTTTTGCAAATCTCCCCACACCGTGACATAGACATGTGAGGGCGTGTTTGATTTAGCCGTTTTAGGAGGGCGTGGTTGAGTCTTAACTTTTGATAAAGAATATCTCTTTGGTTTTGAGACTCTAGTCTTTGCAACTTCAGGGATCTTATCTATGCATTAACAGCTTGTAACACTCCAAAGAGAAAGCAAAACTTGAAATCGCATCATATGACTTTAATACAAGTGATATTACATATTGGGAAACATTCTTTAGTTAAAACCAGTAAAAAAAAAAAAAAAAATACCAGTGCTGGATATGGTAATATAATTTATAATAATGGTTATTCTGAGATTGAGGTCTGCATTCCCGCGGGAACCGCCAAACCGCGATATTTGTTGCTGCTTCACCGCGGTAAGAAAAATCCAATACCGTCACAGCCCTAGTTCAAATTACACCAGAGCGGTTTGAAATGCGTTTTTCTGGATTTTTGTTGTTGTTCTGTTTCTCACTGATCAAATAAACCTACCATTAAAATTATAGACTAATAATTCCTTTCCCCACTGTATATGATAGTAATAAGTATTATTATTATTAATTATTGTTGTTGTTATTGCTGTGGTTGTTTGGTCATGGTAATTCAATTAATGATAATAATAAGCCATCATTGCCTTGATTGTTATTTATTTTGCCATGTCTCATTTTAATTCTATAGTATGCCCTGAATTATCATGAACATTGAGATGAATGTGGGAGTTTTTGTTTACGTAGAACTGTATCAAAGTACAGTGGTATGACGATCATTATCTGTTTCTGTAGGGCTATATGTAAAAACCAGTGTGGAGGCTTAGATTTAGTTTAATAATAAAAAAACATATTTGTAGAGCACCTTTCATAAAATGCAGTTTAAAATAGTTCACGGGTCCCAATATAAAAAATGTAGCACAGCTGTTTGGTAGCAAACTCAAAGCTGTCAGATTCCTGTCGACTTGCTAAACATCTGTAATTAATGCAACTATGTGACTCCACAATTCAAGTTCACTAAAAGAAAGTGTCACAAGACACTTGTTATTTAGTCACACGTCACAAGCCGTGAGTCAGTGAAGCATTTAACCTGCGTTTGATTAATTGTTGTTTTGGACGGACTTCATGTTTCATGTTCACTGAGGGAGACTGTTACTATGGTTACATGCTGAAGGTGTTAAAAAAACATTCTGATGAAACCAGCGTGACTGCGGGCGACCTTTGTCCTCATTATTTAATATGGTTTTTAAATGCACTTTCAATTGCAGGAAAACCTGGAGAAAATGGAGGAGAGAGAGAAGATCGAGCTGGAGCAAAACAAACAGAAGAAGCTCTTCGAAGGGCAGAAGTTTTTCCTAAACAGAGAAGTTCCCAGGGAATCGCTGGCTTTTGTCATCAGGTGAAGGAGTGTGACATACCAACTCATTTTATCACACACCATCTTCTCTATGGCACTTTCCTTAAATCGGGTACAAAAGAGTTTGCCGTTCCCTTTGTTTAAAGAAGCGAAGGCACAAATTCCATGTTCTTTAGAGCTAGATATTTGATTAGATAATCTAGTTATTAACATAAAAGTATTTCAACATATGTATTTGTCCCATCTCAGCTCTATACAACAATAAAAATCATACAACGGTGTCAATCCTTTTGACTGTTAAATTGATATCCAGTCTATTATAGGATTATTTTGAATTAACAAATATCTTGAGGTTAATGTTTCCCATGCTCTGTTACTGCAAAGATGTTTCCTTTAATAAACTCTGTGACATGCAGGAAGTGATGTCATTGCTACAGCATGGTGGGAACGTTGATGCATTTTCTCAACTCTTATCAAGAAATTGTCAAGCAGCTATTCAACCATGTCAGAATTAGGCCATAGTTCTATTAGGACATTTAACTATTTTTATAAACGTTACTTAGAAAAAAAAACATTACCGTGTCCATCTTGAGACAAAACAAAGGCACTGATATATTTTAAGATCAATCAGTGCAAGTTTCTTTCAGTTCAAACAGCTCAGACTTACTTTTAGTCTAGGACTAGGCTTTAGTCTGGTCTGTGAAACTGGGGGTATAAGGTATTGTAAAAGATTGTGTAATTTTTCTTTAAATTAGTGATATATATTCTTTTTTCGTTTTATGAGTTGATTTCTAAGTGTTGTTTTTTTTTTGTTAAATTGCAAACCTTGTATAAAATATATATATATAATTAAACCAATATTTAGCCTGCCCATCTGAGGTGGAGACCGTATTCAAGCCCCTCATTATTTAAAAAATAAAACTATTTTGGACACTATCTACCTTAAAGGTTGTAGTTTGTGGTGTATTTGCATACAAGACAGTGTTATTAATATGCTGATGTAGTTTTTGTTAATATTTTGAATTAATTTTAGTTAAGTTTTTAGTCATTTGATGTAGTTTTGTCATTATTATTAGCTTTTTTAAATGTCTATATAGTTTATTTTAGTACATAATATAAACTAATAAGCGTTTTATGGATTTACTTTCACAGTTTCAGTTTCAATAACCCCAATACGAGTAACTTGTTGAAATGCAGCAGCTGATAGTTAGTGTATGTACAGTTTTACTGTATCAAGTGTCACATGTTTGTCAGTATATAAGAATGTGTTGTATGCTGTGCAGGTGTTTCGGTGGACAGGTCTCTTGGGATAAATCACTGTGCATCGGCAGCACTTACGATGAAACGGATGAAACAATCACACATCACATTGTGGACCGACCCAGTATCGACAAACAGTACATCAACAGGTCTGAAAGCAAATCTCACTGATTCTGTACAGTGTATACTCTACATTTACTATATATTCCTGTACTAAATGCATTTGTCAACCTTGCAGGTACTACGTCCAGCCCCAGTGGGTGTATGACTGTGTAAATGGGAAGATACTGTTACCCGTAGAGGAGTATTTCCTGGGAGTTGCACTGCCGCCCCATCTGTCACCATTCGTGGAGGAGAGTGACGGAGATTATGTGCCGCCTGAGAAACTCAAACTCCTGGCGCTGCAGAGAGGAGAGAAGCCACGTGAGGGGTTTATGAAATGATTTTTGGCATGTGATTATGTGTAAATGTTGAGTGGTTGTTGACTTCACAAACAAACTCTTCACAGAAGCAGATGAGGAGGAGGAGGAGGAGGAAGAAGAGAGAAGATGAGGAGGAGGAGGAGGAGGAAGATGATCAAAGTGAGGATGAAGATGAAGCTAATTTAGCTGAAATGGAGAAGAGGGCTCAGGGAAAGGTAAGATATTTTAAGTTTGCAGAAGTTATTTTTACAGTTATATTGCTTGTTTTAGTGGAACAAATTTTTTTTTACTCTAGATAGCCTACTGTATCATATTTGATGTGCAGATTTCTTCTCTAAATGCTCTTCATCCTTTCCTATCAAAATGCTTGCTACGGATGCAAAAATGCAGAAAATCGAACCTGATTTGAATTTATGATTAACGAAAATTTCGCATGCAGTGTGTAAACGTGATTATTTTTTAACATGCAAAAATTTAAGACGAGAATTTCGGACTGCAAAGACCTTCACTCAACTGAAGCAATGTAGGATTGCTTGATTATCCAGGAATCGTTTTTCAGAAAAACATGTTAAAATGTATTAAATATAATACATCCGGCTTTTTAGGAATGTTTATTTGTTGATCTCTCAATCATTATTTCATTGCATTGCATAGTTTTTTTTGTCCCCACAATAAAAACTACAGTTTTGATCATAAAACTGAGCATTGAAATATCGTCTTACTAAAGCATGTTATGTGTTTTTTATTAAGTATTCTGTTCTCATTGATTCATATTACTGGCTATCAATATTTTGTTTTATATTTATAAATATACATTTTAAGCAACTGTACCAAACTGGATATTTTTGCTCCGTTTGCGCCTCTGAATAAAATTGAGGGTTTCATTTTTTATTTGGGTTTTTGGACTATATTGATTCTTACTATATCATACTATTATGAGCCATAAAAGCCTGATGTATCAAATATGATACTCAACAAAAAAAACAAACATTTTAGATATTTTTTTATAATTAAAAAAAAAAATCTATTTTTTTTTTACTATTTCATGTCAGGTTTTACGGCTTTTACAATGTGATGTGTACAGTTGCGTTATTTGATTCTAAATGTGGATTTATTTTTTGTCACGGAATCTTTAGTTTGTTGCGGCACCTTAAATTATGCATTTTGTGGAGGAATATGTCAAATAAATATAACAATGTAAAAGTTTGTCATGTGCTGGTTTTCCCTCAGAGTCTGTCAGTAAAGGTGACCCCTGGTAAAGTCAAAGCAGAGAACCGCAAGCGAGCCGAACAAGAGGAGAAAGCAGAGGAGAAGAGACTGGCCATTATGATGATGAAGAAGAAAGAGAAATACCTCTATGACAAGATCATGTTTGGCAAGAAGAGACACGTCAGAGAGGTAAGCCTGCTTGGAAATACATGTGTCGGGTACCATTTTATATGCTTTCTTTTGAAAATTAAAAGTATAAATTGCGTAAAAAGCACACTAATCTAACCCGAATAATCCATTCATTGTTGATTCTTAGTTATTGTTTGTTTGTTTTATATGCAGTGAGATATGAGTCTTTGTGGGCTTTTGTAAATGAGTGCTTTGGTTAATGCTTAAATGAATAAACGTGGTGGTAATTCACAGCTCGCACAGTGGCTGTCAAAGCCCTTTAAAAGGTGCTTGACCTACATTTGGCTGATTACTTAAGCTCCAGTGACCTTGACTGACTTCATTGTTCATGAATCTAATGCACTCCTTCCAACAGGCTAACAAGCTAGCAACTAAGAGGAAAGCTCACGATGACGCCAGCAAAGCCAAGAAGAAGAGGAAGAAAAAGTGCTGATTTTGACATGTATTAAAGTGCTTGTGCGTTTTCTGTCGAGAGACTTTGAGATGCGTTTCTTCTCTCATTGCATCATTTAATAGAATTGTACATGATTCACTGAACTCCATGTCATTTAAGTTTGCTCAAACTGGTTTTCAGTGACACGTCTCTGCATTTCTTATGTCTTTGCGCATCAGTTTTGACTTTAACACATTTCTAATAAACATAAGATAATTATTATCTTTAATGAAATTAAGTTGTTTTTTTCTGTGTGCATGTTTCAAATTTGTGAAATATTTAATGTACTATCTTGGATAAAGGAAGTTTTTGAAAGCAGTTGCGATTAGAATCATCTAGAAAATGACTGTTGATGAAAAGCTGTCATATTTACATTGCAAATAGCTGTAAGGCACGTTTCACGCATTCTTCATCTTCATCATAAAAATGAATAACACCTTCCAAGGTGCTGTGATTGATTACAGCTGCTGGTTTCACATCTGGTTCTACAACTGATTCCTTGTTTTAATTTATTGTATAAAAATAATGGCCATTGTTAAAGTCAATCATTTGTGTCGGTGTACTGCCACTAAAATAATTCAAACTAAATCAAACATAAACTCATGAATTAAATCTGTGATCTGTCAATGTTAACTCTGCCTCAGTCCGACTGTTTATTTCATGGGCAAAGTTCATTTGACCTTAATATATAAATTAGGATAAAAAGGTAAACAATGCTAACGCATTATAATGTGTATGTAAAGGAAACGTCGCCTGAGGTTCGCTTCTGAAGCAGATACTGAAGCAGTCACGTGGTTTCAGGTGATGAAGCTTCGGACGTCATTGATCACGTGCTTTTGGCAAAACGAATCAAGCTCCGATACAGCGCTTCGATGTGAAATGTTTGGCTTTTTGATACAAGCTTCGAAGCCTCTGTCGAACGTCACATCACTACAGTAAAGACAATGTTAAAAGATCTACATTTTAAATAGATTCAAATAGTTGTCAAACAGTCCTGAAAAATGAAGTAAAATGGCTTTTCAGTATCGATGATGAGATGGTGATAATAAGAAATGTTTCTTGAGCAGCAAATATAATAAAATGATTTCTGAAGGATCATGTGACACTGAAGACTGGAGTAATGATGCTGAAAATTCAGCTTTGCATCACCGGAATAAAATGTTCCAAAATATATTCTACATTTTAATAATACTTTACAATGTTGCTGTTTTGCTGTATTTTTGATCAAATAAATACCACCATAGTAAGCAATGAGACTTTTTCTCCTCAGAAACATAAAAAAACACTAGTGCTTGCAAAACACTTTTAAATCTGTCTTTATGTGAGTAAACCTTTAGTTTGACTTTGTTTAGTTTCTCGTGTAAATAGGCCTTGATACCCAAGGGAAAAGAAGTCTAGTGTGTACTAAGGTTTCCGGGGATCACCCTCATTGTCAAATTGTGAAAGTGAAAAGCCATTGACACTCCCTTCCCTAAGGACTCTTATGTTGGACATCACAACATAAAAGTGGTTTTAGGCTCACTGCTGCTGAAAAGTTGTTCCTTATGCGAAATGGTGTTAAAAACTAAACCAGTCCCTCAGAGATTTTAGCTGGGTTCAAAGACAGTACTAACCTGTAAATCATGTAAACTTGAAAGTATGGCTCTTCTGTATTATAGTCGGTTCTGAATGTGAATGTACCTTTCGGACCACAAATGTAAAAAAATAAAATGTTGTTCAACAAAGTGCATGAATAGCATATAGACTACATAAAAGAAAAAAGAACGAAGGAAAATGTACTGGTATAGTATAGAGGTCCCATTCTACGAAACAAAATGTTGTTTTTTACGCAAAGTCTTAAGGTAATTTTTTAATTCTCTTTTTATGTAGGCTATTATTTTTAGTCATGCTGCATTATTTCTGTTTTACACAATAGCTATGGTCTTTGTATAAAAAAAAACTTTATTTTGCTTCATAAATAGGCTGCAGTCCGGTGAACATGTGGCAAAACACTGAATTTTCCCTAATATGAAAACGGTTTAATGGATGTATTCATAAATTGGGAAATGCAACTTGAGTTGTACAGATTTTGAAATCCATGGAGAATGAAGTTTGCAGTGAGAAAATGAGTGTCAGATTACATTGAATTCATCATTGTGAATTGTCCAAGTACTGAATGGTGTCAGATTCTCCTGGTTTAGGGTGGCAAGCTGAATTATTTAGCTCTGAATGATCTCCAGTGTCCATTTCAGTCCTTTGGGACAGATTTTGGTTATACAATGTATAAAAAAAACCATTATAGGCAGACTTTGTATAAATCTGGATTAGTCTGAAATGTGTTCAAAAGTGATCTGCTCTTTTATGTGTATAACTCGTGACATGGTCTCTTCTTTGTGAGTCAAATGTTTTTATTTATTGTATGAGGTGTTTGTTATCAGCAAAGCCTTATGCCCTTGGTAGCAGCTTTGTATGTTTGCGCTTTCTTTGTATTTGTGGTGGGAAGTTATGCCGTTTGTATTCTCCTCGCCGCTGTGTAACCCCTGTGGGCTTTAGGCCAGGCAACTCATGGCCGTTTTTATCACTAATTCATGTTCACGCACACAAGCATGCAGTGTTACCCACGTTACCCATCTGCATTCCAGCCATGTCGCTCTTACACTGCCTGGCACTGGCATGACATTCTGTGTGTCCGTGTGTGTGGCGGCAGACAATGAACTGAGTGTTTGAGACCAGTCAAAAGGAGATCTGGATCAACAGAATAATCTTGTGCTGGACAGTAAGAGACAATGAGAAGTGAGCAAAATAGAGAGAAAGTGGCGGCAAGTGATGAACTGAGAGTTTGAGACGTGAAGAGTCAAGATTAAAGGGATAGTGCTCCCAGTAAAGAGACAATTCAATGTCAATTTGTTCAAAGTGGCTGGTTGTTCCAGCTGAAATTCACCCTCAAGTTGTTCCAAAACCAAGAAAGTTGTAAAAAACAGTGGTATTCCAATAATAAACAGTTGTCCTGGTTATCAACATTTTCAAAATATGGAACCAATCAGCAGACTATCCTTTTGTGATCTTTATAATCAAATTTCATGAGCACACGTAGTTTAACCCTTATAACATAGGGTAGTTTCACTGTGCTAAACCACTAGGACTAAGGGTCATTCTCAAGAGTACATTTTCAAGTCTGTGCTGGATGTGTTCACATGGGTGGGATCTCATCTCATTTCATTTATTTATTTAATTTACCTCAAAGCAACAATGAACTAAGAATTTCCACGTCGGCTTCACTTGAACCTATGGTTAACATTTCAAATCCTGTGTAAACAACTTTTATTTAATAATAAAAATGCCTGGGGTGCATTCAGAACATGGTAAATCAGCCTTTTCTTACTATGCTCATTGGTTGTGGAATGATTTTCAGAATAATACTCCATTAGAAGCAAATCCTTCTTTGTATATTTTTTTACAAATTATTGCAGCGTGAAATGAATGAATCTTGTTGCTGTTTTAATTTAAGTTGTTGATTTTTGATTATTGTTTGTAACTTTGTGTGAAACTTGTTGTACGTTCATCTTGTCCAGGACTCCCTGGAAGAAGAGATTTATTTTAATCTCAATGGGACCTTCCTGGAAAAATAAAGGATTCATTGATAATAAATTACTAATAACAAAGACAAAAGCATATAACAACATTTCTAGAACTTAAAATTTGAAAGCAAAACAAAAAGTTGTTTTATATCACGAGGACAAGTTCCTCAGTGTCAATGTTTCACAAATGTTAAAAAATCACTTAATTCCTGTATTTCATAGTAGATGACCTTATATAGAGCTTCTGAAATGGATAATGTGTCAAGTGATTGTTTAATTTATGATCTCCTGGCACAAACCTCTGTATGGAAACTCATACAGCAGCCTAAGCAAACACTGAGATAAGAAGAGATTCTTCCAATCGCTCACTAAAGCAGACATCCAGAAATGGCAGCATGAAAACCATCAATATGATCCAGAAAGTTGTTCTTCCTAGAGGCAAAAGTTCTTCCTGAGCTTGTCTATTCATTCCTATGGGAGTGTCTTCACATGAAACTAACTGTCACTATCCCATCATATTAAAAAAAATACACTTCTTATAATCTAGGCTTTAACCTCTCATGTTGTGTTCTGTTCATTTTGACCTGGAGAGGATTTATTTTTCTTGAAAATACTACAGGTACATCTCAAATAATTAGAATATCATGAAAAAGGTCAATATTTTTTGTCACTCATTTCAGAAAGTGAACCCATATATTATATAGATTCATTACACACAGAGTGAAATATTTCAAGCCTTTATTTCTTGAAATTTTAATGATTATGGCTTACAGATAATGAAAACCCAAAATTCAGTGTCTCAGAAAATTATAATATTACATAAGATCAATAAAAAAAATATATATTTTATACAGAAATGTCAGGCTTCTGAAAAGTATGTTCATTTCTATGCACTCAATACTTGGTTGGGCCTCCTTTTGCATGAATTACTGCATCAATGCGGCGTGGCATGGAGGTGATCAGCCCTGTGGCACTGCTCAGGTGTAATGAAGCCCAGGTTACTTGATAGCATCCTTCATGTCATCTGCATTGTTGGGGTCTGGTGTCTCTAATCTTCCTCTTGACAATACCCCATAGATTCTCAATGGGGATTTCAGGTTGGCGAGTTTGCTGGCCAATCAAGCAAGTAACACCATGGTCATTGAACCAGCTTTTGGTACCTTTGGCAGTGTGGGCAGGTGCCAAGTCCTGCTGGAAAATGAAATCAGCATCTTCATAAAGCTTGTCAGCAGAAGGAAGCATGAAGTGCTCTAAAATGTTCCTGTAGATGGCTGCGTTGACTGTGGACTTCAGAAAACACAGTGGACCAACACCAGCAGATGACATGGCAGCCCAAATCATCACTGACTGTGGAAACTTCACACTGGATTCAAGCAACATGGATTCTGTGCCTCTCCACTCTTTCCTCCAGACTCTGGGACCTTGATTTACAAACGAAATGCAAAATTCACTTTCTAAAAGAGGATAAAAAGAGACTGGACCACAGAGCAACAGTCCAGTTTCTTTTTCTCTTTAGCCCAGGTAAGATGCTTCTGACGATGTTTCTGTTTCAGAAGTGGCTTGGTAGCCCTTTTCCTGAAGATGTCTGAGCGCGGTGACTCTTGATGCACTGACTCCAGCTTCATTTCACTCCTTGTGAAGCTCTCCCAAGTGTTTGAATCAGCTTTGCTCGACAGTATTCTTAAGATTGCGGTCATCCCTGTTGCTTGTGCACATTTTCCTACCCAATTTCTTCCTTCCAGTCAACTTTGCATTTAATATGCTTTGATACAGCACTCCTTGAACAGCCACCCCTTTCAGTAATGACCCTCTGTGACTTACCCTCTTTGTGGAGGGTGTTAATCATTGTCTTCTGGACCATTGCCAAGTCAGCAGTGTTCCCCATTATTGTGGTTTCAATTAGCAATACCCAGATACCCAGATTTTATACTGTATGGATGGTCATTTATTGAAACTCAAATGTAAATATTCTAATATTTTGAGATACTGATTTTTGACTTTCATTTCAATTATCTTTTTTTTTTTTAAGTGAACATTGCCAAAATTATCCACAAATGTTTTTTCACTCAAAAACTGTTACATAAGCTGAGATCAGTGATGCTTGTGATCAATCAATTCCAAAAAGAAATACAAAGAATACAAAAACAAAGATTTTAAAGCATTTTTAAAGGCTAATCATTTTGACTAGGAACAGCAGATTAGGTAAAGGATTTTCAACGCAGCATAAGGGTCGAGTGTTTCTCCAACTTTTAAAATCCTTTCTGTGCCATGAGTATTGACCGGTTTACTTTAGTTTCCTTTCATCTTCAAACCTGATCCATACTAAGAATGTGTTTTTGTGACTTGAACATGGAAAGCTAAGCAAACTGGTGCAGTTTGGGACTTTGTGTACAGCCGTATACCTGGAATTGTGTATCGGCCCCTCTCATGCATTTAACTACGCTTTCTAGCAACTTTTCCACTTCAAACCAGCAATCTGATCTCAATGGCTCTCTGTTTCCACCTTGAACAGACCCCTCCTCCTTTCTTTTGATCCTTTCCCTCCCTCTTGCTCATTTTCTCTCGCTAACCCTGTTCTGTTCTGAATCTCTTCCTCTCCTATTCTTTTTCTGTCTTTCTGCCCTGCCTTTTCTTATCCTAACTTCACCTCCCTCCTTCTGTCTTCTCCTGTACGCTCATTCATTAATGCAAGCAGACACACAGAGTGACAAGTGCAGGTCCCCAGACGGCTGGTCTTGCGTCACAGAGAGCTCAAGCCTCTTCTGTATGCAGTTTAGCCAGCTCAGCTCTACAGCGTGCAGACGGAGGAGGAGGAGAGGAGAGGCGGGGGCTTCAACATCATCAGGTGTGTGTGCAGGGTGAATGATCGCCTGGATGTTTCACAGAAGATAAGAGGGATACAGATCTGTTAACCTTGGATAGCACGACTGGACAGTTAACTGTGAAGGAATCAATGTCTTTCCAGCCTTGACCATGCATCATTGTTAACAAAGTCAGATTTGTCTCTTCAGGGTCATTGCTTTTTTCTGCCAATCAAGCTGTGACAGGAATCTACATGATTTGGTAAGATATTATACAATGTTTTATATTTAATCTTCAATATAAATGATATTGGGAGTGTGATTGTATTGCCATTGTTTAAATAAGTTGGTGTACCTTTTAAACTTGTGGCAAAAATCTATTCTAAAATCTAAAGTCTATTTTTTTTAGTCTAAACATCCTCACAACTAAGATACTCAAAAAAGATTATTGTCGTCTGATGAAATTTCAGGTTTTCTGGGTTTAAGCATAAACCTCACTAAATTCTGTTATATTTATTATAACAAGAAAATAATACTTGATCAATGTGGTAAGAAAAATACATTTAATTACACATCTGTGAAAGCCTTAATAATTTATACAGTAGATTTAGCTTGATTTAACTTTAGATATTTCTACTTAAAAAGTAAATAAAATGTTTTAATGTATTTTTATTGTATTTTTTTTGGAATATTATTTGCTCCGACAATGTCACAGCGAGGCCTTACAATGCTGAATCCTAAAAAAATAAATATTTGTTTTATTCTTATGATGTGTTAAGGCAAATACATTTAAATCAAGATATGTTCTATAAAAGTCTTATTTTCTAAATTAAAAAAAGCCTTAATATTTGTGCAGTTGTTCTAGGGATGCTTAGAGATTTAGCTGAGAAACAATATAAAAACACTTATTATTTTATTACCGCGATTATGATAAATATAAGCTAATTTGCTGATGGAATGTCATGTATTTTATTTTCTAAACACTTATTTACATTTACATTTATGCATTTAGCAGATGCTTTTATCCAAAGTGACTTACAGTGCATCAGGCTCACATTTTTTGTCTCTATAACATTTTTTGTCATGTTGTGTTCCCTGAGAATTGAACCCACAACCTTTGCGCTGCTAACGCAATGCTCTAACCACTGAGCCACAGGAACACTTATATCACCATGAGGCCTCACAATGCTGAATCTAATGAAACGCTATCCACTTCATTCCTAGACTTTTCTCTATAATCAGGCGGCTCAATCTGAAAGCTTTCTTGTGGCAAAGTAAAAGGAACCTTTATTCTATTTGTATCCCATCATCAAACTTCAATACAGTGGTTTCTTGTCTGTTATGAATTTGCCAGCAGCACTTTAGATATCACGTGACATTCTTTGTTAAATCACAGAAATGATTCAGATTGCATGCAGGAATCATTGCCCAAACGCACCCATGAGTAAATACAACATTCAACATCTCCAAAGACTTGTATACGACGTACTGATAGACCAAAAATCTCACGAAAACAGCGCTTGTGTTTGATGGATGCAAAGATGCATTTATTTTAGTTTTATCCTAAATCAGAGCTGCAGCTGCTGTAGTAATTCTTTGTGGTTCTGTATAATCCTCATCATTCGTGACCATCAGCGTAACAATGATGATGTTGTTAGGGTTTTTGCTGTCAACAATGCAAGGTTAGAGATTGCTGCAAATAAGAACAATGGGTTCTTTCAGACTTCTTCTGTCCTTTCTAGATTTCTAGCTCTGCTGGTGTTTTTGAGAGAAACAGCTTTGTTCCTTCTGTCTCTCCGTCTATCTTTTGGTGCAACATTTATATTCATCTTTCGGTGCAACAGCTCAGCAGCATATGGCTGACGTAGTCAGTGCTTGGTAGTAATAAGTTACTGTGGCCCCGGTACATGCTCTCATGATGAGATTGGTCACTTTTCTTCTATGTATTTAAGCTGGTTATGAACCCCCGCCACCTGTGGCATTCATCTCCCTGTACTAGATATTTGGAAAATGCTTTTAATGTTTATTTTCTTTTGTGGGTAGATATGCCAACAGAGCTGGGTAGTAATGATCCTGATTATGTCTATGAGGATTAAATTACATTTTAAAATACATGATGTTACTTTTTAGATTAAATTATGCATATTATTCACAAAAATAGCAATAAAGTTATTTAAATGCTTCTGCCTAAATATTATTTTCCATTGTTTATATTTCCTTTCTAATATATATATATACATGTCCACTCACACAAAAAAAAAACGTTTCTTCTGTTCAACCACTTGATGCTAGAGTTGATAATTCATTACGAACAACTGAATTGTGTTAGTTTTACTCAACTCTAAGTAGGTTGACAGCTGGCCCTCATAATGAACCCCCTGCAGTAGCAGTGCGCGTCCTTCGTCTGCTAACTTTAATTCTTAATCTCAGAAACTGTTATAATATCAATGCATTCATCATTTTAAATGTATCCGCCACAAAACCAAATACAGAAAAAAGAAACAGAACGTAGAATATAGTATAAACACAATTCATTCTAGATATTTGGATTTTTAAAAAAATGCATTAAATATCATTCTTTTAATGCTTTTTCCACATTTATTTTCATAATTAAATATTTTTGTGTCACATTTCTTAATTAGGTCATACAATTAACTAGATTGGCAGCAAGAAGGCAGAGGGAGAATATGACAGATGAAGAGGAGATGCAAGAATTGGAAGAATTCAACAAAAGTAAAAAGACTTTTGCTTTTGCTGAAATAATTTGTAGCCGTGGTGGGGGTTTGTGGCTCTTACTAACTGCATCCTTTCATTACATATAATCTGGATTATGTAATCAGATTCCAAAAATTAAGTACTTGTAATTAGATTAAATTACATTTTAAAATACTCGTAATTAGACTACAGTTACAGAAAGATTTTTACGTAATTAAATTTAAACGATTTATTGCAGTCCTGTATTATTCAGAAAAAATGACGTGAGAGGGAACAATAGCAATAAGTATTATAATTATTATATAAGCATTTTTCCTATTTTGCCTATTATCTTCTGCCTAATTATTCAGATTATTTTTTTCAATAGCATTTTACTTGTTTATATTAAAAGAAAATTCCCCAGGAAACAAGACATAGATAATATAGATAATTGTTTAATATATAATTTGACATTTTTAGATATTTTCTAAGACAAAATATATATATACAGTTTGAATGAATTAATATGGTATTTAAATCTATAAAAGGGAGAGGAGACAGAAAGTACCGAAGAAAACCTTCCAGTTCATTCACACTGAGTATAAACCTCTCTTCTGAAACGGGCTTGACACCTGCTTTCCCGGTTTGACAAACCTCCCATTTTGAAACGGAAACCCAGTTTCCCTCTAGTCAGGTTTTCACTTAACCTCCTTTCTGGCTATAATTGCACAGAAAACTGAAAACATTTCAACATTGCATCAACTACTGATGAACACAAATTTATTTTTATTTGAATTATCATTCACTGGTTATTTAATGTATTATGTCTTTAGAAGGCTTTGTCTTTCAAACACTTTCAAATGCACAAAATCACAGTATATATTGTTTACATTTAATGCTGGGATTCCCAAATTATTATTCTTTTTTTTGTCAGCTGAACCTCTTTCATCTAACATATTTGCTTTAAAGGTAATAATTTAATAATTAAGTAGCACATTTGCATATTAACGGTTCAAGTTGTTTACATAGCATAATGGTTTACATAGCATCAAGTTTATTTATTTGGCTTGTATTTTGGTTTCTTTTTTAAAATGGACCCCGGGGTCTTTTTGTTATCCACCACAATTTGTTTGCTTGCTTAAATGTTTCTTTTTGTTGGTCTTTTGGTTATCCACCCATGCAAAGTAATAGGGGTTAACAATTAAAACCTGCCACATAGGCGAGTTAACAATTAAAACGAGTTAAATAAACTAAAACATTTCCTCAAAAGTAGTGAAAGCGAAAACTACTCCGAGTTTCCCATAAACTAACACATTCAGCTCAAGATTGAAAGCGAAAACTCAGAGTTTCCCATTCACAGTCAGAGTTGGTTGTTTAAACTCAAAAGTTGGTTGCCCCTTTTTTCCATCCCATTGTTTTCTCAAACGGGCCCCCGGTTTTTTTCCCATTGTTTCTTTGAAAAAGTCCCCCACACACTTGCAAAGTGCATGCTCTTATGAAAAAGTGTTCCTTAACTGCGCAACTGCCACAAAATGTGTTAATAAGGCTAGCCTGTTAATCATTACCAGGCCAATAATGAATATAAACTAACTCAGGGGCCGTTTTTTTATTAGCCTAATCTATATTACATTTGTTATGAGAAACAACAGCCTTTAGAAACATGATCATAGCTAAAAGCTCCCGCCATGGCACAGTAACTTTAATTTGTAATATAAATCTGTTATAATTAGGGAAAATCTATTTTCTTGGCCACAAAAAAGGAAAAAAGACAGAAAGAAGAAAAAGATTATCTAAAAATGAATATAAAAACACAATCAATTCTATAAGTTAGACAAAATGTACATTAAATATCACAATAAATAAGCCTACATGTAAAACTAATAATTATTAAATAAATTCACATAATTATAATTATACATTTCTTAATTGATAAATTATAGTAGACGGCAAGAAGGAGCAGGGGAGAAAGGTGCAGATGAAGAGGAGATGGTCATGAGATTTCTCAAATCCAAAAGTAAAAAGAATAACTTTTGTTTTGTTTGCCATATTAGCTGTGGTGGTGTTAGTACTACCCCTCCATCTGCATCCTTCATTCCTGGTGCAAGATTGTCATCAATGCATCCACAACACTGGAAATCCTGAAGGAAATTCTGATTATTGGGTTACTTCCAGACGTCACAGAAAGATGTTTCAAAGTGAACGTCATTTATCAGATTAGCCTCTAAACGATTTTAGTTTGTGCCTTTTTTTAGAAATAATTATAATGTTCGACTTTCTGCATAGCATTTTAAAGTGGCATTTTCTCGATGTTTTAAAGAAAATATAATTCAAATAGATCTAATTATAATAAAATAAATAATATACTAGTCTTGTTTCCATGAAAAAAAAAAAAAAAAACTGACAATTTTTATTTATCTCATGTAATAAATAAAAAAATAGCATTCTTGTTTCCGTTTATGATTATTTTTCTTACCCTATAGCCTTTTATATTTTACCTGGATATTTTTTTCATCTATAGTGCACTTTTTAGCGAGACAAAAATACAGTAAGAAAAGCGAAATTCATACCAATAAAAAAAGGGAGGAAGTATACTCTGGGTTTACCAAAGAAAACCTGCTCACAGGTTAGGTTGCAGTTTCCTGAGTATAAGTTACCTCTCTTTCAGAAATGACTTACCCTGCTCTTTCCCGGGTTTGACAAACCTCCCCATTTTGAAACGGAAAACCCAGAGTTTCCCTCATTTCAGGTTTACATACTCAGAGTTTTACAACCTCTTTTCTGAAACGGGCCCAGCTACGAAAGCGAAAACTGTTTCCCATCTCATGCCTTTTATTCCTTTTCAGACGCAAGTTTAAAATTTAAAGAGTATCGATTAAAAAAGTGTAATTTTCACGCACAAATACTTGAAGAATATCAAGTTTAAATGTTATGACTTCAAGTTTAAAAAAGTTTCCCATCTCACAATATTAATATGTTTTCCCATCTCACGGGACTGGTTTAAACTCAGAGATTTGACGGGCCCCCGGTTTTTCCAATTGTTTCTCGAGTGATGCTTTTGTTCTTAACTGTACATGTGTTATAATTATAGCCATCATTACCAGGCCAATAATGATTATTATTATCCTAATCTATATTACTGAGAAAAAACATTTATTCATCACAGTTGTAATGTAAATACAGGAAAAACATAATTATACGGAATATAACCAGCAGTAAAATGTGATAAATTATAGTAAAGTGTTACAAATATTTTAATAAATGTGCAAGCAAGATTTGTTTTCTTTTTAGTAAAGTATAACACACGTCCAGCTTCATGGATTTATATCTATGGGTTTCCATGTAGTTTCCAAAATAAGAGGCAGTAAACTCTGATGGCCTTTTATTCCTTTTCACGCAAATTTGAGACAGGTTCGGATTAACGACACCAACAGGAACGAGCGCATATGACCATGCACAAATAGGAACATGAGTGCTTTTTCCAGGTTCCAGCCAGATGACTAACGACACCAACAGGAACGCCAAAATACAATTGGGATAATACATGAATGACAGTGATAATACATGGGTTTCACAAACAAAACAGAGCTTTTTCTGTAGCATTGTTTTTCCAGCTGGCTTAAATATAACCTTTAACGGGAATATATTTTATTTTAATTTATATGTATTATACAATTATATCCAAAATACAATGATTGAATTGTAATCTTAACCCTTAACTGTCACCCCCCCTTTTTTGTAAACGAGTTTAAAGTTAGTTATAATTCAGTGGATGGGTTTCTTTAAATAAGACAAACAAAAACAGAGTAAAAAAATTATACATTTTCTGTAAATAAAATGGTACAATTATTATTTTATATTATATAAAATATTTTACAAAAAATAGAATAACTGCCATATATATAAATAAGTTGTGTTTCAAATTTGAAGTTGATATATAAAAAATTGTAGCATTTTGTTTGTTACCACAAACAGCCACCGGTTTCAGAATTTTTTTATACTTTTCTGTCAACAAGTATCAATTTTCTCTCCACTATTACTCTTATAAGACCACCAAATTAACTATGCAAATGATATGTATGTTTCTTAAATATAAGCGCCTTTAACGAATGATTTTAAAGAATATATTTTATTTTCACAGGATATTTTTTTATATCAAATGATATAATATAGTATGTGATAGAAAAAAAGGAAACAAGATTTTTGTGTTATCCTGTTATGGTGTATATGTTTTAGGTGCGCTCTTGTTTAAATTAATGCTCCTACATACTATTTTACAACAATGTAAAATATCTATTTAATGACCTTTCCAAGTTAGTTCATGATTAGATTAAGATTTTATGGTAATATATTGAAGTAAAAGGTAATCAGTTAAGGTGTTAAAGTTATCAAAAAGTAGTTTGATTATATTACCTAGTATGTGTTATGTAATGGATTAAATTTACATTTATTAATTTATTAGACACTTTTATACAAAGCGACTTAGAATTGAGGAATACAATAAGCAATACATCATAAAGAGGCAAACGGACACAGAAAGTGCTTGTAATACAAAGTTCTAGGCATTTTTCAGAGCAAATATTAGCCAGACAGGGAGAGGTTTAAAGGAAAGAGAGGGAAGGTTTGTTTTTTTCAAGTCAAGCGATGACGGAAGAGATGAGTTTTCAGGTGTCGCTTGAAGATTGTCAGGGATTCAGCAGTCCGGATGGGGGTGTGAAGTTCATTCCACCAGCCAGGAACGGTGAATGAAAACGTCCTGGAACGTGATTTTGTGCCTCTCTGTGATGGCACCACGAGGCGTCGCTCACTGTAGATTTTCATCAGTGAGTGGAAGTAGGAGGGTGCTGAGCCTGTGGCTGTTCTATATGCAAGCATCAATGTCTTGAACTTGATGCGAGCTGCAACCGGGAACCAGTGCAGGGAGATAAAGAGAGGTGTCACGTGGGCCTTTTGGGGTTCGTGCTGCTGCATTCTGAATCATCTGTAAATGTTTGATTGTGCATGATGGAAGTCCAGCTAGAAGAGCATTGCAGTAGTCCAGTGTAGAAATGACAAGGACCTGGACAAGAAGTTGTAATGCATGCTGTGTAAGGGAAGGGCCTGATCTTTCTGATGTTGCACAATGCAAACCTGCAAGACCGAGCAGTCTTTGCAACGTAATATTTGAAGGTCAGCTGATCATCAAAGATTACACCAAGATTTCTGACTGAACTTGATGGAGTAATTGTAGAAGAACCCAGCTGGATGGTGAAATCATGCTGTAGAGTTGGAGTGGTAGGAAAGACAAGAAGCTCAGTCTTTGCCAGGTTAAGCCTAGGCTACATTACTAACTAGCTTACCATTTTTTGTACCTCTGCATCTCATGCATGTCCTGCACTATTTTAAACTATTAATTTAGATGCAGACTATTATATAATACATACTTTGATCATAAATTTTATCTAGAGAGAAGATTGTTAAACATATGTCCAGATCCGGATAAATAGAAAATATTTTATAAATTGTGTTTTTAGACTGTTGTCCTCAATAACTGCTTTTGATCGGTCAATCAGCGCGCTCATTCGCCAAGCGTTTGCGGCTCTGTGATTGGTGGTCCCGCTATGAAATTACAGCTGAAACCGGTGCTACAGCCTAAGTATAATTACTTGTATGTATTTATAAGTATTTTTGTAAGTTTTTTTGTTGTTGTTTATTTTTTGTTTTTTCGTATCGTTCAACTAACTCGCACGCTCTCGTTTTGACACAAAGACAACTCGCGCCATCTAGCGTTTCAGTTATCGGTTGTAGTGAAAATGACTTCGGAGTACTTTACTGTAGGATAACATTGTTATTTTAGTGTCAACTTTAAGATAATATACAGTTAAAGGGACAAAAATGATTTAAATTGAAAGCAAAATTGTATGCCACATATTAATTTATGAGGAGAGTACGCGTGTTATGATAATTTTTTGCTATTTAGGACTGTTATTATGTTATACATACAGTTATATGACATTAGATGAACTGAGAGATTACATTAAGTATTTTTATAAAAACATTTGTAAAATATTAATATGCGGCGGAGACCAGTGAACCTTTTTAATATTTAATACACAAGTGAAGTAGCCTAATACTGTACGTCATTATTTTGTCTTGACAAACTATTCATTATTTGAAATTCATTTGACCTCCGTTTTGTTACGAACATCTTATAGTCACTATCACTTTTTTTAAGTTCATGACTTTCAAATGAAAAATGAACTACGCATCGATGAGAAAAAACAACTCACCTGCTTCTCATCAGAGTGCTTTGCGTCCCTAAGGGCTTTTGGACCAAACGTGTGGACTCAAAAGGGGTTTCTCAAAAGGATTCTCATGTTTACTTCTAAATTCTTTAGAGAAGAGTATTAATGTGTTGTTTTCTGTTTCAGTGGAAATAAATCAGCGATTGGAAATAGAGGATACCTTAAAATAAATAGTGACCTGCTACATCACTTAAAATGAAAATATTCTAGAATTCCACATAGCTGAATTACATTGCAATGCCACTGCAAATCCACACATAAGAACATGTTGAGCAGATGTAGATTGCATGGCTGAACTCAGGGGAGAAAAGCAATTGAGTGAGCAGCAGTGTACCTAAATAATTGGGCACTTGAGGAAATGGTGACGAATATCTCTTAACACACTAGAAATGCTTCCATAATCAAATGCTATCAGCACTAGAGGACTCTGCATACGTAAGCACAACACATAGCGGCACATTTGATTGTATTTACATAAAGGGCCTTAAGAGATATAAATGAAGTTGCACTTAGTAGCACTAAATCATTATTGATGCGTCTTTCTCTTTGCTTCAGGGTTTTCTTCCAGGGTCCAACCAGGCAGCTATGATGGTTGGGAAACCAGTCCGGCAGTGGAGGTCCATCTGTAAGGGGCTGATCCTGGGTGCACTCCTGACCATCTGCATGATTCTTTTGTACTGCCTGTCGGCCCCTGAGGTCCAGTTTGGCCAACAAGAGTAAGTTCCTTCATGTATTTTGAACAAGAATAATGCATAATAATAAGCAATAAGTAGTTTATTCCGTTTTTTTCTGCAACATTCTCAAAGTTTCAGTGGATTAGAGCAGTATTTTGGTGTGAATTTCATGAAGAAATAGCCAGGAAATATTTCATCCTAAAATCAAAATAAAACAAAAATTATTTATCTTCAAATTCATAAACAAAATAAACCAGGTCTGCATTGTGATGCTATTTTCATGACAGTTATTAAGATAATTTCTCCTTAATTCTTCTGTCATTCTATTGTTTTAATTAAATATTTAGTTAAATTCAATATAAAATACTTGAGTCTCATCTGTCACCAAGGCTGCATTTATTTAGTAATATTATGAAATGTAAAAAAATTAAATAAATATGTATGTATATGTATATGTATGTATACACACACACACACACACACACACTCATGGCCAAAAATATCGGCACCCTTGGTAAATATGATCAAAGGCTGTGAAAATGTATCTGCATTGTTAATCCTTTTGATCTTTTATTTAAAAAAATCACACAAATCTAACCTTTCATTATATAATAAGAATTTAAAATGGGGGGAAATATCATTATGAAATAAATGTTTTTCTAAAATACATGTTGGACACAAGTAAAAATATTTTAAATAATATAAAGTAGAAATTATTATGAGTAAAATATCTCTGAATTCTATTCCCATTCATATTCACAATTTTGAGGATTCCAGGGTGGAATCCTTCAGTATGAACATGACATTATCCAGCCATGGCTTCCTGTTTCTCGTTTGGCTCTCAACGGAGGCAGTCGCATTCTTCACTCCCCCGTCCTCCATTTTTTTTTCCCCTGCTTGCTTCTTTGTCTCGTCTCATCTATTGAGAGACTCTCTCTGCACGGCTCTCCAAACTAGAAGATTATGGATTTGATCAACTGGTCTCTCAGTGCAATTGACACCATCTTCTCAACGAGAAGTCTGGTTCTGGGAACCTGTTTGTCCGGACGGGACGTTCGCAGCCGGCTATACGAGGATGCGTGGGAGAGGTGGCAAATCGTATGTCTGGCGGCTCTTTTCGTGGAGGACATTGAAGATATCTACCTATTCGGTACCATGATAACAGGTTTTTTGCTGATTGGATTAGGCTTTGCCCTGGGTTATCGAAAAATTCAGAAGACGGGAACAGCTGTCCAAAGTCTCACAAGGCTGCCCGTTTTGGTTGAAGCTGTGGGAAGAGCGGTTAACCGGACTATTAACCGGAATATGGATTCTATCACGATGAAGCTCACGGCTTTGCAAGTGAAAATTGATGCTTTCGGAGACCAGAATGGACAAAATGGACAGAGAGAATAGCTGTGAAAGTATGCAGCTATTCGCCCCAAAGACACAACAATTCAATCTTATCTTTTTCTGGCTCCCCCGTACCGGCTGGGCTCGGCCAAGGCCATGCTGGATAACAACCCTGGGAAGAGCGCTGCAGTGGGACTCTCTTGCTACCTCCCCGATTACAGACATTATTCCCCTCCCCCGACCAAGTGCCTCCGGCTTTGTTCTGCCAGCTTGGTCAAGCGGGTCTGCGACCAGCGCCGAATATAAATGGCGCCGGACCGGACGGCTGCTTGCCAGAGCTGGATATGTTTCCCCCTGTTGCAAGTTGTGTTTATGGTATATGTGCTTTTGTGCTGAGGTGTTTTTTTCTGTTCTCACACTGTACTCCTCAATGGAGCATAGTCTGGGGGTTAATTTTTTTTTCTCCTCCCTTTCCTCTTGTAATGCTGTAATTTTCTTCAATTCCCTGTCTTCCTGTCCTGTCTACCCCCTTGTATGTATGTTATGTATGGGCAGGTGGATGGCTTATTTCACTGGTACTTGTGACTAAGTGACACTAAAGGGCTACTACTACTACTGTTTCACAGAAATATAAATAGGAGGGAAAACAAAGCCCAAATTCCCTTAATCATCCATCGCAATCAGAAAAAACGTAGAAATATATTCTGTCTAATATATTCTGGAATATAATATATTCCAATATATATATTTCTGATGTGCAGCAAAAGATAATTGAGCTTCACAAATGAGTGAAGTGGCTTTAAGAAAAATTCCCATTTCCACCATCAAGGCAATAAAAGGGTTACTCCACCAAAAATGAAAATTTTGTCATTATTAACTTACCTGTATGTCGTTCCAACTCCATAAAAGCTTTGTATGTCTTCGGAAAACAATGTAAGATATTTTAGATAAAAACCGGGAGGCTTGTGACGGTCCCATCGACTGCCAAGTAAATGCTACTGTCGAGGTTCAGAAGAGAATGAAAAGCATCGCCAGAGAAGTCCTTCTGCCATCAGTGGTTCAATCTGAATTTAATGAAGTGAAGAGAATACTTGTTGTATGCAAAGAAAATAAAAATAATGACTTTTTTTCAACAATTAGTCTCCTCTCTGTCTCTCCTCGTCAGCGAAGCGCCATTTTGGATATGGCAGGCATTTTACGCTCTTCTGCATCCGCCTCAATTCAAGGATGCGTATTCTACGTGTATTTACGCTTTGATTTGAATGAAAATAGTGAATTCTTGCATTGAGGCAGATGCAAAAGTGCGTACGCTGCTTGCGTTCAAACTCCAGCATAATCAGTTGTCAGACATGACTGGAACTTTAAATGGGACTGGCTTCTCTGGTCAGATGAAACTAAAAAATGCAAACACTCAAGATGGGTTTGGTGAACACGGGGATAAAAAGTACCCCATGTGTATAATGAAATATACTGCTGTATTTTTGATGTTGTGGGCCTATATTTCTGCTGGAGGTCCTGGACATCTTGTCTCATGGCATCATGGATTCTATCAAATACCAACAGATAAAAATGACTGTTAGAAATCTTATAATGAGCCATGTTTTGATCTTCCAACCGTACAATAATCCAAACACAAACCTCAAAAACAACAAATAAATGGTTTTAAAAACCAAGCTTCTGCTATGGCCACTCCAGTCCTCTGACCTGAACCCTGTAGAAAATGAGTGAGGTGAACTGAAGAGGAGAAGCACCAATATGGAGCAGGGAATTTATGGATGAAGGAATAGTCTCTGATCTCTAGTCAGGTGTTCTCTAACCTCATCATGCATTATAGGAGAAAATTTAGAGCTGTTAAACTGGCACATGGAGGTTTCAAAAAGTATTGAATAAAGGGTGCCGTTAATTGTGGCCAATGTGTATTAGAGAAAAACATTTATTTCATGATATTCCCCCACCTTTTTAATTCTTATTATCCAATGAAAGGTTAGATCTTTGTGAATTGTTTTAATAAAAGATCAAAAGGATTAACAATGCAGATTAATTTTCACAGCCTTCTTTGATCATATTTACCAAGGGTGCCGATATTTTTGGCCATAACTGTGTATATATATGGTTGAAATCCAACTTTGAAGCTTGTTATCTCATAATTCGATTTTGAGACTTTAACCTGGATTTCAGAGAGGGTCACATATAAATTGAATATTACAAATTCAAATATTACAATTGAAATTATTTATATTTCTTTTTATAAAAATATATCTATGTATGCATCTGTACAGCTGCTTCATTGTCATTAAAATAATGCCACAAAGCATATTATTATTTTTATATTTCCTTTTTTATGTTAGGGTAAAATATGGATAAAGATTTTCTCATAGCAACCTTTTTTGTTGTGTTTATTTATCTGTTTTATGATCACGGTAGTGAATGACTCATTCTAAAGATATATCTGTGCATCTAAAATATATTCAAATGACAATAGTTTTGTTCATTATTGTTTACAGGGTCCCAGTGCCTTACTCATGTGCTCATCGCCCTTCTGCCGCCCACTCCTCAACAATCTCTAACAGCTCCCATCATGCCTCTGAGCAGCAAACCTGCACTCCACAAGTGGACATCATGTTCATGAAAACTCATAAAACAGCAAGCAGCACTTTCCTCAACATTCTCTTTCGCTTTGGTGAAAGACACCGCCTCAAATTTGCCTTCCCCAACAGCCGCAATGACTTCTTTTACCCGTCCCCTTTCCATCGCTCACAAGTGAAGGACTACAGGCCGGGAATGTGCTTCAACATCATCTGTAATCACATGCGTTTCAATGCTGCTGAGGTGGCCAAAGTGCTTCCAGCCGACACCTCGTACATCACAATCCTCCGGGACCCGGCTGATCTCGCTGAGTCCTCGTTCCACTATTTTGGACGCATTGTACCTCTCACTTGGAAGATTTCTGGAGATGATAAGCTAAGAGAATTCCTGATGGATCCAAAGCTCTACTACGACCCAGAGGGATTCAATTCGTTCTATCTCAAAAACTTGCTTTTCTTTGATTTTGGACAGGATAATAATTTACATCCAGACGACCGAAAAGTGGACGAGGCCATTCAAGCAATCGCCAAGCGCTTCCATTTGGTAATGCTGGTGGAGCATTTTGAAGAGTCGCTCATCCTGCTCAAGGACGCCCTCTGCTGGGACATGGAGGACTTGCTTTTCTTCAAACTCAATGCCCGGAAAGGTTCAACTGTTTCTAAACTGACTCCAGAGCTCAGGGCCAAAGCGCTGGAGTGGAACGCCATCGATTGGAAGCTTTACCAGTATTTCAACGCCACCTTCTGGTATAAAGTAGACGCTTACGGCCGTGAGCGCATGGCGAGAGATGTTGCAGAGCTGCAGCGCAGAAACACAGAAATGGCTTCCATTTGCATCGAAGGAGGCCACTCTGTTGATGCAGGAAGCATCTTGGAGACGTCCATGCAGCCGTGGCAACCCATCGGTGAGAAGTCGATTATGGGATACAATCTGAAAAAGAATGTTGACAAAGCACATCGAAAGCTCTGCAAGAAGATGCTCACGCCAGAGCTGCAGTATCTCACCGATATGGGCGTCAACCTGTGGATAACAAGACTGTGGGGTCGCATAAGAGAGATCCTTCACTGGTAGCTCACAAGAAATGCTTTGCTTAGGTGAAAGGTCAGCACTGACTTTATGAGAGCTTTTTTCCGCCACAAAATAAAAGATTAAAATCTTATTGTAACTTTTTCAGCTTTTGTCTCGCGATTCTGAATTTATATCTCACAATTCCAAATTTATATCTCACAATTCAGAATTTTTTTTCACAGAAATGTGAGATATAAACTATATCTCAATATAATTCTTTGTTTGTTTTTAAAAGGCTTATTTCAGGCTTTTTTCCACTTAAATAAATATAAATAAAAAAGTAATTGTAACTTTTTGACATTTCTTAGAATTGTGAGTTTATGCCTTGAATTTGTGAGTTATAAATTTAATTATTTGAAAAATCAGAATTGCAAGATACAACTCTAAATTGGGAGATACAGTGGGTACGGAAAGTATTCAGACCCCCTTAAATTTTTCACTCTTTGTTATATTGCAGCCATTTGCTAAAATCATTTAAGTTCATTTTTTTTCCTAATTAATGTACACACAGCACCCCATATTGACAGAAAAACACAGAATTGTTGACATTTTTGCAGATTTATAAAAACGAAACACTGAAATATCACATGGTCCTAAGTATTCAGACCCTTTGCTCAGTATTTAGTAGAAGCACCCTTTTGATTTAATACAGCCATGAGTCTTTTTGGGAAAGATGCAACAAGTTTTTCACACCTGGATTTGGGGATCCTCTGCCATTCCTCCTTGCAGATCCTCTCCAGTTCTGTCAGGTTGGATGGTAAACGTTGGTGGACAGCCATTTTTAGGTCTCTCCAGAGATGCTCAATTGGGTTTAAGTCAGGACTCGGCTGGGCCATTCAAGAACAGTCACGGAGTTGTTGTGAAGCCACTCCTTCATTATTTTAGCTGTATAAATATAAATAGGAGGGAAGCACTGAGCACTCCGGAGAAGGTTTTCGTCCAGGATATCCCTGTACATGGCCGCATTCATCTTTCCCTCGATTGCAACCAGTCGTCCTGTCCCTGCAGCTGAAAAACAGCCCCACAGCATGATGCTGCCACCACCATGCTTCACTGTTGGGACTGTATTGGACAGGTGATGAGCAGTGCCTGGTTTTCTCTCCACACATACCGCTTAGAATTAAGGCCAAAAAGTTCTATCTTGGTCTCATCAGACCAGAGAATCTTATTTGTCACCATCTTGGAGTCCTTCAGGTGTTTTTTAGCAAACTCCATGCGGCTTTCATGTGTCTTGCACTGAGGAGAGGCTTCCGTCGGGCCACTCTGCCATAAAGCCCCGACTGGTGGAGGCTGCAGTGATGGTTGACTTTCTACAACTTTCTCCCATCTCCCGAATGCATCTCTGGAGCTCAGCCACAGTGATCTTTGGGTTCTTCTTTACCTCTCTCACCAAGGCTCTTCTCCCCCGATAGCTCAGTTTGGCCGGACGGCCAGCTCTAGGAGGGTTCTGGTCGTCCCAAACGTCTTCCATTTAAGAATTATGGAGGCCACTGTGCTCTTAGGAACCTTAAGTGCAGCAGAAATTGTTTTGTAACCTTGGCCAGATCTGTGCCTTGCCCAAATTCTGTCTCTGAGCTCTTCAGGCAGTTCCTTTGACCTCATGATTCTCATTTGCTCTGACATGCACTGTGAGCTGTAAGGTCTTATATAGACAGGTGTGTGCTTTCCTAATCAAGTCCAATCAGTATAATCAAACACAGCTGGACTCAAATGAAGGTGTAGAACCATCTCAAGGATGATCAGAAGAAATGGACAGCACCTGAGTTAAATATATGAGTGTCACAGCAAAGGGTCTGAATACTTAGGACCATGTGATATTTCAGTTTTCTTTTTTTATAAATCTACAAAAATGTCAACAATTCTGTGTTTTTCTGTCAATATGGGGTGCTGTGTGTACATTAATGAGGAAAAAAAATGAACTTAAATGATTTTAGCAAATGGCTGCAATATAACAAAGAGTGAAAAATTTAAGGGGGTCTGAATACTTTCCGTACCCACTGTATATATACTCGCAATTCTGAGAAGTAAAGTTTGAATTTTGGAAGAACAAAATTGATTTAAATTCTGAATTGCAAAATATAAACTCGCAATTTGGAGAAGAAAAGTCAGAATTGTGGAAGAAGAATGTATGATTTGCAAGATACAAATTCTGAATTGTGAAATAAAAACTTGCAATTCTGAAACAATTCTAAGAATAAATATAGTTTATTTGTTTTTTGTTTTTTTTACTCTGTGGCAGAAATAAGTTTCCATAGACTTGTATACAACCAACCTAAAACCTGTTTTTCTGTGTCAGAAAGAAATAAAAACATTGAAAGACATGACTGAATAGAACATTTTAATATTTAAATGAATATGAAAATGTTAAACATCTTTAACATGTTAGTTTTGTGTTCAGAAATGTACTGTAAGTCACTGCTATGTATTACATGTGCGTAGTGTGTGGGTGCTTGAATCAATCATCAAAATGAATACTGTTGAATGACCTCATTCTTTGAAGATCTTATTGTTGATGCCAATGGCAATAGCAATAATTTCTTGAACTGGTTCAGACTCATTCAGAACTTGAGCGTTACTGTAATCATCACATGAATGATACAGTAAATAACTCTGGCTAGAGTGTTGAGTGGAGAGGTGCTTTTAAGCTGAAATGTGATGACGTGTTGGGCTTCCTGTGGAAGAAGCCACTGAGAAGCAATGAAATCCATGAAAGATGACAAAATAAAAACTTTATGTAACATACATGTGTCTCGTTCATGTGTCACTGTTAGCACAGATCTATTCTGAGCTCAGAATGGATAAATGAATAAACACAACTGATTTCTATTGCCTTTGGTGTATATTGCATGTGAACACATTCTCTTCACACAAGAATGAAGCTGAAGTGCATTATGAACAGGATTGACCCAGGTTAGACTCTTGCAGAAAACCTTCTTGCAGTTGTAGTTGTGCTGTTTGATATAGCACACTGACCTTTCTCCATATATGCCTTAAAAAGTAAGGGTCAGCAGTGTACCTCAGCAGATGACCACTTCATATTTCTATATGTCATGTCCATCTATACTTGCCACTAAGCCTAGAAGAAGAATCATCCTCAGGGTAAGAAATTATTTGATGTGTGGTTATGTGATGTGACAATGTGAGCTAACGTCAGTGTCATTTTATTATCATTCATAAATACGCCTATAGTTTTTATTAATATTGGTTAAGCTTTATGTAGTTTTTCTATTTATTTTGGTTGAAGGTTTGGTAATTTGAGTGTGTTTTTGTCATTTTTATTTTATTATTACTTTTTAAAATGTGTCTAGATTTTATATAAAAAAACTTTTGTTGGGGGGGGGTATGTTTTGGTGGTTTTAGTAATTCATTCAACTCAATGAATGAGCAAAGATAACTGGCACAATAATATTTCAAATAGTTTAGCAACATGTTATTTATAAAGCTCAGATAGATAGATAGATAGATAGATAGATAGATAGATAGATAGATAGATAGATAGATAGATAGATAGATAATAGATAGATAGATAGATAGATAGATAGATAGATAGATAGATAGATGGATGGGATGGATGGATGGATGGATGGATGATGGATGGTGGATGATGGATGGATGGATGGATGGATGAGGATGGATGATGGATGGATGGATGGATGGATGGATGGATGGATGGATGGATGGATGGATGGATGGATGGATAGATAGATAGATAGATAGATAGATAGATAGATAGATAGATAGATAGATAGATAGATAGATAGATAGATAGATAGATAGATAGATAGATAGATAGATAGATAGATTAATTATTCATATTATAGCTTTAAACAGCCCCAAGACTTTATTCAGACTAACATTGGCTTCATTCATTATGTTTTGAAATTTTTAGTTATCGAAATATTCCGTGTCGAAAAAGGGAAATAAAAACGTTCTTCTGTTTGACGCCGGACACATTTTACAGTCGCACTGAGCGGTGACCGGAAGTGTGTTTTAAACAGTCGCAGGATTTGTGTTGGTTGTTTGGGCGTTTATAAACTTTGATTATTTTATTTGCTACATCCTCTTGGTCTACAAAAATGGGGAAAAGACAGCATCAAAAAGATAAAATGTGAGTTGAAATGAAACAACGCGAGTAGAATATGACATGTTTGCTCTCAACAGTGTTAACTATAGAGCAGTTATTATATTTCACTGAAAACAAAACCAGTATATTCTGTATTGCAGTGATATCGTGTTGTGTGTAAGCTGAGGTTTATAACGACTGTATACAAGTTCAGCTGTCATTCATACAGCTTTCTAACGGCAATATCTTTGTTGTAGTTATGTTTTAGTATTTCAGTAGTGAACTGCTACGCATTTCCTATTGTTTAGTTTAATTCTGATTCTTCAATTATAATAATATTCGTTGAATCTGTCTGTTTCAGGTACATCACATGTACAGAATACACTCAGTTTTATGGAGGGAAGAAATCAGGTAACGTTACTTAAACAAGTCTGGATGTACTGATCTATTTGTGTTAAGAAAACGTCTGTTGAATCATCAGTCAACAGTAAACACTAAACATTGTGGGATACTTTTTAAAATATGAGCAAATTAAACAAACACTGTATTCAGAGGTTATTTAACATTTGCCGTTTAGATGCAGCATGTCTTATGTATATTTCAGAAAGTAAAGTGTAGTGTCATGTGAGGGGAAAATATTCACATTAAAGATTGCTCAACCTGACATTTCAGGGTTTCCCCAGAATCAGAAAATGTTAAAATTGGCCTGAATGAATAAATAAATCAGGTCCTTGGTATGTGTACACTACCATTTAATCAATTCCATTGATTAATTATTTGTTATTCAGCAAATATGCATTAAATTGATCCAACGTAATAGTAAAGCCATTTATAATGTTACAAAATATTTCTATTGAAAGTAAATGCTCTTGAGCTTTCTAAGAAATATTTCTAGAAATCCGCATATTATAATGATTTCTGAAGGATCACTGTAGAAAGGTTCGTTTCGGGGAGGGAAGGAAGACGAGGAAGTCAGGGGTGACGAGCCACAAACGGGGTTTATTAAACCAAAATAAAACAGAACCAAAACGTAAACAAACAGCGCGAGCTTTCTCTCTTCTTCGTGGCTCGGGCTTTCGTTCTCGCTCCTCTTCTTCGGGCACTCTCTCTCTCTGATTGCCAGGATCTCGGTTCCCCCCTGGAGGCCGGCGGGGTCCTTATATGTCTCTCCGACAATCACTGAAAGCAGATACAGCTGTTAACACTTAATTACTTGCCCACCGTTTCCCCGCTCGTCTCAGAACCCGCTCTCCCCTTAGTGCGTTCCGCCTTCCCACGCCCCCCTCGCCACATACCCCCACCGCCCGTCTCAGGCCGGGGAGCCCTCCGGCCTGCAGCCCCCCCCCCCATTCCTGGAGAGGAAGTCGGCCACCGCCATCTGTGCCCCCGGCCTGTGGATCACCTTGAACTTAAACGGCTGTAAAGCTAGATACCAACGGGTGATCCGCGCGTTGGTATCCTTCATGCGGTGGAGCCACTGGAGGGGCGCGTGGTCCGAACAGAGGGTGAATTCCCGACCCAGGAGGTAATAGCGGAGGGTGAGGACGGCCCACCTGATGGCAAGGCATTCTTTTTCAATGGTGCTGTATCTAGTCTCTCTATTGGAGAGCTTCCGACTTAGATACAGCACCGGCCGTTCCTCTCCCTCAACCACCTGGGCCAGGACGGCACCCAGCCCCCTGTCCGACGCGTCTGTCTGTAATAAAAAAGGGAGGGCAAAGTTAGGAGAGTGCAGAAGCGGGCCGCCGCACAGGGCAGCCTTCACCTGGGTTAGGGCCTGTTGGCACAGCTCCGTCCACTGGACCGGGTCTGGGGCTTCCTTTTTAGTGAGATCAGTCAGCGGGCTGGTGAGGTCCGAAAAATGAGGGATAAATCTCCTATAATATCCCGCCAGCCCCAGGAACTGTCTCACCTCCTTTTTGGTCTTAGGGCTTGGGCAGGCCGCAACTGCAGCCGTCTTATCAATTTGGGGACGCACCTGCCCATGCCCCAAGTGGAAGCCCAGATACCGTACCTCCACCCGCCCAATTGCACACTTCCGTGGGTTCGCCGTGAGCCCCGCTCCCCTCAGCGCCCTTAGGACCGCGCGGAGATGTTCCATATGCCGCTGCCAATCATTGCTATGGATGATAATGTCATCCAGATAGGCAGCGGCATACGCGCTGTGTGGGCGGAGGACTTTGTCCATGAGGCGCTGAAAGGTCGCGGGAGCCCCAAACAGACCGAACGGAAGCGTTACGAACTGGTGTAATCCGAACGGCGTGGTGAAGGCTGTTTTTTTTCCTTGGATAAGGGCGACAAGGGGATCTGCCAATAGCCTTTCGTCAAATCCAGTGTCGAATAAAAGCGCGCCGTACCTAACCGATCAAGCAGCTCGTCAACTCGGGGCATTGGATAAGCGTCGAATTTCGACACTGCATTCACCTTCCGGTAGTCGACACAGAACCGGACCGAGCCGTCCGTTTTAGGGACTAACACAATCGGCTCGCCCAGTCGCTATGCGATTCTTCTATTACCCCCAAGTCTAGCATCGCCGTTAACTCTTCCCTCACCACATTTTTCTTGTGTTCGGGCAGGCGATAGGGCCGGCTGCGCGCCACGACCCCGGGAGCGTTTCGATGCGGTGCTGTACAGAATCCGTGCGACCGGGCAGGGGCGAGAAAACATCCGAAAATTCCGCTTGTACCTGGGCTACGTCGGCGAGTTGCTGCGGCGAGAGGTGGTCCCCCCGGAGACCAGAGCGAGCGGATTGTGCTGGGTAGCCGCTTCTGGTCCGAGATCCTCCTCGTTCGAAACAACCGCAGCTAACTCCACCGACGCCCCCTCATTCCAGCGTTTTAGGAGGTTGAGGTGGTAGATTTGCGATGCACCCGCCCCTATCCGTTCGCTTGACTTCGTAATCGAGCTCCCCCACTCGCCGTGTGACCACAAAGGGCCCTTGCCACTTCGCGAGTAATTTAGAACTAGACGTCGGAAGTAACACAAGCACCATATCTCCGGTGAAAATTGTCGCAGCCGAGTGCCCCTGTTGTACAGCCGTGTTTGTCGGTCCTGGGCCTGGAGCAAATTCTCCATCGAGAGCCGCCCCAATGTGTGGAGTTTTGCTCGGAGGTCCATGACGTATTGAATTTCGCTACGGCTGTTTGAAGCCCCTCCTCCCAAGTCTCCTTGATGACGTCCAGCACCCCGCGGGGCTGTCGACCATACAGGAGCTCGAACGGAAAACCCAGTGGAGGCTTGGGGGAACCTCCCCACCGCGAACAACAGGGCTCGAGCCATTTGTCCCAATTTTTGGCGTCCTCTTTTACGAATTTACGCACCATGGTTTTCAATGTGCGATTAAATCGTTCGACCAAGCCATCTGTTTGTGGGTGATAGACGCTGGTACGAATCGATTTAATGCCCAATAGCCCGTAAAGTTCGAGTAACGTACGTGACATAAACGCCGTGCCCTGATCCGTGAGAATCTCTTTCGGGATTCCCACGCGGGAGATAATTCGGAACAGTGCCTCGCTACACTCTTTGCGGAGATGGAGCGCAGAGGCACTGCTTCCGGATAACGCGTTGCATAATCCACCAAAACTAATGCAAAGCGGTATCCCGTGCGGAACGCTCTAATGGCCCGATGAGGTCCATGCCAATTCGTTCGAAGGGGACCTCTATCAGTGGTAATGGGCGCAAAGGCGCTTTGGCGGTGGCCGGTGGGTTTACCAACTGACATTCACGGCACGCCGCACACCACCGGCGAACGTTCCCGTGAATGCCCGGCCAAAAGAATCGGGCCATGAGACGTTCACGTGTCTTTGTCTCCCCCAAGTGACCGGCCATGGGAGTGCAGTGCGCCGCCTGGAATAACATTTCCCGGCGGCTCATAGGGACTAAAAGCTGGGTTGTTATCTCCTTTGACTGGGCATCCTGGCTTACCCGATACAACCTCTCTTTAATGAGGGAAAAATAAGGAAGGAGAGGGGAACGTCCGGCTGGAGAAGCTGCCCATCAACGGAGCAGACCCGATCATACGCTTTTTGAGCGTCTCATCCCGCGACTGCTCCAGAGGAAAGTCGTCCAGCTCCGGGGCTTTTCACCCCCCCTCGCTGGCTCTCGTTTCCTCCGGGGCAGGCGGGGACGGGTCCGCTAGCGCTTCTTCAGCCCGAGCGGTCCGCCTCTTCCTGACCCCGCCCCTTCTGCCAAGAAGCATCCGAACATAGTATACCCAACAATTGCTTGAACGCTGGCCAATCGGTCCCCAAAATCAGCGGATGCTTGAGGTGGGAATTAACCGCCACCTCTATTCTATGTATTTTTTCCCCGAAATGTAATGGCCACCGGCACTAAGGGGTAATCCGCCATGTCACCGTGCACACACCTCACCTTAACCTTGCGGCCCGTATCCAACGCCCTCTGCTGAATCAGGCTTTGATGGATGGAGGTTTGGTTACAGCCCGAATCCACCAAGGCCTGATATGTACCCCCCTTGATACTCACAGGTATCTGGTATTGCCCGGCTTGATCGGGGCCAGCCCCCGGGGAGTCGGGGACCCGGACCAGCAGTCCCACCTCCATCATAGGACAGTGGTCCTGGAAATGCCGGGCTCCCCGCATCTCCCGCAGGCCGGCCCAGGCCTTACCGCCGCCCCCAGCGGCAGAAGGGTGAGCAAGGGATTGCCGGAGAGGGTAGGATGGGAAAGACGGGGCCTCCGGGCGCCCCCCACGCCTGGCTGGCCGTTCCCACACTCCGTGTGGGGCTCGAGGGCCCCCCAGCAGCCGCGACCTAGGAGCGGGGACAGGGGGAGAGAAGAGGGAGAAGGGGGAAGAGAAGCGAGAGAGAGAGACTGATGAGGCCGGGCTCGCCGACCCCAGGGCACGCCGCCAATATCCTCCCTCCGCCAGCTGGATGGCCTGGGCCAGCGACGCCGGGCGGTGGCATTGGACCCACTCGGCCGTCTCGCCGGGGTAGTCGACCGACGAACTGCTCCAGAACCACCAGGTCTATCACTCCCTCGACGTCGCGGGGCTCGGCCATGAGCCACTTGCGGCACGCGTCCCGGAGCTGCTGAGCCATCACGAACGGCCGGCCGCACTCCCCTAGATCTAGGGAGCGGAAGCGCTGACGATGCTGCTCAGGGTTTCGGGCCGACGCGTTGTAGGATGGCCCCGTTTGAGGTCTTCATAGGCCAGGAGGTTTGCCACAGGCAGCTGTTGGCTGCCACCTGTGCTTCCCCCTCAGCAGGGGAATCAGGCGCACCGGCCACTGGGTGCGCGGCCAGCCACACGCCTCCGCTGTTCTCTCGAACAAGTCCACGAAGGCCTCCGGGTCATCGTGGGGACCCATTCGCATCAGCGGGACGTGGGCAACGGATGGTGCTGCGACGGGGGGTTCCTCCCGGCCTAGCAAGCTCCGGATGGCCCGCCGTGTCTTCATCCTGCGCCTGGACTAGGAGCCGGAAGCGATCCTCCCTGCTCCACTTCATGTCCAACAGCGCCTGGTGCTGGGCCTGATGAAGACCCGCGAGCGATTGGACCAGTTCCCCAAGTGGTGTGGGGCTGGCGGGTTGCATGCTGGCGTGCCGGCTTCCTCGTCCCGGGTTTCGGCACCAGTGTAGAAAGGTTCGTTTCGGGGAGAAGGAAGAAGCGAGGAAGTCAGGGGGTGACGAGCCACAAACAGGGTTTATTAAACCAAAATAAAACAGAACCAAAACGTAAACAAACAGCGCGAGCTTTCTCTCTTCTTCGTGGCTCGGGCTTTCGTTCTCGCTCCTCCTCTTCGGGCACTCTCTCTCTCTGATTGCCAGGATCTCGTTCCCCCCTGGAGGCCGCGGGGTCCTTATATGTCTCTCCGACTCACTGAAAGCAGATACAGCTGTTAACACTTAATTACTTGCCCACCGTTTCCCCGCTCGTCTCAGAAACCCTCTCTCCCCTTAGTGCGTTCCGCCTTCCCCCCCCCCCTCGCCACAATCACGTGACACTGAATGCTGAAGATGCTGGAAATTCAGCTGTGCATAACAGGAATAAATTGCATTTTAAAATATGTAAGGAATAATTGACGACGGGCCGTTGAATTATTAGAAAAATAATGCACATCCGAGGTGGTGATGCGGTCACGATGCGAAGCGAACATTATTTTTCTAATAATTCAACGGCTCGTAGTCAATTATTCCGCTTATACTTTGGTTGCCACACCTCAAGACATCGATCAGATGATATATTTCAAGGCATTCGTCTGGTTTTTCTACTTAAATCGCTATTGTGAGCAGGATTATTTCTTCCGCATCTCATCTAACGCCTCCCTTGCTAATTCCAAAACGTAATTTTAAACTGTAACGGACGCTTGAGCCGTTGATAGCAGACTAATACAGTTAATAACGAAGTTATGAGAGAGAGAGAGAGATTTATGTTACCTTTGTGAGTCAGTGATCGGCAGCAATGTCTGTAGTGAGACTTTAAGTTGATTTTCTTCACGAACAGAGCCGTTATTGTTACCTCACTTATGAGAAGTCATGTAGTTGTTAAGTTCTTAAACTATGTTACTGATAAAATCGTCAGAGTAGTGCTAACTACATTAGCGCTTATGTTAAGGTGTGTGCAAACTATATGTGTGTCTGTGAGGGAGAGACCTAGAGCAGGGGAGAAATAGTAGCTATGTGCTTTCCGTACGTACATAAAACTTAATTTTGTGGCAAAAACATGGACAAGATCTGTCCATTTTATCCCTTTGTTTACTGTATTTATTTGTTTGGCCAGTGTCGTTTTGGGCTTTGGTTATTTTTCTGTTATAGGACCTTTTGAAATAAGTGAAATCATTTGGCGAAGTGATACGGAACTGTAATGCGGTCAAGAGAGCTGCCTGGAACTACGTTCGCCGTGCGTTTCCCTGAAAATAATTGAACACCTCAGAACGTTCGTCATCCAATCAGATTCAAGCATTCAACTTCAGCGTAGTATAAATTAAAATAGAACACAGATATTTTAAACCCTAATTATAGTTCACAATATTTCTTTAAACAGCATTTAAAAACAGTTACCAACTCATAAAACTTTTGCACAGTAGCGTATGTAATGCTGTTGGTTTTCCTGTCACTCGCTGTGTTGCTTGTTTGATTGCACAGCATATAGTTTTATTTTGTGCACTTTTTGTTTGATATTGCTGGTGCTTTTTCCTCTGAAAGCCCGCTGGGATGAGTAAAATAAGCCTTTTGTCATTATGTTTATAGAAATCCCAAAAGCCAATTTCAGACGTCTGCCCTTTGATCACTGCAGGTGAGTTTTCACTTCTTTCATGTTTTATAAAAAAAGTCCTTTGTGTTTCTTCTGGTTCGTAATTTAGGTCTTGCACATCAGTGTTTCAAACAATGCTTGCATTGCTTTTATGTGAGTTAAAGCTGCTGTGTGTCAGTTTTCCCCTGAATGTTAAAATACTCTTCTCCTATTCTAGGTTAGTATGCAGAAACAATTATTAGTAAGACATTTGTAGGTTGACTTTCTGATAGTTTTGCTAATTTTAAAACATTGCTCTGTTTTTTTGGAGTGACCTGAAACAGTCAGTATATTTGCAGATCTGTTTGGTGGCTCAGAAATGACACACAGCAGCTTTAGTGTAGTACTATATGTATGTTTTTAATGTTTATCTCTTGCATAGTTTGTCTCTTCAGCCCTTTGAGTATCCCATGTGCACGGTGGATGGCGTGGTTTTTGATCTAATGTGAGTAAATTACTCACCAACATCAAAATGAGTCATTTGTAAATCTGTTATTTGCATTCAATTATATTTATTATTACATACACTACCCTTGAAAAGTTTAGGGGGTGAAATTAATACTTTTATTCAGCACGGATGCATTACATTTATCCAAAGCGACAGTTAAATCATTTACATTTTTTTTCACTTTATTTCTAGGATTTTCCACAAATTATCAAACATATGTAAAGAGAGAAAGAAGATAAGCAGGGATCCAAAATGATTGGAACAATTATTGACCCCAATAATATATATTATAAAAGAAAATAATAATAATAATACCCCCCCCCCCCCAAAAAAAAAAACACTCTTATTCCAACCAAACCAATTGCTTAAACACCAAACTGAAAGTCTAATTACAGGAGCCGTCACACAGTAGAGAAGAATGTAAAAATGATCCATCTTTCAGTATACAGGGAGTGTACGTTTCCATGTATCCAAGGAGAGAACCCCACATTTATAAAAGTTCTTGGAAGAACCCCTCAGTGAATATCTACAAAGACACAGGTTTAATTGCTGTCCCAACTACTTGAGATATTGGCTCAAATATTTCCGACCATATTGAAAACGTTTTCTTTTCTTTTTTCTTGACATTCTATTATCAAGAAACAAAATCATGAAAAATATTATTGTTTCCACAAAAATATTGAACAGTCCAACAACTGATTTCAACATTATAAGGATTTCTGGAGACTGGAGTAATGATGCTGAAAATTCTGATGGAATGATGGAAGAAATTCAATTTTAAAGTATATTAACATAGAAAAGTTATTTTAAATTGGATATTATACAATAGTATATATTTTTTTACTGTCTTGATGCAAGAAAAAAAAGATTAACATTTGTTTTCTCTCTAGGAGCATAGTGCCTTGGATTAAGAAGTTTGGTACCAACCCCATAACTGGAGAGGTATTTGATTTATTCCTATTTATAATATTGTATTTATTTGACACTGACCAATACACTTGAAAAACATTAGAGGTGAATGTTTTTATGATCAAATATCCTGCATGGATTCAACAACTAGAGGGCGTCAGACTCCATTTGAGGGGAAGCCAAGTGCTTGACTGATGACACAAAGTAAAATCCAATATCAACTCCAGATGATGCTATCTGTGTGCTTGCCTGTGCATCCTAGAGTATCCAAAGCTATAAAGCAGAATCTCTTGTTGTACACATGATTTAAAGAGCACTGTGGGTTTTACAAAATGTATTATATTTAAAGGAACACTCCACTTTTTTTGGAAATAGGCTCATTTTACAACTCCCCTAGAGTTAAACAGTTGTTAACCGTTTTTGAATCCATTCAGCCGATCTCCGGGTCTGGCGGGAGCACTTTTAGCTTAGCATAGATCATTGAATCTGAGTAGACCATTAGCATCTCGCTCAAAAATGACAAGTGTTTCGATATTTTTGCTATTTAAAGCTGGACTCTTCTGTAGTTACATCCAGTACTAAGACCGACGGAAAATGAAAAGTTGTGATTTTCTAGGCTGATTTGTCTAGGAACTATACTCTCATTCCGGCATAATAATCAAGGAACTTTGCTGCTGTACCATGGGTGTAGCAGGCGCAATGATATTACGCAGCGCCTGAAAGTAGTCCCCAGCTAGGTAACTAGTTATGATATAGCACGGGACTACTTTCAGGTTTAGCTAAGCTAAAAGTGCTCCCGCCAGACCCGGAGATAAGCTGAATGATTCAAAAACTGGTTTAACTCTAGGGGCGTTGTAAAATGAGCCTATTTCCAAAAAAAGTTGAGTGTTCCTTTAATGCTGTTTTCCAAGGTAAATTTGTATTTAGTGTTAGTAAACCTCTTAACCTAGGTAATAAACTTGTATCTTGTTTTTGTGATATGGATCTTAAATCATGTGCCATGTTGAGTAGAGATGTGTGAGCTTTTTTATGCAATTAGATTTTTTGGAAGACTTCCCAGCAAACACACAACGGTCCCCTAACGTTAGTGTTTGGTTATTTAAAAAATAATAATAACGTTAATGGAACGGTCTTTTTAGTATTTTTTTTTCAACCATAAAACCATAGTGTTCCGGAACGTTGCAGGATGGTTCTTTTTAAATAACCTATACAGAACATTCCCTCATGGTTATTTTTTTGCAACCATAAAATAACGTTCCCAGAATGTTGCAGGGTGATTATTTTAAAAATAACCTATACAGAACGCGCTGTGACTCAGTGTTGCTTCAAGCGCATCAGTCTGCGCACGGGATGCGCATAAGTGCTTTATGCTGCTCTGTATTGGAGCCTTTCGTATTATATTTTTGCTCAATGAAAGATTATTAATAGCTAGCCTTTCTTGTTCGTCTCATCTGTTATATGGTGCTGCCTCATGACTGTGCAGTACGTTTAAAAGAAGTGTATTTTAATTGTACAGCATTTATATTTCTATATAAATATATTACTTGTTTTCCATGAATGTATTTTACAACAATACAAAGAGCAATATTAAATTTTTTACCAGATTTAGTCCTACACTTATTCGCTTTTCTTTGTTCCCCAATAATTTTAGATTTTATAAAATGATTGTGCACTCAGGAATTTTCTAGAGTAAATTTTGCTACTGAATTATCCACTAACCTAGTTTATAAAAGTATTTTTTTGTCATAGATTATAATTACATATCCATTCATTTGTTTTTCTTTACAGTAAAGTTATCTGTATTTAGTAGATTGTGTGTAAAACACAAAAGAGTGATGAGCAGGTCAACACACACTGAGATATAGAAATTCTACACTGATTTAAAAAAACTATGCTGGTATCGGATCAGTATCGGCAGATACTCAGAATTTTTGCTATCGATATCGGTTCTGAAAAAGTGGTATCGAGCCAGCCCTAATATCTATCTGTATGACAGGAGTTTTTTGGTGTCTTTAGGATCTTATATGTCAGATTCTGTCCCTTTGTCCTGCGGTGTGCCACAAGGCTCTGTGTTCGGCCCTCTGTTGTTCAGCCTGTATATGCTACCTCCTGGCAAGATTATTAACAGTTTTAAAATATTATATTATCATTTATATGCTGGTGACATTCAGATATGTTTCTTTTAGTCCTGATAGTCTAGATAAACTGGCATTTTACTCTAAAAAAAACATTAAAAGCCCAATATACTTTGGTTAAAAAGTGCAAATCAAATGTTAAGGTAACCCAAAGCCTTTCATAATCATACTTTAATTACATATTTGCTAAACGATAGATATTTTCTGCTTTGAGAGTTTAATTTAGTTTTATAGTCAAGCTTAATGTGAGGGAAAATGCTCTATTGTATCCTAAATAATTTAAAAATAATCATAACAGATGCGTAAGAAATCAAATTAAAAGTAAAATGTAATTAAAAACAAAGAAAAAAATAGGAAAATAAATATGATGAACGTGCCTATAAAATTGTAAGATAACCGAAAGACTTTCAGAATCTTGATTTCATTACATGCTGCCAAACAGTAGGCTTTTTCTGCTCTGAGAGTTTTAATTTATGTTTTGGAGTGTAGTCAAGCTTAATAATGTGTTGCGTAGAGGGAAAATACTCTATTACTGTACACATCTAGAAATCATTATTGAGACAAGATATTTCACAGGCCCGCTGATGGTGGCTAACAGCTTTTATTGTGCCAGGAGTGGATGTGGGTGTAAAGTGCTGCATAAGCAGTTCACTGGACGCACGTCACTGCACTCTTAATTTATGGAATAGAAGTTCTAGGATCTCTGTGTGCATGCTGCATGCATAATCAGTTAGCACTAGCATCAACAGAAGTTGTGTGAATGTTTACAGAGAGCATGATGTAGGGCGTCCTGTATTTACTCGCTTTAAAGTTCATATTCACTGTCCACATGGCTGTCATCTGTAATGCATCTTTACATCTTCATAGCTGTGCATCTGAGTGAAAGCATGTCTGGACATGCCACTATGAGTTTGTGTGTGTGTGTTCAGTGTGACTGTGTTATATGAAGTGTTCATGATTGATTTGTTTGGCTAGATGGAGAGGAGGAAAGTTAGTGCTGGAGTTGACTAGGGCTGATGAGAAACACAGACTTTGTGTGTGTGTTTGAGATTGACTTTTAAGAGATCCTTTAGACATGCCATGACTTGTTCTCCTGTGCAGATCATGCTCTCATGTGCTCTGCTTTACAAATGTGTGTTTAAATGGGTAGTAGTGAGGCAGGTAATCAGATTTGTGTTATGTATCACTCTTATATATTGCATCTTTTTTAATTTTTATTATTTATTTACTTTCCTCAAACAATATTACACTTCCATCAGATGCACATCACACATTATACATCTGAATACACTCATACCTATGCACACATATATCTACATGTATTTTACATGTAATATATATTGCATCATTTGAAGTGTCAGTGTGTGTTTGTTAGGTAAGGCATGTCCAGTACCCCTTGATATGTTAAATTAATATTTAAATAATTTAACAACACATTCGTATATATACACATCTCTGATTTAAGTCTATCATTTTGACTTTGTAGCTGGACTTTAATGTGAACTCAATGTAATGTGAATCTTTTTAGTTGTGGTAGTGTCACATTACATTCGCAGTGGTGTTTTGAGAAACCAATCAATTTGAATAATAATAATAATTGAGTTTTATGTTCATCAACTCTCAAACCCCCCGCAGTTCTCTCACAAACCCCCAGGTTCAAAGTGTAATTCAAAGTGCTTTACATAAAACTAAAGATTTAGAAAAAATCTGACCAGAAGATTAAGAAAAAGTACAATTATGATGTTGCTAAAAAGAACATTATTTTGTGTATTTGGTGTAATGCAATGTGTTTACATGGTTCAAGGTTCAAAAACATTATAATCCACATACTGTACATTATTGTTGCTCCTCTATTTTCCGGCTTTCTGAAATGCGCCGATTTTTAAAAAGCTCATCGTTCTGAGAAGCGAGGTGTGCTCTGATTGGCCAGCTATCTAGTGCGTTGTGATTGGCCGAATACCTCAAGCGTGTGACGGAAATGTTACACACCTTGCCGTGTGCCGTGTGCCGGCGCGACGAGTCAAAAACAAATAAAACCCACTATAAACTAGTCATTTGTTGCATCCAGTGGGGACATAATTCCTTTTTACGTGTTGTGCTGCACTGCGTAAACAACACCATGTCTGCATTTGTGATCGTAGAAACGCCAAACAAGCGCTACTCTACGTTGCTCAAAACTCGCGTTTGAATAGTCAGTGGCACATTCTTTAAATATCGAAACGTACTTACTGGCTGTAAGTCAGAAGCACCAGACTGTCCTTGCGACGTTGGAATTGCCCCACGTTATAGTGTTCACATTACAGCCATTCAGTGTTCACATTGTAGGGTACTCCCTCCCAGGTTCAGTAAACAGTCCTCCGTAAAATGCACTGCACACACTCTAATATTTGCGTTGTACTGTTCTGGAACAGTGTTGTAAATATAACTTAACCACTGATTTCTAGTTGTGTCCTCTTTTGGAAGCCCAAACAAAGTACTTTCACAACGAAACACAGCGTCTCCAGGACATGGCGCCGGTGACAGCAACAATACTACAGCGAGAATAAAAGTTATGCCTCCTTTCATTGCGTATGGTGGGTATGTTATGCAAATCCGTGATGTAGACGTGATGTGACATGGGGGGCGCGTTTTAGGAAGGCGTGGCAGAGTCTTAACTTTTATGAAGAATGGGTTTGAGACTTTAATCTTTGCAACTTTACAGATCTTATCTATGCACAAACCGCTTGTAACACTCCAAAGACAAAGGAAAACATGAAATTGCATCATTTGACCCCTTTAAGGACATGAAGTCACAATTTAATATATTTTCATAATAAAGACCTTTTACTGTGCGCAATTCATGAATGCATGATATTCATCATCATTTATCAAAATATAATGCATTTCTCTAACTCCTCTGCTGATTTAACATAAGTAAGGAAAAAATAATATTAGCCAATACTATCAAGCCAATTGACCAATCAAATTCTAATGAATAAAATCCATTCAGCCAGTCAGACTGCAGCTGGTGATTTTAAGTAGTTCCTACAATTTTTGTGTTTAGTATCTATCAGGAGGTCAGCAAACAGTCTGTAGTCTGAGGCAGATGCCCAGCTACTGGCTTTAACAGAGGCTTAAAGAGAAATAATCCTGGGAGATGAAGAGCTGTATCTTATACAGTCTGAATCAGTGTTTTACTGGATCACAGTGTGGTCAGTTTAAATGTGCAGGCAGTCCTCTGTCACCAACTATAAAACAAATAAAAAAGGAACAGTTTTTATTTGAAATAGAATTGTTTTGCAATATTATAAATGTTTGAGCTATCACTTTTGGTCAATATTTTGTGTTTTCAGTGAAAGCATGATTTCAAACTGACCCTGAATTTTTGAACAATAGTGTACATCACCTTTAAATATTGTTATTTATGAGTCACAGTTTTAATGCATGTTAAAAATGTAACCGGCCAGCACTAAGTAGCACTTTATGCAATCATATAAATCTTTATTTGCTCATCTCATCTAAGTGTCATTAGAGACAAGAATTTACTTGTTAATATGGTTAAAGCCATACTAGCCACAACGTTGCATGATGGGGTTTAAAATGAGTGCTATTCGGATCGTGTCTTGTTTTATCTTTACCCAAACATGTGTTGTATGAATCAGCAAATTCATGCTAAATAATTCAACACAATCAGACGTTAACACTGTGTTATTACATTATATTTGAAATGAAGGTGTGTCAGAAAGCCGAAGTCTGACAGGTATAGTCACTATCCTGTTTATTTCTCTTTCTGTAGAAGCTTGAGGCTAAATCCCTCATCAAGCTTAACTTCAGCAAAAACAGTGAAGGTAAATATGTGTGTGTGTGTGCGCTTGTGATCCTCTTACCTGGCCTGCGTCATCAACAATATGTGCTAATGACAAGAGCTAATGGATTGAAGTCCTCTACATTGCATATTCTGTCTTTCTCTCTGTACTTTAGGGAAGTACCACTGTCCTGTACTCTACACAGTGTTCACAAACAACTCCCACATCATTACCAACAAAGTCACAGGAAATGTTTTCTCTCATGAGGTAAAACACACTACATCCTAAATATTTCAAGAGGCTTCTAATATCGGACCATTTATTTCTCTCTGATGTCCGCTTATAATGTTATTCAAGATTTCCCAAAACAGTCATAATTCAGTTTTTCATGACTTTTATTTTTAATACCCATTTTATGTTTAAAATTAAACTGTGTATTTATTGCTACTAAAGGAGTAGTTTACCCCCCCAAAAAATGTTATTTATTAAAATTACTTATGAAAAATTATTATTAAAATTATCATTATTAAATCAATATTTCTGTTTTGTCGTCTTCCATGGAGCATAAAGGGATAATTTTTCATGGAGCATAAAGGGATAACTTGTTGCTCTTTTCTATTCAACAAAAACAGTGACCACTAAAGGTTGAATTCTCTAAAAACTCTCTAAAATGTAACCATAAACGCAGCCCATATGACCATATTGCAAGTCTTCTGGATCCATATAATGAAATTTAAGTCATTATTGCAGTTGACATCACATCCATGATTTTTGAACTACACATTTTTGCTGTTCAGTTTCCATGCATGGTGGAAAATGTAGGTCTACACTAAAGAGCAAGGAAAATCCGGTTCATGAGTTAATATCATGCTGACGTCAAACATTTTTTATTGACGTGTTAACCTTCTTTAAACTGTATAAATGTGTTCATGACTTGTCAGTATTCTGTGGATGTGTGTTTTGTTTAGGCAGTGGAGCAGCTCAACATCAAGACAAAGAGTTATAAAGACCTGTTGACAGACGAACCGTTCACTCGCCAGGATCTCATCACACTACAGGTAACAGGCACAGACCGTGTGTTTATGACTGTTGAGTATGATTAAGTGAGGGTGCTGTTATGTCAGCATGGCTGTGATTTCATACAGGGTTTCTATACACAAGAAGTTAGAATCTAGCAACATGTTTCAGAAAACAGTTGGCCAGTTAGTTTGAACTTTTTTTTGTTTTGAAGTTTTGTTTTTGTATATATGTGTGTCAAAACCTGTGCTTTTTGTGTGATTGCAGTGTTATGAAATGGCAGGTTGAATGTACAGTCTGTTCACAGTGATTACAGCTGTCGAGAGAGACAGACAGTCAGAGGGGGAATCATTTGCATGCCACAATAATAATATCTTTTCAGCTTTTATAGTATTTATATATATTTTGAATTATAATTTTCTGTATTTTAAAGCTGCAGTCCGTAACTTTTTTGGGGTTAAAAATGATCCGAAATCAATATTTGAGCAAGTGCAAAAGCAGCCAGTATTCAAAACTATCGCCTTACTTTAGACTGATTCACAACGGTTAGCTTATAATAATGTTTTCTAATTTGAGTGGTACGGGTAGATTTTCGAGGGAAATTCGAGCATGGCACTGCGTCATTACGTCACGTCTGTAAACATAAAGAAGTTTTTCTGGCTTACTAGGCTATCACACGTGAGAATCCGGCAGGTGGCAGATCGTGTATAGCCTTTTCTCACAGCAGCTGGAATAATTAAATGTCAAAAAATAATTTTGATGGTGGATTGTTATCCAGAAAGGACTGTGTTTATGAAACACAGGTGAATGAAATTAAATTATATTCAAGTTTTAAATGTGCTTCTGATTACAGATAGCCTGGGATTACACAATATTTGTATTTTAAAGAAAACCAGTTCGAAGGGAGCCTCGTTTGCTTTTTGGATTAGTAGAATTTCTTAATATGAAATTCGAATGGCATGACAATTAGATTAGACTGAACATAACTTAACATTACAACTTGTATCTGCACAAAAGGATGCACATGCCAGTGAACTTTAAGTTACACGCTATAGCGAGAGAGAGAGAGAGAGCTCCCGCTGTGATACGCTTTCAACAGCGCACTGAAACACGGGCAAGGACAGGGTTTACTATAGATTTCACATTCTATAAAGTTCTCATTATAATGCTTATGTCATTAAAGGCAGGGTATGTCATTTTTCAAAAACATTGTAGAAAACTGAGTCGGGGCTGAGTCTCAAAACAAGCTCGTAGCCAATCAGCAGTAAGAGGCGTGTCTATTCATGTTAATGAGGAGAGAGCATTCAGTGCACAGCCGAGCCGAGTGACAGAAAGATATGGCGGATAAAAAACATCGGATCGGAAGCCGAGGTTGCTTTGTTTCTTCCCGATAGGCGAGTAACACCGTGTCTACACCATGCCGCAACAGCTAAAGCCTGCCTACACTGGACGTGTGTATTTCAGGCAAGAATGTAGTTATTTAAAACTCAAATCTGCGGTTTATTTATAAAAACATCGCCAATTTTAAAAAGTGCTTCGTCGATTTCGGAGACGTGAGGCTGAGCTCCACGCGATCACCGAGCGCTCAATGCTCATGTATCCCGAAGAGAGGAGCATAACCTCGGCTAGTCCTTCTAACATTTGCTGCTGGCCCTGATGTCTATGTAGTGGTTAAACATAAGAGATAATGTGTTTTGGGTAAATCTAACCGGTAATCTTTGGTTTTTATTCTATTGTTCTGTTAATATGTTAAAATTAAAACAAACATTGTTTGATATAATATTTCGTTTAATTTTAATGTATGTACGTACGTTCCCTGAACTACATTTCTGCCGCCATTTATATGTTTAAATGAAAACGAAAAGAGGCAGTGGGGTTTGATATATTTCGTGTTTAAATACAGTGAGGAAGATTGCAGTAGCCGAGGCGAGCTGACTGACGTTATCAAGTACGCTGCTCTTTGCAGAATTCCCAGACTTGCGTCCTCCCGTCCGCGGGAGTTCACACTCCCGAGTCTAACTCGTGAAGTCCGAACTAACGATGATGTAAGTCCGAAATTTGCATACTTTGTATTGAGAAACACGCGCAGACCTAACGTTACGTCACCAGACCAGACTATTTGTCTAATCTTCTCGGTACTTTAGACCGCGATGGAAACGCAGACAGCAACAGATCTGGGGAAAAAAAAAAGTTCCTTAGACATATTGCTCCTGGTAATTTCGGTGGACTAATCGTTGCGTAGGCTACGTAGGCCTGTATGTGGGGCGGATCTATCTAAATAGGGGCGAGACCCTTTTGGGGTAGGGGCGTGTTTGTTTTAGTGATTTCAAATATCAACATTAGCTTCCAGAAATTGCATACCCTGCCTTTAATGTTTATGGCAGATTTGTGCTATATTTTCATCTGCATTATCAAGTGATTCCTAAAATCACCAGCATGTTTTCAAAAGCCATATGAATTACGAAAATAATTTAAACTGAAGTATGCCTACGGTTGAACAAATATGATGAAAAAAACACTGCTGCATTATTATAGGATCCGTATTTTTGAAAAAGAAACATCTAAAAGCAATATGACCGTCTCAAATAACTCCGTCAATATCGGGCATTGCATTTGAGCATGAAACTAAACACTGGTAATATGCAGTGCATTCAGCATGTAAATAAATGTTAATATCCCAACGCATCCTATATTAGATGAATCAGATATGCATGTAGCTAACCCAGACATCACTACGTGACTTCAAATGAGCTTCTCTCTCTTCTCACGTCTTATTGAACCGCATGCTGTGGCCAGCTAAACAATCAGTGCTCAGGGTGCTGCCCAAAGTGCTGCTATATAACCAATCAGATAATTTTTCACGATCATCGTTTTCATGATCGATCATCGCTGTCATGGCCGAGTACTCGCGTACTCGATCGCTGTTGCACATCCCTAACTTGTTCAGATGACAATATACAGTGACAATTCTTATTTGGGTCATATATTCCAAGACGTTGGCTAGAATCTGTGATTGCGAAGTACAGTATCCCCACCGGTGCGGTGACTGACTGCCACACATTCACCTCAAAACATTAGATTCATCCGCGCTGGAGCCGTGCCGACTCACAACCCCACGCACGGAAGATAAGTCCTGTTAACAGCTGCAGTTCCAGCTTTTCAAACAGAGATGGTGACAAGAGGCAAAACTTACAGACTATAGCTTTCAGTTTTCATTTTAATTTAAATTGTGTGAGCTTTAGTCATTTGGTTTTCTTTAAAAAAAAAAGTTTTTTTTTTTTTTAACATTGTTTAAAAAAAAATGTTTAGTACTTATTTCAGTTAGTTGCCAAATTAACATTTCTAATTTGATTTAAAGGTTTTTAAATGTAACTTTTTTAATATTTATTTTATTTCGACTTTATTTCAGTCACCATTTTAGTTAACTATAACAACACTGATCCCACAGTCATTTCATCAGGATAAATGTTAAAACACGTATTTTTAATTAATATTTAAACCCCTTTTAATGTCCCCATAAAGCCTGTAAACCTGTAACAAGGATACCAAAATCTAAACAGAAAAATTCACTTGTAGCTTCTATAGCGTCAAATGTAAGTTTGGAGGGATTTAAAGCTGAAATAATGTTTGGTAATGTAAATTTAATATAAACCCTTTTAATAAAAATAATACAAACTTGCACAGCTGTGCTTTGAAACCTATAAAACTGCAAACAAGTCTGTCATTGTGTGAAAATAAAAATCAAGGCTAAGTTGTTGACTGTGGTAATCGATAGCATGCCATCCACATAGCTTCATCCCTGAAGATACCTTAAAGCACTGGTTGAGGAACTGCGTAGTTTTTATGAATCAAACCCTGCGTGTTTATGAATAGATGGGATTAAACAGCAGCAGCGTGTGGCGACTGTCTAAAGTTGTGTTAAGCCTCACTGTAAATCCATTTGAGTGTTAATAATAAAATATCTTATGTAACCAGGGTCAAATTTCTATAAACAAATCTATGCATGGCACTAGGATCTGTGTAGTAGGTCATGTACAGTACTGTTAAAAAAATATTAAGCAACATAAGTTTTCAGCTTTTTTTAATCACAAATGTTTCTTGAGCATCAGATCAGAATATCTGAATAATTTCTGGAGGATCATGTGACTCTGAAAACTGAAGACTGATTACTGATAAATTCAGTTTTGCCATCAGGAATGAATTGTATTTCAAATGTATTAAAATTGTAATAATATATTACACATTATTGCTCTTTTTACTGTATTTTTGATAACATAAATGCACTTTGGTGAGCTTAAAAGATTTTTCAGAAACATTTAAAAATATCTTATAGACCCTGAACTTTTGAATGGTAGTGTTGCATTTTATGTTTGTGTTTTTATGCAATTACATGGGAACACAGAATCTGTTGTTAAAGGTAAAATATGAAAGCCCTTATGTAAGTACAGAAGTCTATGGTATGTCTTCCTTCAGACAAGGAAACGTGTGAGAAAACACTGTTAGCTGAATCAGTGTGTGTGTGTGCATGTGACCTGCAGTGCCCTGTATTCATAGAAAGCAAGCCAAGCCATGCTGTCCTTGCATGTTTTATTTTGGGTCAGGGAGAGAGTTGATGGGTGTTATGGGGGTGTTTGGAAAAATAGAAATGGACTTCGGGTTATTTTCGGGTGAGATTAGGCCGTATGGCTCTGAGTGGGAGCTTTGGAGGTGCCCTGGAGCTCGAGGAAGGGCAGGTCGGGGAGGTGACGGGCGGCAGGGTTTCCAGACAGACACAGAGGTTATTTTGGGTGGGAAAGCTGTGGGAGTTTTAAGAGGATTGATGGGGCAATATTTGAAAAGAGAGAGCTGGTTGAGTGGGAGTTTAGCTGAAATAGCAGGACTGAAATGGCCTGTGGTACAGTTTCACTGTCTGACCTATTTGGAACGGATACTACGGTGGGTCTCTCAAAGTGTAGAGGAGAGAGAGAGAGATGAGAAGGTCCTGAACTCTCTTTTGTTTCTGTGTGAGTGTGTTGCAGCAGGCGAGCCCTCAAAATGTCCAGCCAGCAACTTTCCACTAAACTGATAAAACTCTGCCAAAACAGATTCATTAGAGAGTGTTTACTCTTTCTATTTAGGAAAAATATGATATGATCTGTTTTATAACAACTGTGCAGTCCTGTAATGAGTATTGATTTGTTTTTACATAATGATCCATGCATAGTTTGTCAGCAAATCTGGGGTTGTCACATAACATCTAATTATTTTGTCCTTTTATATCACAGGATCCCACAAATCTGGATAAATTCAATGTCTCCAACTTCTTCCATGTGAAAAACGATATGAAAGTCCTCGACCCTGGTGAGTTCAGTTCGTTTCAGCAAAGGTCTCGCTATTTTGGGAAGAGCATACGACTCTTTCTTATAGTGTGATTACAGGATGTGCACATTTTGGATCCTTATTGTTACAAATAATTTTTGTTAATTTAAATAAATCTTAAATAAAATAGAATTATTAAATAAAAATGTTAACTGTTGACTTGAGATCTAATTGAAAATAAATACACTGAAGTGCTAAAATGACTAACACTAAAAGTGAAATAAAATAAATGAAAGCTGAATAAAAATCTGAAAAATACTAACACTAATAAGAATATTACAAAAATACATAACACAATTACTAAAACTTAAATGAATTAAATGCTAAAATGGTTTTAACAACTTAAAAAATAAATGAATATATTACAACAAATAAATCAAGCTAATTATAAAAAATGATATACTGTAATAGTTTTATTTGTTAATAAATAATACTAAAATGAACACTACTGTGTGGTCTACAGCAGAGCACACTGTTCCACAATGCAACAGATTGTAATACATTTTTTTTTAAAGTTCCAAAAGAGTGATTCATTAATTGGACTTTAGTAATAATATATTTTTCTAGGAATAATTAGATTTTTTTAATTGTTTATTACATTTATTTGGTAGTATGGATTGAAGGTAAGCTCGGACTACAAGGCTTTTGGCTCCTATTTTCCCATCATGCTCTGCCTGTCAGTCAATTAGACTTTACCTGTGAGAGTTGAATCATTTAGCTCCAGGCTCAGGTGTGCTATTTTCACATTACAGTCTCCATTCCTTACATTTTATTATGTAGCCATATTACTAGCCTTAGCCCATCTGTGATGATTTTAGGAAATTAACTGGTTAACGAGGTAGAACTCTATGCAGTTCCCTGAGGACTCTGTGCATAGTTAATTAATGAAAGAAGTGTGTTTGCCAAATGATGTGAATTCAGTGGAAGACCTGAACATGGCATATCCAAACGGCCATAAAAATAACCATCATGACAGGAATGCAAGATGGCTGTGTGTGTATATCACTGTAGACTGTAGTCACTGACCTGCCAGTCTTAAATTAGTGGGAGAGATCCATATTACTGACAGCACCGCAACACTGCCGGCACTCCTGCTACAGCAGATCTCATGATGGGGCTGCTTCAACATTTTAATCTCGAAAAGCTCTTGAATGCATTATAACATTCTTTATACATTAAAATGGTATTTATAATGTACATTTATAAATAATTGTAACCACAGTTATAATACATTATAATACCTACTTGTTTATGTTTATACTTAACAAGACAACTATTATAATCAAGGCTGCATTTATTTGCTCAAATACAGTAAACATTAAAACTACAATAAAAAAATTAACTACAATAATTTATTTCTGTGATGCAATGTGTGAAGTGTCACAGGATCCTTCAGAAATCATTCTAATATGCTGATTTGCTGCTCAACATTTCTTATTAATATCAGTGTTGAAAATGGTTGTGCTGCTTAATATGTTTGTGGAAACAATGATTTTTTTTTTTTTTTTTTGAGAAATGACTTTCTTATTATTGCTCTTTTGTTGGTTTTGATTGCTTCTGTTGTCCTCGTTTGGTGCTTTGGAGAAAAGCGTCTGCCAAATGACTAAATGTAAATAGAATAGAAAGTTCAAAATAACAGTATTTTAACATATACATCATATGCAAGGTAAACAAGTTTTTGTGACCGTTGTATTATATTGTGAAGATGTCACTTTTATGAGCTCCATTTTTATCCCCTACAGATGAGGAGAAAGCCAAGCAGGACCCATCATACCATCTGAATAGCACAAACATGGAGACGCGAGAAACGCTAGCAGAGCTCTACAGGGACTATAAAGGAGATGAGCTGTTGGCCTCCACTATGAAAGAGCCAGTAGCCAAAAAAACAGACAAGCTCAATGCTGTGAGTGTTTTAAGATATTGCTTTTCTAGCTGTAGTCAGTGGCAGAGTCTTCTCTCGCCTCTTTGTCTTCATTGATTCATTTCTCTTTTCTGTCTGTCGTCGTTTTGAAGTGGTTATATATCATGAGAAACACAGACTCTAATACTTTTTTTGAACTGGTTGTGCTTCACAATCTAGATTTGAAATTGGATGTCAAATGGTGACTTCACACAGTACCAAAATGATTTATCATACAGATGAAAATGAACTAACCTGTATATAGAAATCGTAACAGTAGCAAAAACATGTTTAATTCTAAAAGGTGGTCATAACCAAAATTTAATTTAATGTAAATTACAGCTGGTAGGAAAACTTGTTACAGAACATTTATATTTAAAAATGCTGTTCTTTTTTAACGTTGTATTTTCTATGAATCATAAAAAAACATTGTTTCCACAAAAATATTAAGCAATATTAAACTGTTTTCAACATTAACAATAATACGAATAGTTTCTTTAGCAGTAAATCTGTATATTAGAATGATAGAAGCTGAAATAATTCAGCTTTGCTATCACAGGAATTAATTCAATTCTAAACTATATGGAATTATAAAAGAGATTTTAAAATACACCTATTTTTACTCTATTTTTGATCAAAGAAATTAATCCTTTGTGAGTGTTAGACATAAAAAACATTAAAAGCCTTACTCAGCTCAGACCTTCAGTAGTGTAATAATGGGTGCTAATGGGGTCTCCTGCGTGGTGTTTCAGGCCAGATAAAGCAGTTCTGTGCAGTGCTGTTTGGGTCACAGTGAAGTATCTTGCTGTGTCTGTGTGTGCGACTGTGCGTGTATGTTGAAGTGTCTGTGCATTATGAGGTGATTTGCCTCTCAGACTCTACCATCATCACACAGCAACTGGAGCAGAAGAAAACGCCTCACAGGATCCTCAACTGACCACAAACTCTCACAGCAAGAATTCACAATTTCTTCTGAATGTCATGTCAATTTTTTGCATTTTTGTATTAATGATCTAAAATTACTCACTTCCTGGGAAACCACACCGATAGATACCTGGGCCCATATTTATCAAGCTTCTCAAAGTGTCATTTTAGTCTTTAAGTGCTGAGAATTCATGAAATTTACTCCTACTTTCAAACTTGAGTATAAAAGCAAATTATCAAAAAAATGATTTTAAAGCTAAAAATCACTCTTACTTTACCAGTAATTTAAGACACCTCGAGAGGTCTCTCAAGTGGTTAGGAGTTGCCAGCAGGGATTGTGATGGCGCTAAAGTGACATAGACGTGTGCAAATCTTTCAAGAGGAGGAAGAATCTTCTTGAAATGTTTGGCAACGAGCACTTAATCAAACTGTTACATTTCCTCAGTTATTCAAACGAACAAAGAACTTTATATTATCAAAGAACATCATAACTGACTTCAAGTCTAGCACGAGTATTATGCGATGTACACTGTATGATGAATAACATCTCTTAATCCCTTATTTACACTGCACGCGTCTGCGGCGCGTTACAGATCCACGGCCACCGGAGCTGATCAGCCGCGCCGTGGCAAGTTTCTGAAGCGGCTCTCTGCGCTGCATCACTAAAGATAGGCACCTAGTCTATTTTTGATGAATAATAATAATAATCGTCTCGCTGTAGTCAAAGGCATCAGCAACAGGCGATATCTTTGACTATCGTCGTTACACTATACTATCGTCTATCGGCACCCTAAATTGAGTTGTGATGACGCTTCGTTTCCTTGCCATATATTCTCTTGAAAATTCTTTATTGTCAAATGTGTGTTGAATGTAAACTATTAGGAATTTAAGCAGTCAATGTGAATTTGCCTGAGAATATTATAAAAGAAATCTATTCAGTGATTGGTCCATGCATATGTCGTCATCCAAAATCCCGTTTGTGGCACAGCAAAGTGTCGTGAATCATCTCGAAGACTGACACTTAAGATTTAGTCCTACACTTCGCTTAAATTATGACTGAGATGATTGATAACTTTTAAGCGCAGCTTTGAGCCAATATTTTTTTTCACTCAAGTAAATTCTTAGCAGTGTTCTTGAGAGTAATTCTTAGAGGCTTGATAAATACGGGCCCTGGTATCTAAACTGTAAGAGTTTTTTTTCCATACTTACTCTGCGATGGTTTTAAGTGCATCTCTGGCCGTGTCTCAAGTCTTCTTCTTGCCCAGGTTGAAGTGTGTCTCCCCCGTGCTTTCAGCTATATTAGCTTTGCTTGCTCAGCCTATTCACAGCGCAGGCAATGAATGTAATTGGCTCGACTTTTAGCCTGAATGCCAGTTTATTACAGCCCTAGCTGTGCTGGATTGGCATTGTGATGCTGAAATAGACTGGCATCCAGGCCCACTCTCCTACTGAATTAGCTTTGCTATTTCTTCACCGTACTAGGATAACTTTAATGTCCCAAAGATAACTGTCCACTTTAAGCCCAAAATTTAAGCCAATAAATAAAGTAACCATTTTTAATAGTGATTATACATTTAATAGATTTAAATTCAAATGTTAAGTTCAAAAATGCATTACTCATTGTGTATTATTTATGTTACAGAAAGAAATACCTTGTTAGTTTTAACACAATACCTTAGTTTGACTTATGTATTCAATAATATATTCAAATACAGCCTTGGTGCACATAAGAGACATGCTTAAAAAAATGACGTCTTACCGGCCCTAAACCTTTTTCCATTGAATATTGAAAATGGATGTTAAAATTTAAAGAAAAGCCTGTTTCGTTCACTATTCGTTTAAGATCAGCAAGTCAGCTTGGAACACACATCTGTTGAGAAGAAACATCTGCACACAGACACATCCAAACACACCTGCATTGCCCCACATGAATCAATAAAACATATCCATCTGTCTGTCTCCAGAATGAATGGGGGATAAAACACTATTATTAAGTGTGATAGACACATTAGGAGGTGTTTGAGTGATGTCATGCATGTGAAGATCATTTAGTGGTTTTGGATGTGGGTGTTAGTGCTTATTTTATCTTATCTGTAAACCGTGTCTATCTCTCTTCCTCCAGGCTCACTATTCCACTGGAAGAGTGTCTGCCTCCTTCACATCTACAGCTATGACTCCAGCCACCACCCATGAAGCAGGTAATGGAGTTATAAATGAAATGCTTCCCTGCTTACTCATACCAAACAAATCAGTTAACTGACAGTTTTAGTCAGCTCTTGCCACTTTTGTGTGAAATATGCATCAGACTGTCCATGGGGCAAGGTTGGTATTAATCAGTCACAAACTTGACATTAGTCTTCTCAGGGTTCCTTCTCGAAGTTCACACTACCGATTCCCATTGGCTTAATTAAAGGAAGAGTTCACCCAAAAATGAACATTTGCTGAATATTTACACACACTGAGGCCATCCAAGATGTAAATTTGGAGAAATTTAGCATTACATCACTTGCTCGCCAATGGATCCTCTGCAGTGAATGGGTGCCGTCAGAATGAAAGTCCAAACAGCTGATTAAAACATCACAGTAATCCACACCTTTCCAGTCTATCAGTTAACATCTTGTGAAGTGAAAATCTGCATGTTTGTAAGAAATAAATCAATCATTAAGACATTTTAAGGTGAGCACATTTTAAGCAAATTTGCATTTTTTGGGTAAACTATTCCGTTACTGCCTACACATTTTGAATGCACTTCGTTGCTCTGGGTTAACACATCTACCAAATGTGCAAATGTAAATGTCACCATGACTGGTGATGCACACAGCAAATGACACCATTTCCCTTTTCGTTTAAGCTGGGAAGAAGTTGAATGCATTTCATAACATTGCATCATTGCAATACCTGAAACTCCTGGCAAGTATTAGAGCCGGTTCATATTTTATTCTCATTTAGAGTGAATCTGGCTTCAGTATACCTCAGGAAACCATCTGGTAGCTGTCAAATCGGTCTCGCATACCTGTTCATTCTCTTTCAGACTAGTATTGGGCAGTTATGATACAAAAATGTTGTCAATACTGTCCACAATAGTCATTCATAAATGTAAAGAATGAAAATATTTGCCTTGTGATTTCAGATGCTATTTCCGATGATGCTGTTCGCTTCCAGTATGTTAAGAAGAAAGGCTATGTCCGCCTGCACACAAACAAAGGAGACCTGAATGTGGAGTTGCACTGTGATAAGGTAACGTGAACACTAGCACAAACCTCAGTTGGGTATATGTGTTGGTGGATTTAAACTTTTTAAAGTTGTTCTATAAACATTTCTTGTCATCATGTGGGCTCATTATCTAAATGTGATTTGTCTGGCTCTGTTAGACACCTTGTTTGCCGTCACAGTGACAGATCAAGGCCAGATCTGACTGTGGTCCACTTTTGGACACTTAAGTGATGCTTTCATTGCATTAGATACAAAACATCAAAGCAAGTGGCATCTGCAAACAGTTGTTGCTACTAGAGCTTTTCTCAAAAGTAACTTCACATTTATGTGCCACTTTTTCAATTATTTTTAACCCGCTGGTCTTAAGGTCAATCAGTTCCAATCAATTTCACACAGATGTTCAAGCAGATTAACTACAGTGTAATATATCAACCGTAAACATGTTTCACAAAGTTGGACAACCAGTAGATATTTTCATTTATTTATATTACTGTTCAAAAAGTTTGGGATTAGTAAGATTGTTTTAAAGACATTAATACTCACCAAGGATGCATTAAATTGATCAAAAGTGACAGTAAAGACATTTTATAATGTTACAAAAGATTTCTATTTTAAGTCAGTGCAGTTCTTTTGAGTTTTCTATTCATAAAAGAATCCTGCTTCAGTTTCCACAAAAATATTTTGTGGAATAAATAGCATTGTAAAACATTGATGTAGAAAACCATTATTTTAAATGTAAATAATATTTCACAATATTACTGTTTTTACTATATTTTGATCAAATAAATGCAGCCTTGGTAAGCAGAAGAGACCGTAAAACAAATCTTACTGACCTCTTACTTTTGAATGGTAGATTAATTCATATTTTAAAATCTAACAAACTTTGTAAAATGGTTTGTTTGCAAAGTGTGCTGGTGCTATATGTCTTTAAAAAATAAATGGTACTTGCTTGTTTGTTATGTTGTATAGTTAAACTTTCTAAATACATTTTTAATTGTGGCTAAATGTATGATCAAATTTGCAGAAATTCCACAAAAAAATTGTCATTGTTTATTGTCAATATTGTAGGAATGCATAAAGCACCTCTCACACACATCACTTTCAAACAAAGCAGCTTTCTGTTGGTCAGTGCAGTGAATTCACATGGCATATATATTTCACAATTCACACTAGCTTATAAAAACACAGACCTGGCCAGATATTTCTGGATTGAGCAGAGGTGTGGTAGAGGTGTGTATGTTTAATGTCTTTGCTCTCTGTGTGTGTGTGAGTAGTGTCTGTACATAATGTATAATTAATGTGTTCAGCGTGCTCAATCTCACTGACACACAGCAACTGCTGACCTACATTGATTGACTCACTCTACTTCCTTTATTTCTCGTTTGTCTTGTTTTTCTAACTCTGCTCTGTTATAGTTGCCTGTTAGTTTTTGTTGTTAATGTCAGATTCTTTCTCTTTGTGTCTTTTTCTCTTCTCATTTCTTTTCCTTGATGTGCTCTGTATCCCACTGAGCTTGTAAAATCATCCCTGCCATAAAACACTTCCTCGGAAAAAATGTGTTCGTTCTGGCCTTGCCCTGGCGGTAAAACATACCCAGTTCTCTAGTTCTCTCTTCTCAGCTGAGCAGATGCAGGGTCCCTGTTCTTATTTATGTGAGAGTGTGTGCCAGGCTCTCACTCCTGGGTCAAAGCTGCACATCAATCCCTTTATATCTATCATTTAGTGTTTCACTTTAACATAGTGCAGGGAAATTGGTGAGCTTTGTCTTTTCTGACTTTTTAATTACATAAGATTCCATACGCTTAAATCACATTTATTGTGTTTTAGCACAATTTTATCACTTTCATGAACAGTTTGGCTCAGTCTTTAATTGATGCAGTGCAAAAATATTGTGAAAACAGAAGCACTTTGTTCTATTCCAGGTGTGCATAGATAGCTATAAACGGCATCCTCTAGTAGTGTGTGTGCGCGCGCGTGTGTGTTTGTGTCAGTGTGACTTGGGAAACAAAGTAAACACTGCCTAATGGACACAGAAACAGTATTTCATGCTCTTCATAGTCCTGGTAACTAGGTGCTATTTTAGTGTCTTGTCATTGGCTCTGTGCTTGTCAAATCAGGATAAAGAGGAGAGGTCACATTGATAAGAAAATGACCCTCTGCCTTTTTTCTTCCTCTCCTCCACTCCCTCACTTCCTCCCTCCTGTGGTTTGCCTGCATTTGTGAGGATTCTAATTGTGGTGCAGTGTTTACAAATTAGTAATAGCTGTTTTTATTTTATTTTTTATTTTTTTACTGTAAGGCTAAATCTTACGAAAAGACAATAAAAATGTCAAGATCATGTTCATATCTCACTGTATAAAAAACTAGAAATATATTTTGCAAAAATAAAATGAAGCCTATTTTAGGGTGTTTTGCTCATAACATTCATAGCATTAAGCAAAAAATCTTACTGTAATATTGTTAGAAATACAGTAATTACAATGACTTTAAAATGAAACGGACAGTACCTAGCCTTTATAAGCACTTTACAATTTAAACAATGTGTTTATGTATTTATTTATTCAATGTAATAAAATATGTATAATTGTCAATAAATAAAGTTTCTATATGCATTTTGTGTTACTGTAATGAGAATAGTTTTTAGCATAGGTAAATGCAAAACTCTTCTAAATTATTAAGTTCTCCTAAAATAGTCATTTATATAAGCAAAAATGATATTTTTTCCCCATTTTTCTATATGTATAAACGCATGTCCTCCTGTCCAGGATTTACAGTTTGCAGCACATGATGCATCTAGATTGGAAGGTCATTGTGGACAGCTATGTAACACTGTCAGGTCTAGATGGAGCAGATGATTGAGATCTTACTTGACAACTTTATTTTTATAGGTGTTTTGTGTGCATTTCATGCATGAGTGTGTGACATTGAAATCTGAGTGTTTTTAAGTTCTGACATGCTTGACCTCCTCTCGGGGTGACTTATAAAAGTTGAATGTGGTATTTGCTTCTTGCATCTCCCAGTAAGGCACACAATGTCTTTCCTGAACACAAAATCAGTTTATTGACTCGTAGAGGATTTTTTTGAAGAGAGGGAAGCCTGCTCACCATAGAAACAACCACATAAACATTTACAGAGAGGGAGAGGAAGCAACTGCTTTAACGTTCAGTGCTTTGTTTTTTTTACATAAACAAGCCTTTCACTTCCTGAATGACCAAGCAGACTCATACATTCAAAGCTGCCAGATGTATTACTAGCAAACTTGTTTATTGACCTTTATAGCCCACAGACGGTCCTTTTGGTAGCACACAAGGGCTTTGAGAGAAGGGCTTGTTATATGTTAAATCAAATAATTAAATCATCATCTGAAGTTATAGTGGACACAGTTCTTGTAATATTCATGAATGATTAAAAGATGCGAGCTGCAGTTTCATTAGTGTGAATGTTTTGCTGTCTTCTAATTGGAGATGGGTTTAAATATCCTTTGGATGAATCTCATCAAGAAATACCATATATATATATATCACCTCCAATATCATAAGCAAAAAAAGGATCATTAAGATTATTTTGCATTGTGGCATTATTTTAATAATAATTAGGCTCATTGTCTGTACTATAAAAAATAATCCTGTCCAGAGAAAGTTTTTATTTAGTGCAGTAAATTCTTCATGATATATAAATACTATTATATGTTTAATAATAATTTATCTTTGTTTTTCTTGCATTATAGTAAAGAGATTTTTTTGTGTGTTGTCACAATGAAAGAAAATCCTAATGATCCTAAATTGGTTTTCCTCTTATTTTTGTAATTTGTAATGTATTTGTTGTTACTTTTTCAACTTTTTTTTTTTTTTAGCTATTTGCAGTTTCATAGTTCCTAGAGAACTAGTAGATTTGAGTCGTAAGATCTTTAAAAGAGTGTTGTTGCTTGTCCTGAGATACTTTATGTGATTTGTATGGTCTCCTGTGTCCCACAACCACAACAAAGATATATATATATTTGTAAATGAATCAAAATTTCTTCACCCCTTCTTTGGTGTAGCAGGCTGCTATGTAAGTGTCATCATAATAACAAACCTATAAATCACATTTCCTGACATCAAAAAACTGTTTGTTTTATTCCTTCCAGGTCCCCAAGGCTGGAGAAAACTTTATTAAACTGTGTAAGAAAGGATATTATGACGGCACAGTATTCCACCGCTCTATCAGAAATTTCATGGTAAACAAATTGTTCATAAAATTACATTTTATTCATTATATTGGTGTAAGTGAAGTAGTTTAGATATTAGATTTTTTTTTTTTTTTAATAAAAAAAATTGGTCAGGCTTGCCATTTTCCATGATTATTGGATAGATTTCTAGCCATTTAAAGCTATAGAATTTCCTTCACTTGTATATTTATGTTATTTGTTATTTTCAGATTCAAGGAGGAGACCCTACGGGGACTGGTACAGGTAATCATTTTTACATTGGTTTTTATGTTTGTTTTAATTTATCATTTTGATCACTGGACTGACGGTGATGATTATTTGCGTAAAGTATACATATATGCAATATATTTACAATGTACAAATTATTATTATAAGGTCATTCAGACTTTAAAAGTGCATTAAAATCAAAACAATATAAAGTCCTTGAACATGAAAAGTAATAGAACTTTCTCTAAGTCAGGGTTAGTTATATTTCCCCACAGGAATGAATGTTTTATCATATATCCCACTCTGAGCTTTGAGAGGGCTGTGGGACACAAGCAGGACAGAGCCGGTCTCTTATCTTCATGATTTCTCCCCAAATTCTAAATCAATTGACTCAGGGAAAGTGAAACTGAATTATCGGTGCATGTGAAATATAGTGTACTACGATCTGTATTAACAAGTGCACATGACATGAAAAAAAGAAATCTCAATAATTTATTCCCACAACTTGTTAATTTGTTCCCATAACTTGTGGCCATGTTTCATGAATTTGCTCCCTTGTTAAACTAAAACTAAGGAACGAATTAGTACAAATTGGCCATGATGTAACTAAAATAATTAAACAAATAAATAACGATAATAAAATTAATTTTTAATTTGTGGCCACAATATCTTTAATCTTTTCCCTTCCCAATGCCTTACTGTGTCTAACAACTACACGTAGCAAGTTCATATATATATATTAAATACAAAGAATAAAACGTAGATAGAGAGAGCTAGTGTGAGTTTTGTTTTTATAATAAATGTGACACTCTCTGTGAAAACCAGCTAAAGTCGTTTTTTTGTGATTTGCTGTTTTCTACAAAAAATCTCCCTTCACATGGTAAAGAACATTCTGAGAAAATGTAACCTTTTATATCTTTACTATTGACTGAGTAAGGTCAGGTCAAATTAATGGTAGAAATCAATCTTTGATGCTTGTTATCTCATTCACAGAGAGGGTCACAAATAAAAAGAAAACAAATAGATAGAATAGAAAAAGGAGGAGAGAATGCTAGTGTTAGACGGTCAAGTTTTTGATAAATACAGTATAATATATCAAAGAAAACAAGTAGATAGAAATAAGTGTTAGTGTTAGAGAGTCACGTTTATTAATAATAAATAAAAAGAACCCAGTAGATAGAATAGAGAGTGTTAGTGTTAGAGAGTCACGTATAGATGGAAGAGATAATGTCAGTAATGGAAAGTAAAAAGTTAGGCTAACAATGCTTTCTCTAATAGTTTGAGTGACCACACAACAGAACACAAAGCCATGTACGGCTTAATTCAAATGTATGGGCTCACGTACCTCTCTCTCGTTCGGCATGAATCCAAATGTTTCCATGGTCACAATGTGGCATTTGGCTGCTAACCAATTATTTATTTGGTGAACAAAGCTTTGTACTCGTGTCACTCGTGTCCTAATATTCACATCATATGCACAAAAATGTGTTTTATTATTCCACCCATACTTTACAACATGGTCCTCCTTGGTTGCTCTCTTCAGATTTTTGTTTGGAAAACTGAGCAATAGTGATATTTAACGTGACTTTTTCCAGGAAAGTGCAAGTAGAGCCTTGTTTTCAATCACATCAAATTAAATATGGCATCTGCCCTCACCAAGGTGCCAAATATATTGAATATGTGGTTTTAGTTACAAGTCTTAAGTCAGTTGAATGACTCATGGTCATTTTTGTGATTCTCCTTCAAATTAGATTTAGGTTAGGTTAGCTTAGGTTTTTCGAATGGAAACTTTTACAGGAAGTTTAGCCTTTGACTAAAAAAAATAGTTTTTCATATTCAGTTGGTCAGGTGAGCTTTTTATTACTTTCTCAGACTTTCCTGAGCTGTCTAGACGACATGACCTCAGCTTTCGTCAGAACATCAAACTCAATGGCTTTTTTGACGCACATTTACGAGGAATGTTTTTCTGTAGTCATGAGTGTTTAAAGGTGCAGGTCTAACTGAGAAACAGAAGAGTGAGGAGTTAGTGCACTCTATTCCCATGTATCTAAAATTCAATCCCATAAAAAATGCACTAGCCTCACCTGAGACCCTTGAGTAAAAAGAAGGACTGAATGAAGGAAGTAGACCGAAAGATTTGTCATGAACAGAGTGTATATTAAAGTGTTTAGTATTAGGCTTGAAGGTCAGAAGCAGCTTCTATCTTCCAGTCATCCTCACGCGTATATTACCATGCACATTGAGGCGAGGTCTGCTAGTGCATTTGACCTAAAATAGATACAAATAAGAAGGTGAGATTTTGTATCAAATGTGTGCTTTTAGTCACTGGAGTGGGACTGTGTGTAAATGACTGTTCACTGATGTTTGGGAAGAGTTTGCAGTGTCCTCAATCCTCAGTGATGCATAAGTATATGGTTATCTGTCATAATGGCAACAATTATACTAATCAATTCTCTTGATTATAGTTGTACAATAGTGTAATTAAATGCAAGTCTTTTTAGAGAAATAATTCACACAAACATCATTATTTGTCTATGACTTTGTTCTGTAGAACACAAACGGATTTTATAAAATAATGGAAACTTTTTTAAGAATACAAACGGTTAAAAAAGGTCACAACAAAAAAATCAATTGCAATAATGTGATCCTTATTTCATCCTCATCCTATTCATTATTTTGAAGGCTTTGATCATGTGTTCAGCCATGCTGTTTTCCTCCATTTAGTTGAAAAATTATATTTAGATAATATTAACCAAATTATCAAAATGTGTTTTGGTTGCTGCAACAAGAAGTCATGAGTGTGACAAATCACACAATGTTCCTTTGAAGAGACGCAGCTTTCTGTAATAATGGTGCGCTGTTAGGCTGTGTTTGAATGTGCAGTAATTATGATTCAGCAGGATTCATCTACAAAATTAAACGAAGGCTTCTTACACAGCGGTTTGCTATCAGTGCTGCAAAAAACATCACAACTCGTGCTGACATGCACAGACATTTTTAGATATACCCACATATGAATGATTATATAAACATTACAGTAAACACTCACTGGCCACTTTATTAGGTACACCTTGCTAGTACCGGGTTGGACCCCTTTTGCCTTCAGAACTGCCTTAATTCTTCGTGGCATAGATTCAACAAGGTGTTGGAAACATTCCTCAGAGATTTTGGTCCATATTGACATGATAGCATCACGCAGTTGCTGCAGATTTGTCGGCTGCACATCCATGATGTGAATCTCCCGTTCCACCACATCCCAAAGGTGCTCTATTGGATTGAGATCTGGTGACTGTGGAGGCCATTTGAGTAAAGTGAACTCATTGTCATGTTCAAGAAACCAGTCTGAGATGATTTGAGCTTTGTGACATGGTGCATTATCCTGCTGGAAGTAGCATCAGAAGATGGTACACTGTAGTCATAAAGGGATGGACATGGTCAGCAACAATACTCAGGTAGGCTGTGGCGTTTAAACGATGCTCAATTGGTTCTAAGGGACCCAAAGTGTGCCAAGAAAATATCCCCCACACCATTACACCACCACCACCAGCCTGAACCGTTGAGACAAGGCAGGATGGATCCATGCTTTCATGTTCTTTACGCCAAATTCTGACCCTACTATCTGAATGTTCGCAGCAGAAATCGAGACTCATCAGACCAGGCAGCGTTTTTTTCCAATCTTCTGACAGGAGCGCACCCGGTGTGGTCTTCTGCTGCTGTGCCCATCTGCTTCAGGGTTCGACGTGTTGTGCGTTTGGTATTCTGCATACCTTGGTTGTAACGAGTGGTTATTTGTCCTGACCTCTGATATCAACAAGGCATTGTCCACACAACTGGCCGCTCACTGGATATTTTCTCTTTTTCGACCATTCTCTGTAAACCCTAGAGATGGTTGTGTGTGAAAATCCCAGTAGATCAGCAGTTTGTTGAATACTCAGAGCCCGTCTGGCACCAACAACCATTCCACGTTCAAAGTCACTTAAATCCCCTTTCTTCCCCATTCTGATGCTCGGTTTGAACTTCAGCAAGTCGTCTTCACCACATCTAGATGCCTAAATGCATTGAGTTGCTGCCATGTGATTGGCTGATTAGCAATTTGTGTTACCAAGCAATTGAACAGGTGTACCTAATAAAATGGCCGGTGAGTGTACATTTACATTTAGTCATTTAGCAGACGCTTTTATCCAAAGGGACTTACAAATGAGGACAATGCAAGCAATCAAAATCAACAAAAGAGCAATGATATGCAAGTGATATAACAAGTATCAGTTAGCTTAACGCCGTACACGTAGCAAGGTTGTTGTTTTTTTGTATTATATAATAAATAAAAAGAAAACAGAATATAAAAAGAATAGAGCAAGCTAGTGTTAGAGGCCTTTTTTGCTTTTGTTAATTGTATAATAAATAAGAAGAAAACAAATTGATAGAATACAAAAACATTAGAAAAGCTAGTATACATATAGGAAAAAAGGAACATCTGCGATAATTTTTAATTAGTCACTGCAGACTCATGAAGGTGGTACTTCAAGCCTGAATTACTAGATTGCTTTGCATGAGATGGCTTTTTTATGTATGGTTTAGTGATGATTGATTTTGTATTGCATAACTTTTTTAAGTAACACTAATGTTAAAGTTAAAATTAAAATGTGGCATAATTATTGCTATTTATATATTTGTGGATTATTGATTTTTCCGACGGCACCCATTCACTGCAGGATCCATTGAACAAGTGATGTGAATTTTCTGTGATAATGCACAGCACTCCACAGATGCTTGGATTTAACCATCTAACTTTGGATTCTAATATTTCTATTAAGTGCTCAAAAGAAAATGTATTAGTTTTTTTAATCTTGGCTGATTTAATCAACCCGGTTGATTTTCATCCCTTTTTTCCTCATCCTTTTAATCAAGTCAGTGGCATGGGGTAGGAAATGTCAGCAAGGTCATAAATTATGCAGAAATGTCACCTGTGGAGTGTTTATGAGGGTGTGCAAGTTTTCAAAGGCAGATTGGTGTGCCGTAAAGCTATCGCTCTACAACAACACCAGCTGCTGGACATTAAACTCCTCTCTGCTCTGCTACAGCTGGAATCATCGAGAAGTAACAAAAGATGTTCAAACTCACATGACTGTGAATTCAGTTGGTGTAGGTGTCTCAGAACACCATCTGAGTTGCAGAAAAATGTTCCTAATCTTGCATTCGAGCGCAGTCTCGTGTCAGTCTCTGAGCGCACACACACACACACACACACGATCGCTCGCTGAGAGAGCTGCATCCAGCAGCGCTTTTGATTGAGCGTGATGAAGCGTTAATTAGTGTACCTGATTTGGAGGCCTTTGGCATGAGGTGTTTGTTTATGGTTGCAGAAGACGACGCATGGTGCCTGTGCATGGGGCGCTGGGTTAGTAATTCTATAAATGATTTGAAGTGATTCAAATAGACAATCTGGGTCAAGTTCAGTTGAACTGCTTTAATATTTCAGTGTAAAATCTGGGAAGAATTAAAAAGTCAGACTACTGCATTATACACTAACACATTAAGTGTGGTTTGTACATTTTTAAAAGGAGACTCTTGGCTTACCAAGGCTGCATTTATTTGATCAAAAATACAGTGAAAACAGCAATATTGTAAAATATTATATTTTAACAAGTGTTTTTATTTTATTATATTTTCAAATGTAATTTATGATGCAAAGCTGAATTTTCAGCATTATTACTCCAGTCTTTAGTGTCACATTATTCTTCAGAAATCATTCTAATGCGCAGATTTGGTGCCCATGAAATATTTATTATTATTAACAAATTTAGAAAACTGCTGTGCTACCTAAAATATTTGTAGAAAAGGTGATAATTTTTTTTTATTTTGTGAATAGGAAGTTTAAAAAACTGCATTCATTTAAAAATAGAAATCTTTTGTAATATTGTAAATGTATTTACTGTCTCTTTTTTTCAATGAAATGCATCCTTGCTGAATAAAATGATAATTTCTTTAAAAAAGGAATCTTACTGATGCCAACATTTTTGTGCAAGTTTGTGTGATTTTTGGATTGCTATGTTTGTTTTTTAAATTAAGCATATCGCTGATTCTTAGTATTTGAGATTTAATGACTACACCTATTGAACTCCAGTAAGTCAATTGTCCCACTATAATTTGTGCTATGGACATGAATTTATCCTCAAATTGTGTGGCTTTTTTAAGAAGTGTTACTTTTTAGTAGGGATGTGCAACAGCGATGGAATACTCGATTATTTGGACCGTGACAGCGATGATCGATCATGAAAATGATGACCATGGGGGAAAAAAATTCTGATTGGTTATATAGCATCACATTGGGCGGCACCCTGAGCTCTGATTATTTCACATGCAAGCGTTCAAAGTATAGACGTGAGAAGAGAGAGAAGCTCATTTGAAGTCACGTAGTGATGTCTGGGTTAGCTACATGCATATCTGATTCATCTAATATAGGATGCGTTGGGATATTAACATTTATTTACATGCTGAATGCGTTGCATATTACCAGTGTTTAGTTTCATGCTCAAATGCAATGCCTGATATTGACGGAGTTATTTGAGACGGTCATATTGCTTTTAGATGTTTCTTATTTTAAAATCACAAAGTCTTTTTTTCGGTCTCATCTCTCTCTCTCTCTCTCTCTCTCTCTCTCTCTCGCTATAGCATGTAACTTAAAGTTCCCTGGCAAATGCCTCCTTTTGTGCAGATACAAGTTGTAATGTTATGTATCGAAGTTATCTGATTAATATATAGAAAGTGTCATAGAACGGGTTTCAGTTTATTGGCATAAAGTCAGCTTCACCTCAGGCAGCTATTTTTTAGATGCTTCTTTTTTTAACATTGCTGCATCATAATCTAACATCTAATCATGTTTATGTTTTCATATACATGTTTTTATGTCATTTTAATTTGTAACATTCATTTTCATAACAGTCTTCAGATATTTTCATTATCTCCATTACGGTCATGCCCTGCTCCCCTCACAATACTCAATTAATCGTTTTTTAAACCTATCAATGACTGAAATAAGAAAATGCCCATCCCTACTTTTTAGGTGATCAGATATTCGATAAAATGAGCAGAAAAAATCCTAAAGACATTGAGTAAGGGACTTGAGGGAAAATTACACTTTATTTTGAAATGAACGTGTTTCTGTTTGTGTAAATGTAGTTATGTTTTCGTGTTGTGCTGGATCACTGCTTTTGTTCTTCCGCTGTAATTATATCAGACTACAGATGTGATGCCGCATACAGCAGAGTTGTTATTGGCCAAGTGTCATGATGTGTTACTCTTAATCTCATACACAGGCTCCCCATTGTGTTTAATAACCATATTTCCCCCCTCCTGTTCCTCTCTCTGTTGTTGTGTGTATTAGGAGGAGAGTCTTACTGGGGGAAGCCGTTCAAGGACGAGTTCAGGCCCAATCTGTCTCACACGGGTCGTGGTATTCTGAGCATGGCTAACTCGGGACCCAACACAAACAAATCCCAGTTGTGAGTAAATGTTTCATCTGCTCATTACAGTGACTGGATTCATATCAAACGCTCTGTTTAGAGTTTGTTTTAAACCTCTGAAGTATTAAACTTCTGCAATTAATTCAGCCTGAGCCTCTTAACAAACGTTTTATCATACATCACTTTAAACGGATGTCTGCTTTGGGTTTTTATAAACCTCTTTAACAGAAATGTAAGATTCCGTTTGAAATATTGACCTTTGACATCGCTAGAATTTTTCTGCATTCTAAATCTAACAAGAACCTATGATGTCATTCTAATATTTGCATACTGAATTCTGGTTGGTCTTGTCTTTCTTGTACTTATTTAACCCTCTGGAACCAGCAAGAACAAATGAGAGGAAACAAAGCCTAATCTGACCTGAAACGTCAACACTATTTTATTTGCCTATGTAATCACTGATGTTTAGCTCATGAAAGCATAAATAGTGTAAGTATGAAATTGCCCTTACTAAAGCGTTTCTTTTCTGTTTACTTTCAGCTTCATAACATTTCGCTCATGTGCATACCTGGACAGGAAACACACTGTGTTTGGAAGGTAATTTTTCACTAACAGGACATTCACAGTCAAATAGCTTCATCAGGGCAGTACTAAATTAAACAAAGAAAAAAGTTTTATGAACCCTCTTTTAAAAATAAATATATTCTTCGAAGGGTTGGTAAATTTAGCTGTATTTTAGGTTTGCCCAATTAGTTGAATAAATAATTGAAATTGTGATTATAGCGGCAACATTTTTTTTCCACCTTGTAGTCTGACATGCAGCTTCTCGTACAAAATAAAGGAAAATAACTGACAGGGATATCAATTGTGAATCTTAATGAATATTGTGAAATGTTATTACAATTTAAAATAACTGTATGAATATGTTTTAAAATGTTATTTATTTCTTTGATGGTAAAATACATTTTCAGCAGCTATGATCGTTCAGAAATAACTTTAACATGCTAATTTTAGTGCTCAAGAAATAATGTTTATCTTAAAATGTATGCATGTTTGTGTAGAAGATTGTTTATTATGGTGGATTGCCGTGAAGGTTAAATGTCTATTTCTCATTTGGTCAGCTTTCTCTGTGTGAAACCCTTCCTGGGGAAAAGCATGTCTTCTGTTGAATCCGAACATTCACATTCACACGCACACACACACACACACACACACACACACACACACACATTCAGTCTGAGGGCAAGTCTTGCCCATGTGGCATGGAGTTGAAATCCTTGGACTCTAGCTGTAGAATTCAGAGGCTTGTCAGCATAAGTCTGAACCAAACTCCTGTGCACGCTCACATGCACCCTTCAGTCTGTGCACTTACTGAGCACGAGCGGTGAGAACGCACACACATGCACACCCCTCAACGCTCAGCCTATGGGCACCTGGAAACCTGAGGATCCTGTTTAGTAGGAACAGCTGTACAAAGAGAGAAAGTACACAGTGTGTGCATATAGATCCAACGCAACAAATGGGGCATCATTCACGGATCATTTGCATGTTATAGATTTGTTTGTTGTCCTCACAAGTTAAGAAATGTCAGAAAATTATAAAACACAAAAGGAGAAGTATAATGAAAGTGCATATTAGTGACTACGGCCTGTTAAGCTCCAAAAATGAAAATAAAAGCCAAGAAATGATCATAAGAGCACATTTATTCAAACCTTCTATAGCCATAATAATTTATTTACTGAAACCTGGTTTGAATGTGCAAGATTAGCAATGACCCAAAAGCGAGTTTTATTTTGTATGTAGTATTTATTAATAATTTAAATTTGATTTTCAGTTTTAATTGTAATTTTATGTTGAGTTTGTTATTATGTGCTTGTCATTTTTATTGTTTTAAATATTTTTATTTAGCTATCATGTCAGTTTTAGTTTTGACTGGTTTTAGTTCTTTAACTTAAGCTTATTTATTTTAGTTACATTGCCAAGGCAACATTTACTTTATGCAAGTTTAGGTTTTTCATCGACTAGTTTTAATATTTTTTATTTAATTCATTATTTTGTTTTAATTCTTACTCTCTGAAAATGTTTTTTAATAGTTTTAGTGAACAATAACCTGTTAAAACCGGTTTTCAGAAGGTTTAAAATATAGCTTAAAAATATTAGTATTGTACTGCTTTGGTCTTTTTTTTGCCCTTCTTGTAGCATAGCTCAAGAAGAGGATAAATAAATCGTATAATTTTTCATATTTGGATGTGTTGTTCCTTTAAGAAAAGTAGATTGTTGGCTACAGTGAAAGAGCTTGGTCCAGTCTCATTAGAGATGTTATCACCACTTGGCACTGAGTGCTTCCTCATTTACTCTTTGCAGCAGGATTTGAATAGTCTTCTGTCCCTCTCTTGCTCTCTTTTAGAGTGGTTGGTGGTTTAGAGGCCCTCACAGCGATGGAGAATGTTGAAAGTGATCCGAAGACAGACAAACCCAAGGTGCTGAAGCCATTTTTGTCCCTTCTGTAGCATCAGAAAATGTACAATTCGGTTGCACAATTGCATGTCAGCTGTGTAGGGCTGTGCTTTGTTGACTCACCGTACCTCCTGTTTGTTTATATTTTTCCACCTGCTGTCAAATCCCACAATGCCAAAAGAGAAAATAGTCCAATTCAAAACCATTTTCATAACCGCATTTTTCTCTATTTCATGTAAAATGTTATAGCCTGAGGCAGCAGAGTTTTTGACACATCACTTCAGTTCCTTTGAGACTTACATTTCTTACAAGTAGCGGCATGCTAATAGCTGAAGTGTTTTCTCAGACTCTTTGTTTCTCTTTCACATTGTCAGTCTGAGGTAAAGCTGCTGAGCACTTCAGTATTTGTGGACCCGTACGAGGAAGCCGATGCACAGGTCAGCATTTGTGTTCAATATCGTATTAGTTGTGTTTTCATGCCGTGCCGTCGATGTGACACTGTGTGTGTGTTTAGATTGCAGCCGAGCGAGAGAAGGAAGCACAGAAACAGGAGGAAGAGAAAGCACAAACATCTGCTTCAGTCAACAAGGCAAAAACAGAGGACAAGCCTAAAACCTTCAGACCAGGAGTGGGCAAATACATCAACACGACTGCCACGTGAGTTAACACACACACACACACACACATCCGTGATGATGCACCGCTGTTGAATATGACCGCAGTGGAATATCACAGATCTTTATATATTGCATTGATTTATTTATTTTCTTGCGACAGTGAGGAGGTTATTTGATCATTACCGAGGTAATAAATATGAGTTACATTACCAGAAGCTTTCCTGCTAGCACAGAACTGATTCATAATGAATACATAAAGTCTGTTGACTTTCAAAGTCTGAAATGTACTCTGGTAATCCTCATCTTTATCACAACAAATTATGTATTAATAGCAATATTTTGTTGTTTGGTTTCTGAAAATAAATGTTGCTTGTTGTTATTTATCAAAAGGTTATAGGATTACGGCAGTTTTCACACTGTAACGACAGCATCACGGCAAAATAAATGATTTAACAAAAATTGATTTAGACTCTAACATGAGGAACTTTGTATTCTGTTTTTGTAATGATGGAGGGATGGATAGACAGATCTCATAATTGCAGGATCATTATTTTATTCTATAGATCTGCTCTGATGGTAAATGAGTGTGTTTGTGGGTGTCACTAGTGAGGGGTTCATCTCACGCCACAGCAGGACTCAGGATATCAGCAGAGTTTACTGAGAACGGCAGGAGATCGTTCTAATTATCCCTCACAACCCCACTGCTTCACACACACACACACACACCACACACACACACACACACACACACACACACACACACACACACACACACGACTGACTGTTAAACAGACATACACAGTAAGTGAACACCTGCTGCTCTCACACACACACATCACTGCTACCTGATGGGAACAGCGCCATTTTTCACATGCACATGCTGCATGCAAGTATTATGAAAAATATGCTTGTTATTCTTTTTGAATTACTGCTTATTACTTACACAAACACAAACATGGGGTTCGGATAATTAAATGAGCTCAAAATAATTCCAAGAATTACATCAACTAATGTCATGTCAATTTATCATGTTTACATAAAATGACTGTATTAATAACGATACTCCCCATTGAGAATAACTGCAATAAATAAATGAATTACTTAATGTCCAGATCCATTACATTTATTAGAATTTTTGTGGGGGAAAAAATGCTTAATTTTTCATAAAAATGTTATGATGCAAAAAAAAGGGTTTATTTTTCTCGCAAAAAAATTCTATTATATTAAATTTTGGATGAAAAATGACCCATATACCAAGTTAAGATTCTATAAGAGGAAATTATAAAATGAGAAAGAAAATATATATTAAAAAAAATTATATTTTTTGGTTTGTTTTAAATTGTTTAAATAATGCAAATACATGGAAATGAGATCAGTTTTTGTTTTTTTATTTATGTTTATTTGGATTGGGACGATACAATAAACATGATTCCAGTCCCAGAATGCACTGCACATAGAGATTATAGCAGGTGCTAATTTACATCTCATGTCCCTAGAAAGGCTTTTCTGAAAAATCAATTAATGTATAAATAACCAAAATGATTATAATAAAATAACTCTCTGTACCAAAAAACGAATGTAACAAACCCTTCATATAAAATCCTCACACATTACAAACAGAACACAGAACAAACACATGCACCTAGTTTTATAGACTCTTCCAATCCTAATTATTAGGAAGGAACCATATGAAAATTTAAATGTGTACATTTCTGGTTTATTTTAAGCCAACGCTTAACCATCAATGTAAAAGACTTTATATCATGCATCACTTAAAACTCGTTTGGCAACATATTCCAGAGTTGAGATCCCTAAACAAAGCATGCCCTTGTGATGTTCTACAAAACCCAATCCTACAGTTTCCATCCTCTGTGCTCCTAGTGCTTCCTTGCATCATCGTATCTTTTTACTAAATTACATAAAACAGAAGGTGCCTTATTACGCAAGCATTTAAAAATCTATTTCACACAAGATACATTTTTACAGTTTATAAAATAAAGCATATGCCATTTCTTTAAAATATGATAATGATACCATTGGTTTGACTTTTATCCGTTATTTTTACAGCCCGATTATACAGCATCTCAATTTTTCTAATGAAAGAATCACTAGTTTGAGACCAAACTGTAATACAATGAGATACGGGACACAATCACTGTATGCAGGAACAGATGAGCTTCCTCAATCATAATTAAATTGTTTTAAACTTATTAGACATTAAAGTTCATCTTAACTATCAGGCTGCCATGTATTTTGTATTTTAATATTTGAATACGTTTTGTATTTTAGTTTTATCTTTTAATCATGTTATACTCGGTTGTTTTGTTTCTCTTTTGTTTTATACTTTTTTTAAACATTGTATGACATTTATTTTTATTGTAGTTTAACCGTTTTAAAGGTACTGCTGAAAGTGTAGAATAAAATTTTCACCCTTTCTCTGAACCTTAGATTTAAACAGGCTACTGTACCTTTAAGAGCTCTGTATGTAAAGGACGTCCATTGTGATTGGCTGAACTCATTGCATGTGAAATGATGAGTAACAGCGTTTACATTCAAGTTCCAGATTTGCTGCTGGTTCATTCAGTCTTTTTGCAAAACCTTGCATTTACATTGTAACCGATTCCCAAAACCCTGTGCTCTGAAACGTGCCAGACAAACTGCTGAGGCTGGACTCACATAATCACTACTGAATCAATTACACAAACCTAATTAACTTTGATGTCTTATTCACTCTCCTTCATCAGGAAACATTCCCACCCAGATGGTGACAAACCGTCCACTAGTCAAGCTCCTGCCAAGAAACCCAAAGGCAGAGCAGGTTTTGGAGACTTCAGCTCCTGGTAGAAGCACGGCACGTCCCTCCTCACAAAGACTGATTGTGGGTAAATTGAGATATTTGACTGATCATACTCGGCGCAGACCTCTTGGTTTTTCCCTTCTATGGACCCGGTTTTGATTTGTATTTTTAGATAATAATGTGGCAGGGATTGTTTAGTTCACATGTAGTTAAGTCAAGTCTTTCTTTTATATTGAGCCCTGTAAATAATCAGTTATTTTTTGCATATTAAATGATTTAATGTATGCGCTAATAAATGCATTTTGCTAAAAGTTTGGCTTGTTCATGCTGCAGTGTTTTTATTGTTTTTAATTGTATGATATGGAAGCCCGTTTCCACCACAGATAAAAAAAAAAAAAAGTTTCCTCAAAATTCTGACTTTGTTTCTGGAAATTCTGTATTTACATCTATATTCTGAGTTTATATTTCACAGTTCTGTCTTTGAAATTCTGAGTTTCTATCTCTATCAATCTAAATTGACCATTGACCTGAAGCAATAGTATCACTGAGTCGGTCTCTTCCTCTTCTTCATCTAGTGTTTGTGTGCAGGTATCGTGGCATTGTGCTTGTAGCTGTATCAGGAGTCCTCCAATGGGACGTACCGTTCTGATTCATCCCATAACTTCCAGAATGGTGCTTGAAAAGTCTTTGTAGTAATAGAGCATCACACAATACAGCATTTCTCCTCTTGTGGAAGTGTTCTGTGGTTCTGAAGGGACTTTCTTGTGCTTGCTTGCTTTGTTTTTGACTGTTCTTGCTGAGTGTAGTGTTTTTAATGTTATTTTTAGCTGCTGACTGTGAGCCAAGCGTATTTCATGCGACCCCGGGGGCCTATTACACAAGCTTACTGTTTCTGAAAGTTATTACCTCTTTCACTTCCTTCTGCTGGCATAAGGACGATCTCACAAAACCTGTCAGGTGAAGCTCATAGAAACGACTTTGAGTTGTCATGTCAGTCATCATGTTTATATAAAAATGACTATTATAAGGATACTCACTATTGAGAATAACTGCAAAAAAACAAATCAGCAAATAAATGTCCAGATCCATTACATTCATGTGAATTTGTGTGGAGTGCTTAATATTTCATAAAAACGATATGATGCAAAAAAGAAAGTTTATTGTTCTTGCCAAATATAATCTATTTTATTATTTCTGGATGAAAAATGAATGTTGAGCTGTAAATCAGCATATTAGAATGATTTCTGAAGGATCATGTGACACTGAAGACGGAATAAACTACGTTTTCAAATCTAATTTTACATTATTGCTTTTTTCTGTATTTTTAATCAAAATTATGCCAAGTGACAAACACTTTAAAAACCTTGCAGACCCCAGCCGTTTGAGCGCTATGACCTGTTAGAGACTGAAGCGCAGACTAGCAGCTTTGTGCCGTGTGTTTGCGGGTGTAAGTGATACATGGCCTGGTTCCTCCGGCCATTACATCACCTGCATCTGTCTTCTGCGTGACCCGCTCTTGTGCGTTTAGCAGTGATCAGAGACACACTTTCTCTCCGTCAGTCTCTGATGACACCATCCGTCAGTCAGGCAGGCTCGTCTCTTTAGTGTCAGAGTGCAGCACACAGACATCTGTCACTGTTTACCGAATGCTACGTCTTGCCAACAGATTCATGTTCAAATAATGCGCTGTTCTGTCCTCCACGTGTTCCTCCTAAATGCCATCAGCATTCTCATTTGTGTAGGTTTGTTCAAAATGAGTCCTTTTAAATATTTGTTTAATAATAAATATTTAACATTTACTCACATCTGTGGTATGCTTGTTGTAATAATGAAATATTTTGTTTATTATTTTATAATTGAAATATATTATACATAGATATATCATTCTTAACTTTTTAAATAATTTTTCCGAACACAAGAAACAAATTCATAAGTAATACAATTTGTGCAATCTCCTGTGAGGATTTGCCTTGCTCACATTGTGCTACATAACTTGCCATATGGCTCATATTTTCTCAATTTACTATAAAACTATGTTTGATCAAAGTCGATCAGAGAACAAAAACTTAGCACAGATGTTGCCATAAAATTCAGATGAAGAAGAATTGTAAAGTTTAATATCACATTTTGAGGCTTCAGCATGTCTTTTCTATGTTTGTGTAGAGAAAATATCTTATGGCCTATAGAAAGATGTTATTGGTTACTTTAAACTTAGCATTTTTAGTGTTGTCCATATTTTTTTCTGCATAACAAAGTAAGGTTTTGGATTTTGGACACGCATGCACACACACACACACACTTTATCCACCAAATATTGATCTGTGTCATTCAATCCAAAACCTTACTTTATACCTATATATATGACAGACAGATATACTCCGTACCAACAACAAGATAACAGTGTTCTTCATAATTCATTGTTGGTGTTATTGTATAAAGCATTATAATAATATGATATTGCTTGTGATGGTTGAACCTGGTTCTTAAACCAGTTTAAGATGTTAAAACACTTCAAACTGGAACTCATGAATTCATCTTTAAGTCAGCCACAGTTTTCAAATCTTTCACAGCTTCAGTTTCTCAGACATGAGATTATTTGCAGTAGAAAGAAACCAATAAAACATTAATCTTAAAAAGGATAATGATAACATTATCTCAGCGTTATATAATTGCGTTGCATTTATAAGAGTCACATTTCTATCATCTAGTGTGTACATTCCTAAAAGCCCCTTTGAACCAGCTTTCAGTAGAGCATCAGCCATCTGTTCCTCAGAGAATCCAGGAAAACCGTCTGAATGTCTCTTTGGATTATCTTTAAACTGTGAGGATGGACAGCACGAGACTTGACTTTGCTTTCACTTATTTAGGGCCTGGGCGGTTTCCTCACAGTCTGCATGAACTGACATGTTAAGTGCAGATTCTGCTGTATGGCCAGTGTTGACTTCAGATGACTTGATATACACTTCTAGTCCAAATCAATCGAATAATGGAATAAATTAACATTTATGAATGTTTTTAAAATGTCACCCTTCTCACCCAAGCTGCATTTATTTGATCGAAAATGCAGTTGAATGGTAATATTGTGAAATATAGTAGTCAACAGTGTTGGGGAAAGTTACTTTTAAAAGTAATGCATTACAATATTGCGTTACTCCCTAAAAAGTAACTAATTACGTTACTTAGTTACTTTTTATGGAAAGTAATGCATAACATTACTTTCGCGTTACTTTTTAAATATGAGCAGGCCTTGATTGTTTGGTTTTAATACAAGAAGTTCTATATATAGCAAATGTAAAAGCCTTTCACACCAAAAAGTGTAATGAATAAACCTCAGGCTGAAGGAAAAGTAAATCACGTCTGTACAGTAGAACGCATGAGAAGAAGTTCAACACTCTTCAGCAATAAAACAAAACAACGAAGCACAATTGTTAGTTTATCAAAGGTAATTTTTGCTTATTAGTATGGTTGAACTGGATCGTCACAGGTCAGCACACATTGGTTAATAAAATCAACCACCACCAGTGTGCAGCATCCACTTGAATGATGTGACGGCTGCCACAGGACAACAGCGCCAGTGCGCTCACCAGCTACAGGTGGAGAGGAGAGAGAGACATAGAGCCAATCAAGTGGATGTATATCAAATAAAATATATAAAATCAATTCTATTTGGATATATTTAAAAATGCAAAGCTGAATTTTCAGCATCATTCCTCCAGTCTTCAGTGTCACATGACCCTTCAGAAATCATTCTAATATGCTCCCATTCATTTTCATTGTTTGAAGAAGAGCAGCCAGCATCTCCTTTTAAAAGACATAAGGCAGTAAATGATGACATCATTTTAATTTGAGTGGTGAGCTAAGCCTTTCTGCTCCTGCATCATGTTGTGTGGATGGGCTAATGAGAGAGTCTGTGTCTTCATTAGATCAGTGGGTCTGAATCATTACTGCAGATGCACTCCCTGGATCAATGAAAAATGATCGACTGTCATGTGTGTCTGAGAAAGAGGTCCGGTTCTGGCTGATCTGTTCAGGGAATCAGCTGATATGGGGAACTGGTCCTCTCTCGGGCTGTTTTGCTGACACTGATAGACTAGGTGACAATGGTGGGAGCAGCTGCTGACAGCCCCGTCTGGCCCCCTGCCACCCCACCACGTGTTTGAAGCGCACATGAGTCTGAAAAAGAGCTGCGGGGAAGTCTTGTATTTGAGCTCCGGTTTCTTGTTTGGGAAGTTGTATCATTATGACACCAGTGATTACGAGAGAGATGTGCAGAGGAAACACACTTTATTTGATTTATTTCTCATTCACATTCACATTTAAGTAGTATCTTTTATTTATATACTTCATTTTTTTATAATTAGTCATTTTGTATTTTTTTATTTACTTTGTATTTCATTTATTGTGGATTTTGTACTTTTTTAACTTTTGTCATGTTTTATTTTAATTATTTTAATATTATTTTAATTTATAATAGTTTTTATTTATGGTAATTTAATTAAAATAGTATTTTATTTACATATTTCATTTGTATATTATTTCATTTTATTTGTGCATTTTATTTCATTTATTCATTTATTATTCATAGTATTGAAGTTATTGTATATGGTTTTTGTAATTTATATTTATAGTTATTTTAGCTTAATCTTATCCTATTTTTACATTATTACATTACATATTTCATTAATTTACTTATAGTATTTTAATTTAGTGTAGAATCTTTCAGTTTATGAATGTTTATTTCTCTTTTTTAATAATTATTTTATTTTAATATTTATAGTAGTATTTAATTTAACTAGCATTGTAATTTAGTGTTTTTTTTTTTAAACATTTCATTTTTATTATTTTATTTTATTAATATTTGTTTTGTATTTTGTTTTTTATAATATAAATACTGTTACTTTTATTTGTTAATGTTTGTTTAGTCAGTTTGCACTGTTGTTATTTTATTTTATTACTTTTACAGTATCTTAAGTTATTGTAGGATTTTGTTTTATATTTTTATTTTATTATTTTAATATTCATTTTCAAATGTTTTACATTTAACGTTATATTTATTTTATTTCATTAATTTAATTCAAATATTATTTAAATTTATTGTAGAATCTTTATTACTTTTTATATTATGATTTTTATTTTTCATTTTATAATAATTTTATTTTATAGTAGTATTTTATTTCATTTAATTTACCTTAACTAGCATTTAAATTTATTTGTACTTTATTTTTAGTGTTTAAAAGTAAAATGAATACAGTGACTTTGTTTGTTGAGTGAATTTGCACTACTGTTTTATTTTATGCTACATATGACTTATGTGTGCATTGCTTTGGCATATAAATGTCATGTCAGTGAAGAACACAGATTGAAAATGAAGCTCATAAACCCTTCTGTCTTGGGCCATCATCGACTAACACACTCTGAGACACAGCTAGTGTTTTTGTGATTCAGAGGTGGGAGTGACTGCTTGTGCTCACGTACACATTATATTAAATACAGAGGGGTGAGACGAGCCTCCGCTGGCATTATTGTGTCAGCTGTAAAAAATGTTATATTGTGTCTCCCTCCGATATAATCCTCAGTCATTTAACAAGCATAGCATCTCAACACTGAAAATGCTGTATATGGTGGTGATACTTTAATATCTTATACAGTAGCTGTAAGCATTTTCTTCCAGCACATATCTTTCTGACGTGACAGACATGACTGAAATCTCTCCTGTCCGTGTGACTGCGCTCTGCATGTGTTAGCTGAGCTCTAAACTGGGAGGCTTGCGTTCGGGTGAAAGTCTGTCTGCTGAACAATGCTAGATGGAAGGAGTGTTTGGGAAACTGTTTGGAAACAGTCATTATTCCAAGTAGCACTGAAAGTGTAACTTTTAATAGCAACTTTCTTGCTCTGTGTGATTCGGTGCATGTTTTTCATTTTTTGAAAGAAAGAAAAGTCATAATTGGTCAAATATAGTTCACCATTAGTGCACTTTTGTGTCCCATTTTAAGCTAAGTGAATTTCAAAACTTAATATTTGTATCTTTAAAAATTGAGTTGCATGATTGTAGATAAATCACCATTAACATTGGCAGAAATTATGCTCACTTAAATTAAATTTAAATTAAATTAGACTTAAATGAAGTCTCATGCTCACCAAAGCTGCATTTATTTGATCCAAAATACAGTGAAAACAGTAATATTATGAAAATTATTACAATTTAAAATACATTTTGTATTTTAATATATTTTAAAATGCAATTTATTTTTGTGATCGCAAAAATTCATTTTCAGCAGCCAAAGTTTCTTAGAATTATCAACATTGAAAACATTTGTTCTGCTTTATATTTGATTTTATTATCAGGGTTTTTTGATAAATAGAAAGGTAAAAAGAAAATAATTTACTAGTAATAAAAAAAATATTTTGTAACATTATTAATGTCTTTACTGATACTGTTGAATTAATTTAATGCATCCTGCTGAAAAAAAACATCGTATTGACCCAGACTTTTGAAAAGTAGTGATATAAAGATTTGGTCAAGCTAATTAAGTCATAGTTCATTTATTTAAAACTAAAAATGCTGTCATAATTCACCTATCTCTTTATATCTCTACAAACTCATGAAATGAAACCAAAGTCTGCTCTTCTTCATACAATGCATGATCACTTCCTGTCAACTTCTATATTGATTGGTTTATTAAGAATACACGCTAGGTTGGATTTGAAATGTAAAACAGTAGTGTTGTTTTTCTTTGCTCACCAATTCAAATTTTCTTTATCTGGCCTAGTGCACCAAATCTCATAAAATCAAGTGCATGCAAAATTTCATATAATCAAGCACTCACCTGTTAATGCATAGTGTTCACTGACGCCATGAACATGTTAAGCATGTGTCACTGCTTATGGTGCTGAACTTTTTAGTCACATTGCTCTGACTCTTCTCACTTCTTAATCACCTTCTGCTCTCACTTCTGCTCCACTCGACTCCAGTCACTCGAGTGTGTATTTCTCACTGTTCACCAGCATCTGTCACTATGTTGAGGTCAGAGTTCACCCATCCAAGTAAGTCAGAGTTCACCAGCATTCACTCGATGTATTAATGTGTAGAAGTATATCTGGAGTAAAAGTATTAGGATCTTGGAGTAATGAAAGCAGTAGAACATCCTGTTCCAAAGAACTGCGAGTATTAGCCACTGGTCTTGTGTCCCCTCCTTCAGCTGTTATTATCCTCCTGAAGGGATGAGTCACTCCTGGTGCTGTCACTATCTTTTCAGCCGTTTACAGCATCTCTCTCCTCCATATATCAGTATTACACCGCCAGTACCGGACCCAGCAGAGGATCTCAAAAAGTCCTATCGAGTTTGGTGTAAGCAAATATGGTTTGTCCTGGTGCGTCATCACTCTGGTTTCTCAAAAAGCCTATCCAGAAAAACAGAAGCAAATATGTTGTCTTGTAGTAATAAACTGTCAGCGAGAGATTCCGCATATCCTCTTTATCGTTTAATTCTTTTTTAGTGACTTTTGATGTTAACATGAAATGAAAACAACATCTTAGTGGCAGTGATGTTCATAATCATCACTAAAGCAACCAGAACTAAAAATGCCTTCTAGAGACTAATCACTGCAGCAATTACTGAAGATATACACTAACTGAAAAACTATATCAATTTAGTCATGAACTGAGCTATTTGAGTGTTTTTTTGTGACAGTTTCCATATTATTATTTACATGAAGTTTAGGGCCAGTAAGATTTTTTAAAAGAATTTAACACTTTTAATTGTAATAAATGAAAGGAAAAATGTATCACTTTTTTCACAAAAACATTGCAAGCACAACTGTTTTCAACATTTGTAATAATAAATATCTCTTGAGCAGTAAATCAGCATAATAATATTATTTAACATTATTACTGTAGCAATATTTCATTTTATAATATTTTGTGTGTGTGCGTGCGTGCGTGTCTGTGTGTGTGTGTTTTATTATATACATACAGTTTAGGGTAAGGTCATATTTTTTTTTTTATAATTTCATACTTTTAATGGAAATAAATGAAACAAAAAATGTAGTAGTTTCCACAAAAATATTCGACAGAACAACTGTTTTTAACATTTATAATAATAAGAATTGTCTCTTGAGCAGCAATCATAGCACAATAATATTATTGATTATGTTGAATATTATCGCTGATCTTGTTGTTTATGTTCTGGGAAAGAGCGCACATGTGTCGTGGTACTTTCTAAAATGACATTAACTCGGGGAGAAGAATAGTTGAATAAATTATGCTAGTTTTGTTTTCTTTGCGCACAAAACGTATTCTAGCTTTTTTTTGTTGTACAAATGTCCTTACTATGTTTTTTTTGGACGTTCTGGGAATATTTCAGTTGTGTTGCTGTCTATGGAGGGTCAGAGAGCTCTCAGATTTCATCAAAAACATCTTAATTTGTGTTCCGAAGATGAACGAAGGTCTTACGGGTTTGGAACGACACGAGGGTAATTAATGACAGAATGTTTATTTTTGGGTGAACTAACCCTTTATGTATTGTTCATCGTTAGTTCACGTTGACTGATAAAGCTCACAAATGAATCCTTATTGTAGAGCAGGGTTCCTCAAATCTTTTCCTGGAGGGCCAATCTGCTGCAGAGTTTCTAATGATCTTGAAGACTCTGATTAGCATGCTCAGGTGTGTTTGATTAGGGTTAGAGCTAAACTCTGCAGGAGTGGGCCAGATTTGAGGATGGCTGTTGTAGAGTTTTACCATTTTCTTCTTATTTTTGTTTCTTTTTTTAAATAGCTTCTCAAAGCAAACAGTGTGGATATGATTGAGGGCCCAAAAGACCTGCGGCTGGATTTGAGTTTCCCCCTGAGGCCCTCTGGGACTGTGTTTGCTCTGTATGACAGTATATCTACACAATCAGTGGGAGGGTCTCAGTCGGACAGCCAAACGATATGTTTTCTTTACTGCTACAGTGGAGACCAGTCTCCCGACAGTAAGACTCTTTATGTGTGCAGACCACATGCCGCTCCTGAAATAAACACTCGGCTAAATTTAGCATTAGAGCTGACCCCAGAGGCAGTGACTGCTAATAGATCACTAATGCAGCATTGAGACACCAGCCTGACTTCATATGATGCAGGGAGCTAGTGTACTGTCATTTTTTATTTCTCCTTCATTTTCTCTCTCTCACTCTCCCAACCTCCCCCCCCTCTCTCTCACTCTCTCTCTCTCTCTCTCTCTCTCTCTCTCTCTCCCTCCCCCCCTGTCTCTCTCGCTCTCTCTCTCTCGCTCTATTTCTCCTCTCTCTCTCTCTCTTCAAACCTCTCTCTCTCGCTCTCTCTCTCTCTCTCTCCCTCCCCCCCTCTCTCTCTCTCTCTCTCTCTCTCTCTCTCTCTCTCTCTCTCTCTCTCCCCCCTCTCTCTCTCTTTCCCCCTCTCTCTCTCTCTCCCTCTCTTTCTCTCTCTCTCCCCTCTCTCTCTCTCTCCCTCCCTCTCTCAGCTGAGGGCAGTGAGGGCTCAGACGGTGTGTGTGTGTGTGTGTGTTGGACTGATGCCAGTAGCTTGGCTTGACTGGATCACGGTCCTCTGTCCTGACACTGAAGTAAACGGGGGGTGGAGTGTGTGAGTGTACGAGTGTTTTCTTTCTGAATCTGAGAAGGAGATAAGAGAACATAGCTGAGGGAAAACAAATACTGTGGTGGTACCATAGTACAGTAATGATCAGTGTTGGGGAAAGTTACTTTTAAAAGTAATGCATTACAATATTGTGTTACTCCCTAAAAAGTAACTAATTACGTTACTTAGTTACTTTTTAAGGAAAGTAATGCGTTACGTTACTTTTGCGTTACTTTCGCGTTACTTTTTAAATATGAGCAGGGCTTGATTGTTTGTTTTTAATTCAAGAAGTTATATTTATAGTGAATGTAAAAGCCCTTTCACACCAAATAGTGTAATGAATAAACCTCAGGCTGAAGGAAAAGTAAATTCACGTCTGTACAGTAGAACGCAGGAAAGAAGGTTCAACACTCTTCAGCAATAAAAAAACAAAACAACGAAGCACAATTGTTAGTTTATCTAAAGTAATTTTTGCTTATTAGTATGGTTGAACTGGATCATCAAAGGTCAGCAGCAAACACATTGGTTAATAAAATAAGATTAGATATATTTGTGTTATTTAACATATTTAATTATTGCAGGTTTGCATCATATTCTGAGTTTGCATTTCACTGTTTTAATTCATTTTGATGAATACTGAATCTGTTTTTTGCGAGTGGGATGAATTAATACACATTCACATTTAGTCTAGATTAGAACTACAGTAAGATCATGTTCACACAGCGCACTGTCAGTCAATAAATGGAAAAAAGTAACTCAGATATTTTCTAGTAAATTAAAAAGTAATGCGTTACTTTACTAGTTACTTGAAAAAAGTAATATTATTACGTAACTCGCGTTACTTGTAATGCGTTACCCCAACACTGATAATGATATCAAATGATATTATCATGGTAATTTAATAAAACCACCTTTCCTAAATTTCGGGTTGGCAAGATATTTTAACATTTAAACGCCTTTACCTTTGAATAAATTGAACATGTCCTTGCACAAAGTACTGCCACCATTTATATCTGATAACATCAATAGGTGCTTTGAATTGACCATGGTTCCAAGTTATTTTGAATAGATACGAGATACAGTTTGAGCCATGACAACAAGTTCAAATCTCTGATTTAGAGACTATGATAACATATGTTCAGAATATGAAGAGTGAGAGATGAAGAAAGAAATGCAATCAAGTAAAACTACAGAATCAGTTCAACCACACATTTTCTCATTTACTCACCCTCGTGATAATTTAAACCTGCAGGGCTTTCTTTCTTTTGGAACACAAAATGTAAATTCTTGTGTTATTATATTATATATATATATTTTTTTATACTTCTATTTAGCTTCAATTTTTTTTCAGTTTTTGTCATTTTAGTACTTATTTCATGTACTTTTAAAGTTTTTCATTTAAATTTTATTTTAAATCGGCTTTATTTCAAGAAACGAAAACAATTTCTAGCTTTAGTTAACAAAAACAACACTGCTTTAGAGTCAAATCTTTTCAATAAATCAACGGATCCAGTTCACAAAAGCGGCCTAAATGATTCATTCATAAATCAGATTGATTGACGCTGACTTGGTCCTGTTGCAGTGGTTAACAGCTCACTGGAGGGTACGTCTATCAGTGAATAATGGCTTAAATTTAAGTTTGTTTTCCCACAGAAAGCTATCATAAGACTGCAACAGATTTGGAATGTGTTTATGAGTCTCTCATGATTCTTATATAGTTCTGTTTTGGTCGTTAAGGAGCTTCCTCATTCAGTTTTCTTAGATAAGAGGGCCCAGGATATTCCTCCAAAAATCATCTTTTTTGTCCCACTGAAGAAAGTCAGTCAGGTCTGGAACAACGTGAGGGTAAGTAAATTGTGTGCGTGCGTGTGTGTGTGTGTGTGTGTGTGTGTGTGTGTGTGTGCGTGTGTGTGTGTGCGTGCATGTTTATGTGGTTTATGAGGACACAAATTTGTATAATGACATGGGTATGACACAGGTATTGCACGGAGAAGGTGATTTATGAGGACATTTTCAGTGTCTCCATAATTCAAAAGGCCTATAAATCATACAGAATTAGTTTTTTTGAGAAAGTAAAAATGCACAAAGTGTCCTGTAAGGGGTAGGTTTAGGTGTAGGGTGATAGAAAATATGGTTTGTACAGTATAAAAACCATTACGCCTATGGAGAGTCCCCGTTAACCATAAAAACCTGTGGGGTGGGTGGATGAGAGGAGAGACGCCACCAGCTGCTCTCAAAGTGAAAGAGATCTCTTTAATTTCCCTGCATAGTTATAACACCCGCCTTCCCTCTGTTCCCTCTCATTCAATAACCTCAAAACTATCCGGCGTCAAACCACATTAAACTTATGCAAGGTATTTCTGGCCCTCTTTTTTCACTGAGCAATAACCACAGTCCTGTGCTTGAGGGCGTAAGCTCGAATCAAGTATTAAATGATACAGAGAAACAGAACAAGTACATGTGGCAGTGCTGTCACCATGGTAACAATAGATGTTGAGTGCTGGAACCACTGAAGTGCGTAGGATGCTAAAGTGTGATGACATCATAGAGGAAGACAACTTCCTGTCCAAACACAGGTCGAAATCACACAGGGGTAATCACCATTCTGTAGCTCTTATGGGTTATATAAAGTAAGACTCACACAGATAATATGAACATTATGGAGCTACAGTATTAAATGGTGACTGTTCAGTAGGAATACTGTACTGTGTATTTGTGAAGGGACATTCACAGCAATTAGGATTGATAAAGCAACCAGAAGGCATTGATTTTCAATAAACGTTGGCTATTTTTGGCAGACTGACAATATGCAAATGAGCGATGCAGCACCTACCAGCAAGCACCATAATCTTGTTGACGTATTAAGCGCTTCTGTCATTTATATACAAAAATAAATCTTGTAGAATGTGAAATTGAAGATTCAGCCGTGTAGTCAGTATTTGTAGTGACAATTTATTTCAGTTAGTTGCAAGGCAATACACACCCCCGATCGCATGCAGATGTGGGCCACTTAAGGCAATATTTAAGTAGTGGCCCACATGTAAAATAGCAAAAATGGCCCAAATGTATCAAATCACATGTGGGCCTCAGTAGGCAAAGATGTGGTATTCATGGCAATGTGTAATCTGAATGTGACCCTAAAGTGGCCCATGTGGTAAATGGTAAATATGGCCCAAATAGTGCCAATCAAATGTGGTCCACCTTTGGCAAAAATGTGTCACTATCAACAAAGGCTAATCAGGATGAAAACCAAATGTGATCCACATGTTTCAGCAAATGTGGCCCAGGTATATTTAAATGTATCTAGGCCAGTTTTGGCAAAGATGGCACAGGGAGCACTGGCTAATGTGGCTGTGAGTCTAAATTGTCCCACATTTGACATGGCAAACATGCCCTCTATATAATAGCAGATGAGGGCCACTTCTGGTTTGGATGTTGCACTTGACACTGGTTAACTGAAATGGAAATTTACTGTGCAGCATAAAAACAGAAGTGCACTGTAATGATAGTTCTTAATGTCAAGGTTTCTGTTCATTTGGACTTTGTTTTCCTTTTGCACAGTGTCTGTTGTTGTGTTGACTGTATTATTCTGTTCAGGTGTGCCTCATTAATTATCCTTGTTTGCTCAGAGTACTTAATTTCCTGTATGTTCACTTTGAGTTTGTTTGGTCTTATGTCTTAAATGTTGTTCTACATCTGTTGTGCTACATTATGTTTGGATTTACCCTTGTTGGATTAAAGACTCATGATATGCTCTTTAACACAGCGTAACCATGACACTTACAGACTTACTGTGTAATGCTGGGTAAACCAGCATGATGTAAACCTAATGTACCAGCAGGATAGTCACTTTAGGGTCACATTCAGATTACACATTACCAGAAGATAATCGGGCTGATTTTGGGCCGATGACAATCCTAGGCAATGTCCCGATTATCTTGGTGGATCTAAAGATTATCTTATCAGATTTTCCCTGAATTCCCTACAATGTGGATCCAGATTATCATGAAACGATTACCGATGTCATAAGCATTTGGACACATCACAATTTATTTTTCTGGGACTTTGCCTTTCTAGAATAATTTGTAATGGGGTGTGTAAAATTGTAAAATAAGTAAATCTTGTTTATTCTCAAGTCTCGAGAGATTCTGTGAGATTTCCCGTGTTCACATTCGGTACTCTGGTTGAAAATCTGTTGGGGTGTGGTGTGCTGTCTTCGTCACATCGCAGCGCACCACACACTATAGGACCAAAACGGTTCAATCTGGGATTTGTTTGTCCTCGTGTGTGGTCTCTCACATTTTGCAGATCTTATAAGATTTAAAAAATCTTTTAGTGTGTACCCAGCATAAGTCGAGTCTGAGTGAGAAGCATTTAGGTTCAAACTTGTGAAGGACTTATTTTAAAGTATTGGAACGTGTCTTTGAATATGTATCTGTGACATTTGAATTGCTGCTTGTGCAAAACCTGGGTCAGGATGTTTTTACCTAGTAGGACACGTTTCTGGAACTTATTTGAACATTTAGGGAGGACATTTTTACATTTCTCTTAAAAATGTGTTGAGTATTGTTGATGCATAACTCACTTAAGGCTTAGTGTGACCAAAATAATGTATATTTATGGTTTATTTGGTTAATTATTAGCTAAAATGTGGCTGTGCATTGGCCTGTTTGTGGACCACTGCCAAAATGCCACAATTCCATGCAGTATGTGGGCCACATGAGGAATATGGGGAAGACCAGGGTTAGAATAAAATCAACTGTGGCCCACATTAGGGCCAGTTTTGGTTTATTTGGTTGGCTTACATCTGGCAATGCTAAGGTTTAATTGAGGCCCAAATCTGGCAAACAGAACCTGACCGCCCAAATGCCATTATTCCACATGGCATGTGGGCCGGAACAAAGTGTTGGATCTGGGCCAGAATTAAAATAAATGTGGCCCAGATTTGGGCCAGTTCTGCTTTATTTGCATTTATTTATTGTCACGGCTGCCATGCGGCCTTCTTATGTCCATAGAGCGGGTATTTTTAGGCCGATTCAGCGCAGGAGGATAAATGAGTGTCCGGCTTGAGGCTGCGCCTGGACGCCGGACAGGGGGCTTAAAATCCGGCCGTATGGCCACCCTAGGTGTGGGCCTGATCTGGGCCTCAGGAATTTATACACATACATATAAAAGCTGCAGTACTCTTTTAAAGGGCACCTATTATGTCTCTTTTTTACAAGATGTAATATAAGTCCCAGGTGTCCCCAGAATGTGTCTGTGAAGTTTCAGCTTCAAATACCCCACAGATAATTTATTATATCATTTTGAAAATGCCTATTTTGAGTGAAAGCAGAAACATGCTGTCTATCGCACTGAAATCATGTTTTAAAGCCACATCAGTTTAAACTTCTGATATAGGGTTTTCTTAGTGCACACATCCGAAGCACATGCACAGAAAGCGGCTGTCACACGGCATGTGAGTACTAAACTAAGTTCTCCTTCATGTTTTATTGTGCTTAAACTGTCAAAAACACACAAGTTCAAAAACACACAAGTTACAAAAACACAGTCATTATGTCTGTGAAGGCAAAGAAACAGCTAGGAAAGAAATTACGTGTTTATATTAGATCAGTGTATTAAGTGACAGCAGCGTAATATTAATACAGTACCTCTTCTGCTATTCTGCAATACCTATTCTGCTGTCTATGCTGATAATATGACACAAACGATTAAATAAAAATAGAAAATCACTCACTGCTCTTGAATGTATAATTTCTGTAGCTCTAATAAGACATGTCTCACTCGAATGCTGCTTTTAAATGCTCTAGCATGAAGATAAACTTGGCTGATTGTGTGCGGCTCACTCAGGGCGGGGTCTCTGCTACGGCGGTGTCCGTCAATATTCGTGGGCGGAGTTTGTAAAATGTGACGTCACATTTTACGGATTCTGTGAACTGCTTGTTCTGAGACACTGCATGATTAATGGGGATAAAAAAAAGAGTTGGTGGTTTTTATCATTATAGGGTGGTTGTGTACACACACTGCCAACACTTATTTATGCTCAAACAATATGTGAAAGTGAATTTTGGATAACATTTTGTCTGTATTTTCTTGAGTTGCCAGGGCAGTGGTCGGGCAATGAAGTCATGTTAATTGTTTTAAAGTGTGTGTGTGTGTGTGTCTGGTTATGAGTCATGGCATCGTGAAGCTTGTTGCCGAGCCTCCCTATGATGTCATCCACAGCCCAGAATAGCCGTGGTACTAAAAGCTAGTAGGAGCCAAGTGCTCTGGACACTTCATCTGTTCAAACACTCCAGAGAGGAAGAGTGAGAATGAAATCATAGAGAGAGGGAGAGAGAGCAGGGTAGAGCTATATACAGTAGAACAACATCCCATAAACACTCAAGAGAGTCAGAGAAAACAGGAACAGCACTTGGAAAATCCCTCTTATTGGAAGAAATGGATGAGGTGAACAAGACTCAAATCTGCTCAAACAGCTCACTCTGGCCAAGAACCGCACATGTAGATTGTTTGATCGCTAAATGACCAACCCATTTTTATGTGAGGTTTGCGTGTATACTGCCGGACAGAAATTAATACTTTTATTCAGCAAGGATGCATTAAGTTGATCAAAGGTGACATAGAATTTCAATTTCAAATGAATGCTGCTCTTTTGAACTTTGTATTTACCAAAGAATCCTGAAAAAATGTATCACTGTTATTAAAATAAATATATATATATATATATATATATATATATACACAAATACATGAATAAGCAAACAGCAATGGCTTTGCATAACATTAATATATAACAGTATATACAGTGTGACCCAGGACCACAAAACCAGTCATAAGGGTCAAATTTTTTAATTGAGATTTATACATCATCGGAAAGCTGAACAAATATGCTTTCCATTTGATGTATTTGTTTGTTAGGACAATATTTGGTCGAAATACAACTATTTGAAAATCTGGAATCTGAGGGTGCAAAAAGATCAAAATATTGAGAAAATCACCTTTAAAGTTGTCCAAATGAAGTTCTTAGCAATGCATATTACTAATCAAAAATTAAGTTTTGATATATTATCGAAACTATATATATATATATTTATATTTTTATATATAACAGCTATTAAATAATATTGTTGTGTAATAATTAGTGCTGTCAAACCATTAATCGTGATTAATCACATCCAAAATAAAAGTTTTTGTTTAAAAAAACTACTAAATATGTGTGTACTGTGTATATTTATTATGCATATATAAATATACACACATGCATGTATATATTTAAAAAAATATGTTGTTTATGTATTAAACATGTTTATTTATAATATAAATTATATGATTATAAAAGTATACATGTAAATATTTTTTAAATATATACTGTACGTTTGTGTATTTATATATACATAATAAATATACACAGAACACACACATGTACTATGCAAACAAAAACTTTAATAATAATAATATTTCATAATATTAATATTGTATGATTAAGTAAACGCAGCCTTGGTGAGCACAAGATATTTTTATGTTTAGTAAATAATTGTTTAATAATAACATTAATATATATATATATATATATATAGTTAGTTTATAATTTTTTTCTACTTTGAGGCAAAAACACGCTTCCATACTATTGAGTGCCTGAAACTAGATCAGAAAGACTTGTAGCAAAACTTTACATCCAAATGTACCATCCCAAAGAGACACAAAATCACTTTCACAGACTTTTTCATTAACTGTTCCCATCTGGTGGAATGACCTGCCTAACTCAATCCGAGCAGCTGAATCCTTACCCTCATAAAACACATCTCTTCCATCTTTATTTGACCCTCTAACTCTAACTTTTTCTATTCTAGCTTTTCTAATCTGTCTTCTTTTTATTTAAAAAAAACAAACATTTGACCCTCTATCAATTGCATATTTAATCTCTAACTGCTAGCTTTTCTTGTAAAACTAACATTTTTTTTCTATATTCTATATACTCGTTTTCTAAAAAAAAAAAAAATCCTTCCTACGTGTACTGCGTTAGGCTGACCAGGACTTGTAATGTCACTTGCATGTTGTTGCTCTTTTGTTGGTTTTGATTGCTTCTATAATGTCCTCATTTGTAAATCACTTTGGATAAAAGTGTCTGCTAAATGACTAAATAAATAAATACAAATAAAATAAATAAATTCATCAACTAGGTCTTTTTGGAAACTGCACAGCAGACTAGGAGCTTGTAAACACAAATTTGTTTCCCAGAAGATAAAAACCTGCACTCACTGACTCCAGGAAACTGCGTAAAGCTAATCAGATTAGAGCTTGTCATTTTGAGAAAACTTCTCATTTTTTTTCTTCAATAATGAATAAGTCAGTCAGTCCATGTGCGTGCATTGAAAGACTAAGACTGGCAAACATTTTGTTTTGTCCTATTAATCAACAAATCCCAATAAAACAAAAGATTGTTCTCAATACTGCATTGCACTTCTTGTTGTTTGATAGAGTAAACTAACAGCCCTCTGTTTAGCATAATTGGTTTCCTGATGCTCTGGCACAGTTGTTGTGCAGGGACACAACGTCCAGACCATGCTATGGTGGAGGAAGTCATTATGTCATCAGGACCATCAAATCTAGGTGAAGACATCATCTCCTGTGCTCAGTATGTACTAGTCTGACCTCGTTCACACTAACAGAGGTTGCTGTACTGAAACTACTCAGATTGCACTAATGTGATAGAACTGGTATTAACTTTTGAAAATCTTATGAAAAAAAAAAAAAAAATTGCAAACATTTTAAAATACAATTCTTGTATTTGGACAACTACAAATGACTGTCCTGGAGGGGAAGGTGTTTCGGTATAAACAACAGTGGTGCATTATGCATCATAACATGAATGTGTGCATAAATCAACTCTCTTTCTACACATTACTTTTTATTTTCTTATTTTTATTATTGTATGCTGGCAGATATTTTGTAATGCTCACCAGGGCTGAATTTATTTAATCAAAAATACAGTGAAAACAGTAATATTGTCAAATTGTTTTCCATTATAATATATTTTAAAATGTAATTTATTCCTGTGATGCAAAGCTGAATTTTCAGCATTATTACTTCACTCTTCAGTGTCACATGATACTTTTGATATCATTCTAATATGCAGGTTTGACTTCAAGATACATTTATTATGATCAATGTTGAAAACAGTTTTGGTGTTTAATTTTTTGTGTGAAATGTTTCATAAATTTTTTTCGGATTCTTTGATGAATCAAAAGTTCAAATCAACTGTTTTTATTAGAAATCTTTTGTAACATTATAAATGTCTTTACTGTCACTTTTGATCCATCCTTGTGCAATACAAATATTTCCTTTAAAAAGATCTTAATGACCCTAAAATTTTGAACAGTATTATAAATCACAAAGAACAGAAAAAATGCTCACAATAACATTGAGTTAACTTTCCTAATCTTTTTCAAATTGCAGGGAAGGCCCAGTATGAGTCTCAAAATAAAAATGGTATCACTGGAAATCAACTCTCATTGAAAACAAATGAAATTCTGATGCTTTGTCACTGCAAACATCTGTCAATATGAATGCACCTTTGGGATACAGGTAACAGATCAGAGAATTTCACTCACATAGGAGAAAAGAACAAATAGTTTTGTATTAAATGCATCACAAAGTTTATCTTTTTGTCCATTCAACACGCCACTCTTGTTTATTGCTGTAAGGATGCACTGCTGCTGTTGCAGCCCCCAGAAGTGGGTCAGGGTTACACGGTTGACTGGATCTGTGAATGAAGATCCTTCTAATGTTAATCTCTGTGCTTTCTTGTCCCCGTCTGACCTTACCTCTGTCTCTAATGCTCATGCACATCCTTAATCTACAGCTTTAACTGTGCTATTTAAGTGACATGCATCACTGTTATTATGGACCTCAGTCAGGGTAGAGGAGTTAAAATAATTTCTCCTTCAGCTTAATAAAACAAGATAAATGCATGCAAGCAATTTTTTAACTGATTTCTTACTCTGAAGCTCATACTCAGGGTTAGGGGGTGTTTTAAGCACCTAGAAATGTCTAAGCAATACTGTAGCATTATATTCGTTGGAAAGCACCACTCACAGTTTCATCAGATAATGTAAAAATCTAGCTTCATACACATTTGGAACAACTGTGTGCATTAACATCTATAGAAACCATTGCACACACACAAACCCTCAGTACATGTCCTCAAGAACAGTCCCTTCCATAGAGGCACACACTCAGATTTAGGCATACATGCCACTAATTAAGATCTTAATCTGAGAGGATGTGGAGGGCAAGTTTCATGAGGACAACACACATACACAAATCATTTGAGAAAGTGCGCACAGCAATTGCAAGGATAAACATTCAAAATGGAGAAATGTAAATATGCAAGCATGTCATTAAGGATCCCCTGGGTCTAGAAGGAACCATTTTCTTTTACATTAATGGTAGGTGACATTTAACGATTTACAAGAAAAGTGTTTTAGTACCAGTGGCTCTGGAGTGGGCATATATGCCGCTTTCGTCATTCATAATGGCTTCGGGTGAGAAAATGGGCTTCATGTCATTGTCTGGCATTCTGGGTAAATTATCATTTATCAATGGATGTCAAAAATCCACTTCCATCCACCTTTATAAAAAAGAAGATCAAGGCTTTGGTAAATGATTTAGGGTCTGTGACGCTGGTACTCTAGTTGAGCTGTTAACCCTCTATAGTACGCATCTGTCTAACAATGTAATATTTTACACATTTTTTAGACTTCAATTACAAAAGCAAAAAAAAAAAAAATGTTTCTCCACCAATTCAGGACGCTTCCAGTGACGTTAAATCTTAATGCTTCAGCATACCAAGACATTTTGGACAATGCTATGCTTCTAACTTTTGGGGAACAGTTTGTGGAAGGCCCATGGTTGGATGAGTCTGGTGTGGAAGAACCCGACAGAGCCCTGACCTCGACCCCACTGAACCCCTTTGAGATGAACTGGAACAGAGATTGCAAGCAGGACTTCTCATCCAGCATCAGTGCCTGACCTCACAAATGCTCTACTGGATGAATGAAGAACAATTCCTCACAAACACTCCGAAACCAGCTCCACATTCATTTCCATGTATTTACAGTTAAAGTCCCCGTTCGAACAAAACTAAACAAAAACTGACTTTTAAAGTATATAATACTTTCTCACACTCAAAACATAAATAATTATGTATGCATAAATACAATTTATATTACTATACACATTGAAAAAAAAAAGCTTTATTAATATAATTATGCCCAGTCTGAAAACAATTTCCAACGAGGTACAGAATTGCTATAAGGCAAAGTTTTTCTGAGAACAAAAACATCTATTTAACTTATAAAAGATGCCACAAAAATTCAGATGTAGGGGAAAAAAATCAATAAAAAATGTTAAGTATCACAATTGAGGAGCATGTCAATGTGTCTTAAGAGTGACCTCAGGAAAAAATCATGGAGAGAAAATCAAAAGCCATGTGATTTAAAAACACATATTAGTGGTTGCTTTAAAGCAGGGGTCACCAAGTTTGGTCCTAGAGGGCCGGTGTCCTGCAGAGTTTAGCTCCAACCCTAATTAAACACACCTGAAGCAGCTAATCAAGGTATACTTGAAACTTCCAGGCAGGTGTTGAGGCAAGTTGAAGCTAAACTCTGCAGAACACCGGCGCTCCAGGATCAAGTTTGATGATATCATTTTAACAGTGCACTTTGTTGTTGTTTTTTTCTTAATAGCAAGAAAATGACGGAAAACTATGTTACCATATGTTAAATCATACCACATCGGCTTAACAGGTATTATTTTTTTACCTGCAGGCATTTCTGAAACACACAGGTAGGAGAGACACGTGTAAGGTCCGCACATGCTCATGTTTCAGCATCTGCAATCTATAGGTTTTCAGGAAGCAGCTCTATTGTTTACAGTCACGTGACATTTGACGCAATGCTGTGGTGTTCATGTGACGGTCTGTGCTCTGGTTGTGTGGAATTAGTGTATATGTACAATGTCAATGCTGTATTGATGGGTGGACAATGTTTCATTGATTGTTTTTGCGGTGACCTTCAGCTCTGTCTGCTGACAGTGTTGGTTGTGGGCCTGTACAAGTATGTGCGCGCACACACACACTCACACACTTGTGTACACAAACCCATAGGAAACTCTTTCAAGACTTAATGGTACAGATAAGTAATTCTCAGTTGTTTCTTTAAAAGTGTTAAAAGTACAGGACTTGAATAGAAGTATAAAGTCATGTGACTGGCATATTTCAGATAAATTGTTCTTAGAATAATTTGTTGGAGTTCATATTTATTTTTTTATTGTAGACTTGGGTATCTTGGTAAATCTGAGCACAGTATGAGATGTGTTTATGGTAGAACTAAGCCAACATGCATGGCATACAATAACTATATAAAAACCATTCTGTCTTTATGTACTCACCTTCATGTTGTTCAAAACCTGAAAGACTTTCTTCCTTTGGTTTGTTTGTCACAGAAAGCATTCATATCACTTCAGAAGATGTGGCTCAACAAATCATCTCCATGTAACTTTTTCCTATGGAAATGCAAACAACAAGGAACTAGTCATATGTTTCTTCTGTCTTGTTACCCAACAAGGCTGGTGATGTAACACACTACATGAAAAATAATTACAATGGGATGAGCTTGTGCCAGAAAAAATCAATTTCCTCTCCAGTTTAGTAACACTAGGACAGAGGGGGGAAATCGGGAAGAATAGAGCATGTGATGTTAACATTTGTATCTTCTGTCTCTTACAAACATTGCCACACAAACCAGGCAGTGTTATAAAAGCAAAACTCTCTTTGTTCTTAGTGAGCCTGCTTTAAAATGATATGTTCACTGTGAGAAAGGGAAGCGAGAGAAAAGCAGAAAAACAGTTGTGACGTCAGAGCAACAAATAATGTGACACTGGTGTCTAATCACAGGACGTCCAACAGGATATGTTAACGCAAGTGTGTCATCAAAATACTGCTGTTTAGAAACACCGTCAAAACCAGACTTTCTGGTGCTGTTATTATATTCTGGCTTTAGCATCACTTAAGCTACATTTACAGGTTTGTGAAATTGTCAGTTATCTGGGAAAGTAATTTCAACTTGTCCCTCTATTTGACAAAATTGTGACGATTGCATTTTATTCAAGCATTCACACTTTTTTCAGTAAAAATATTTGAGCTGTAATGTGTTCCTGTGGCTCAGTGGTTAGAGCATTGCGTTAGCAGCGCAAAGGTTGTGGGTTCGATTCCCAGGGAACACACATACTGACAATACAAATGTATAACCTGAATGTACTGTAAGTCGCTTTGGATAAAAGCGTCTGCTAAATGCATAAATGTAATGTAGTCTAAATTGTCCTTTTTAAACTAATATAGTGGGTGTATGAACTTCTGTTGAGGACTAATAGATTCTGCTGACAGAATAAGTTTGTGAACCCCTTGGGTAAGGCACTGTGCTGAAATAAATGTTAAAACTAAACAATTATAGTAGTGTCTCAAAATTACAGTCAACACATTATGAGTGTTCAGAGTTGTGTCGTAGAATTTCTTCAATTCAGTATCCTATCTTTCAAGATATTTTTCAGGTTTTTGTCCTTAAAACTGTATTTTTCTTGGACTAATTTCCTACTCACTTCATCTCAAGCCTCCATTGCAAATTCCACAAGGTGATTTTAGAGCTAGTAGGGAGGCTTGGTACAGAGAGAGAGAGATTACCTGAGTCTGTGCGTCTCTCAACAGTGTGCAGCAGTAGTGTCTTCTTCACTTAAACTGTAAGTTTAACTGCTTTAAGAACAGCGATATTACCACTTCGCTGCAAAGAAATGTCACGTAGCTTTTCAGCTGCAAAACTATTTTGATATAGTCACGGGGCTGCGCTGATCAACAAGTTTCTGTGTACGTGTATATTTTCGTGCGAGTGTCCATCTGTAGTGTGTGTGTGTGTGTGTTTGCGCACCTTTTGTATAGAGAGAGAGAGTGGGGAAAAGAAAGCGTGTTTTCCATCGATCATAGAATGTAATTTCCTGGGTAAAATGTGGAAATAGATTGTAATTTCTATCCTATCAATTGTTATATTTATTACGATCATTGTATTTATGGGTTTTGGTTATTTTGGTGTTGTAGGCTGGAAGGTACGGTGACCCAGTAGTGCACAACTAAAATCTCCACAACACAATGGAAACAAGGCACAACACAGCAAAATAGCAAAACATGAGATTAGCACAACACAACAGAAACAAGGCACAACATAATAAGATTAGCAAAACACAATGGAAACAAGATGAAACGCAACTAAATTGGCACAGAAACAGAAACAAGCAACACCGTGAAAATTAGTGCAAGACAATGAAATTAGTCCTTTGCATTGTGGAATGGCAATATTGTTGTGTTGTGCCCTACTGGACCACCATAGGTAAAGACCATTGAAATAACTGAAATCATTTGGTTAAGTGATATGGGACTGTAATGTGGTCAACGCCTGCCTGGAACTAATTTAGCCCTGCCTTTCCTGAAAAAACAATTACATACCTTAGAAGTATCCCCATTTCAAAATGGCAATTTATTCTATTTAGATAACTTTGCAGTCGCATAATAAACATTTTTCAAGTGCCTTTACAAAATAATAATATAAGCTCCACATGTCTAATTTAAATCTTCTAAATGCTTCAGGATGTGCATTCTGATAAACAATGTTTCTATGGTAATTGATGCAGTCAGTTGCTGTAACTCACAATATCTGTTCTCAAACAAATGAAGGAAACAGCCAAGTTCCTCACACTTATGAACTTACGTGGATGTTGTTTTGGCCCGAAGCCCTAAAATTGCAGTCCCTACTGGATTACCTAAAATGTTTTGGGCATTATTTTGGTTTTGGAAGGTTACCATGGAAACAGCACACTGTGTAGCAAGGGAACTCAACCTAATGGTTGCTTTTTCATGACGATAAGCCCGTGTAGCTAATGCAGCCAGTAGACTAGAACTAATCAAATCATGATCTCTGACGATGTTATATAGAAGCTGCTATATTCATTATTTGTTTTTATTCAAAATCCACCTTCTCACCCTCACTGCACTAAGCTCCGTTTACTCTGTTTGTTGGTGCCAGGAAAAGCATCTTTCTTTTAGCCGAATAATAATTATGCATCAGAGTGCGTGCGTGTGTGTTCGCACACGGTCCTTACGATAAATCATTCAAAGCAGAAATTGGAAACAGGGAGATCACGTCACACCTGGAACATAGAGACACGAAAGTCTCCCACACGCACAGAAAAACAGCGCCTAATTTCATTTCAACGTGAACACGCAGCACACGTGTATTAAGAGAGTGAAAACAGGCCTAGAACGCATACGGATACTGACCGTTTACTCACAAAAGCGTGCACAAACTACATTAAGCCATTGTTTGGATCAAGTTAACCACACAACTCTTCACCTGTCTTTATTTAAAGACTGGCAAGTCTGTTAGTCAGTAACTAAAAACACTTAAACGGCCTCTAAACCACACGGCAATAAAGCGCCAGTCGCTAGGAAACCACAGCATATTCTTAGCACAAAAAAGGGAGTGAGAACTTGAATGTCCTCAGCGGTGAGAGAGAGAAAATCACATCTTATCTGGTTTAACCAGACACCTTATCCAACGGCCATCGCTGCTTTTTGTTCCCCAATCTGGACCAACTCTTCATTAGTTAGTCATTTGGCCATATTTACGCACTTGATAGACGCCGCATTCGGCTGTTAACTGAATTTGTCAGACTGGGCCAATTTGTTGCGCTATTAACACAGCCTAAGTAAATAGAATGGGTTATATGATGACATAACAGATCCATTGTCAAATGACTGGACTCTTGCCATGTTTTGTCTTGACATACAAGTTAGCAGACATTGTGTTGAACATTAAAACTTGATGTTTAGTCAACCTTGAACTTTCAGAGCAAACGTTTCTTGAAGATAAAATATAAAAGACTTGCATTTAGTAAGAGAGAAGTTCTGTTCTCATATGATAAGAGAGATGTTGATATTGACCATGCTTCAAAACACACTGGCTTTGAAATGTTATGTGCATGTTTTATACTGATACTGTGCTGAAACGTACCTGGGTGGTTTTGCATGATTTGCTCTCGCCACAGGCCTGAATCTGTTAAAATTTTCCAATGTGAATGCACTTGCTTAGGGGGTGATCTGTTGATGTTTTTCTGTTGCAAAAGAACAAAAATGACTTAAGCTAGTATATGCAAAGATACTGAGACTCGAGGGACTGAAGTTTGCATACACAGTAGAACAAGGAGTTTTAGTTCTGGGGCTGATTCTCTTAATTGCAGAATAAAATGTCACTTCAGTGATTGTACATTTCAAACTTAATCACTTACAATCATTGCACATACTTCTATTGGTCAGCAGGTCTAAACAGGCCTATGGTGAATACAGACTGCTGCTGTTTCAGGTCAATGAATCAGGTCAAAAGACGAGTAATAAAACTCTACTTTACTGGTCTGAGTAAACGTCAAATACTTTATTCTCCTTCTTTTACCAGTCAACTCTTAGAATATATTCAAAACTGATAGATGCCTTGACTTGAAAGGAATATTAAAGGGTTCAGCGTAACCATCTCTATCAACAAAGGCCTGTTTTTGTTTACTACAGGAAATTATTTGGTGTGTACATTTATTAAAGCATTGATCATACTGTTTAAAATACGAAACTTTCACACTGTACAACCATAGCACTAAAACATTACATTTATTAGTATGAGATAGTGTGATAGAATCCACTTTTTCAATTCATGACGCGAAAAAAATGTGTAATCATGGCAACTATCACCTCAAATATGAAAGTATTCCAGTAAGTGACATTACTATAATAACCCCACTGTACACAGTTCACTAAAACCAAGACCATAAAAACCAGTAAACAAATATATTTTAACTGAAACATATTACAGTGTAAAAAAACTATTTATTTCAGCTAGTTGCCAAGGTAGTTATTATTTTCATTTAGTCTGTTGATGTTCTCAAATAACTATAACGGGAGTAATTATATAGACATATTAAAACAAACTTCTAAAAATGACAAAAACACACAACTAAATAACTAAAACTTTCAAATTAAAATAAAAAAAACATTATAATAATGTCTAATTTATCCTAAAATAAACATGGCTTACAGCACTAATTTATTTAAAGCTTTTAAAGCTTAAGAAAACAACATCCACTAGGCTACAAGCACCCACAGCATTTATAAACCTAATTTAGCTATTAGAATATTCAAAGTTAAATGAAACTGAAGGTTTATTATTTACTAGCCTGCAAGACATGTAATATCTAATATCACAAAGATCTAGATTTATATCTACTGTCAGCAATGCCAATGGGCAATGAGATTCAGAAGTCATAAAAGCATTTACTAACGTTTCTGACAACACATGGCTTTAATGCCACCACTTTTGAATTTTAAGCCAGTGTGCACAGAGGGTGAGCGTCAAAAAACCAAAACAGTCCTGTAAAGATATTTGATCAACAGGAGAATAAAGTCCCACAGAAATGCATACAGACAAGTAAAAAACAGCTAGTAAATGTAATGCAAAAACTGCTTTTTGATCAGTTTTTATGAAGAACAGCAAAAGGATATGAGTGGTTCTAGATTTTTTTTTTTTAAGAAATATCCAACAAAACCGCAATACCATTTAAGCTTTATTGTGATATCTGAATAGTTTACAATACAGTGAAAACAGACACATGTGACTTTTCTTTACTAGGACAGAATGAAAAGCAATGTAATCAAGTAAAAATATTTTTGCATTGAAGAAGAAAGAAAGAAAGAAAACCAGGCACAACTTAATATAGCCATTATAAATACAACATGCTGTAGACCTTATATTTTAACAGTTCCTAAGAAAATAACTCGGCAAACTTATACAATCGTGTCCTTTGCATACCACTGTTGCCTTAAACTAGATGTGTTTGAATGACAAATCTCAGATTAACAGCTCTAGAAAGCTTTGAAACCAGTGTCACTAAAAGAAATGTTAAACAATCTTCTGCCAATATCAGAAATATACCTTATTATGTTGCAGTAAAAGACCAATCGCAATCCAAAAAAAGCTAACAAAAAGTCATTTCCCACTTGGTATTCAGAGAGGCCACAAACTTGATTTTTGGTTTTAGTGGTTCTCAGTAAAATGGTTTGGGTTGAGCGATGTCTTATTTTTTGGTGCACACTGACAGTGACACTGGCCTGGATCTAGTTCTGTTTCTGAAAATCTTAGGGAAAGCTGTTTTTTTTTTGTAAAACGGTCTGGGTCGGTGTTTCTATTGTGAAATTTTGGTAGGTGAATCCAGCTCACCACTGACCATGATGCTAAAACACGACCAGCAGACATTCTGCTATTAGGCTCTCGACAGGAAACTATCGAAAAATCTACTTTAATATTAAAGAACAAAACTAAAAATACAAAGCTCATTATCATCAAGCTAAGAGAGCACACATCAAAACACGCTGTGAGACAGCAAAAGAAGTGTGATAAAGGAAACAGCACAGAGGAACTAGTGAACAACAGCAAAAACGGCTACAAATAAAGTGAGGAAAGTAAGGGAACACGCATACATGCATCCAAACCCACACACACACACACTCTCTCTCTCATTCACACACATATATAAAGCCAGAGGTACAGTGAACAAAAGTACTTCAAGTCGGGGAAGTAGAGAAACTAACCCAGTAAAAATATGTATAAAACCTTAAATATGTTACTTTATGTACAAAACTGTGTGAGAGGGACAATGTATTGTCTGTAACTCTGTATCATCTTTCAAGTAAGATATTTCTACAACTATTTTGTTTGCATTGTCGTTGACTGATTCGAAGGTCACGTGACCGGACTGACCTTATCGGCGGCGAACGCTAAATGAGGGTTCGACACTCATTCTACTATTGCCCGCCATCCCACCCACCCTTAAGCACGACGAAACCTCGATATTCATCTGTACAATTAGATAAATGTATTTAATTATATTCGATAAAAATCTACATTAAATGCCCCTCTTTACCTCTACAGGAAGCAAGCTCCGCCCCCTCCCATTCTAACGGCCCGCCCCTTTTATATACTTTGCAGAATACAACCACTGTTTCATAACATCTCTAGCTTTGACATAGAATTATGAAAAAATACTGGATTATATTAGACTTTCAAGTGGATAGAAGTTCGTTTCCAAGTTTGTGTCGTTTTCGAGTTCGATACGAAGCTCCAGCAGGGCTTCTAATAGGTGTGCTGGGTTCTCGGAGTCATGCGCCGCACAACACTGGAGAGGGAGATTTCTTTTCTTTACGTTTTTTTATCTTTTGAAGAGGCACAAGATTCATGCTGCTTAGAGGCAAAGACGTGGAGAAAAGCTACAAAAGGAACACATCCGCTCTCATGCTCTCAGACAGTCCGGGTAAAGTGCAGAAGGTTTAAAGTGAAAGCTCCGGATTGCATTTATCTCTATTAGCAGCAAAAGAATCGTGTAACGCCGCATTGAATGGTGTCCGATTGTAAAAATCGAGACCTGCTTCTGATGCGCGAATCCAATTGGTCGAATTACGAGCGTAGCGAACAGGTCTGCCAGCCTGCGGAAGAAAGCGAAAGCAGCAGATTTGGTGTGTTTGAAAGTAGAGGGAGATGATCAAGCCAGCAACCACCCAACCCTGAAAATCATTCAAAGCATCTAATACAATCATTCGATTATTTTCCATGAAAAAAGGCCATAAAATGGACAGACTTTTGCCTCTAAACCCATGAACAAGGCCTCTGCAAAGTGCAAACAAAGTAACTGCATTCAAGTATGCCATAAAACATAATGTGTAAAATACACTGAGCTAACATGCGTGTGCATGTCCAAACATGTGGTAACACATAAATTACACATAGCAATGAACATACACATGATTGTAATATCAACAACAATAGTTTTGTAAAATCTTGTCATCATTTGGCGTGAAGGGGGATGAAAATGTAACGCAAACCATGTTCCGAGGACACTAGTTTCAGTTTCCCCCCAATGTCCAGTGCATCCAAACGGCTGTCGCTTGTCTTGTTTCGTTTCGTTTTTTTCTCTCGGTTGCAAAAATGGAACCTGCCACAAATGCCAACTCAAAGACGCGTGTTTGTGTAATCTCACCAAAAGCACCAGAGACAACTAAAGCTCCTGTAGGGGTCAGACGCTACTGCTGTACCAGAGTGTCCCACGAATTGCACAGTGAAATCATCCGAGGAAGAAAAACATTTCGATTCGGAAATAAAACGGGTAAAACGCAGGGAAAATGCCATGCCACTGCAATGCTGAACGCCCACCCCCATCTGAAATATACTGCTACATAGCCTAACCCTGAAACCAACCCCAACTCTTATAATGTAGGTCAATTGCTGCTACCCCAGAGTGAAAGGAAAGACAATCAGAACGGGCTTGACTCAGAGGAGGTGAAAAATGCTAACCAGTAACATCAGTCCACCAGGAAGGACTCGAGATTCCTGTCGGATAAAAAGAACGTACACTAAGACGCATGCCTCCCGCTCGTTCACAAAAACAGAGGAGGATGTCAAACAAAAAAAGTGAGACCGTGTCTTCTGGATACTGTTAACAGCTTACACATGAGGAGGGCCGAGCACACCAAAACCAGTTAACGTGGCAGTCGAACAGGAAGGGAGAAGGTTCGGATCCCAAAGTGTTGACATGCACATCTCGGAAAAAGGTCCTAGAGAGTCTTTCAGTGGCCGTCGATGTCTTCGATTCACTTTCCTTTGCCTTTGAGTTTTGTGATGACCCAGTAGAGATGTCAGGATGTGTCATGGTCGACGGTGGCGTGTGTGTGCGCGCGCGTGTCTGTGCATTTTGTTGTTTGTGTACGTGTGCGTGTGGTGGTGTCACTCGGCAAAGTCCACGACAGAACAGCCCAAAGGTCACTGAGCGGAGAGGAAGTAGGTGAAGGTCACTCCCAGCCATTATCTTTGATCATGTGAGCCAGCTCGATGATGAACTTGCCTTCTTTGTATTTCTGACTGCTCTCAAACGCATGCTCCTGTAACAGAGACAAAAACCGACGAAACGTCAGGACTGAGAAACGTGCAGATTTGACTACTGAAATAAATCAAACAATATTTCTGTCTACTTAAAGGGATTGTTCACCCAGAAATGAAAACCCTGTCATCATTTACTCACCCTCATGTCATTCCAAACCCATAATACTTAGGTTAATCTTCAAAACACAAATTAACATTTTTTAATGAAAGCTGAGAGGTTTCTACGCCTCCACTCAAAGTTCAGGTAACAAAAACAAAAATGCCATAAAAGCCTTTAACAGAGTGGTTTAATCCAAAACATGGGCTTTTAAATTAATTATAGTGCTTGACACACACACAAGCTTCTGTGTTTGCCATAAGCAATGCACTATATGTATGCATTTGTCGATCATTGTTTAGATGCACATAAACGCATATATTAAATCTGTTCATCATATAAGGTGATTGAATCTCTTCACAAGATTTGGATTAAAACACTCAAATTATATGGATTTGTTTTATGACGTCTTTATCACATTTGAAATGTTGGCTTCCTGGAGTTTCAATGGAGTTACAAAAACCTCTCAGGTTTCATTAAAAATATATTCATTTGTGTTTCAAAGCTTAACCAAAGTCTTATGGGCTTGGAAAGACATGAAGGTGAGTAAATGAGGACTACATTTGCATTCACTGGGTGAACTGTCCCTTTAACAATAATGAAAAACAGGATTTGTCTTTCTCTTAAAAGATTATGATATTGATATGCTTCCTCACCAGTGCACTCAGACCATGTATTGAAGTTAAACTACAAAAATAGAAAGTGCAATGTTTATATCACAAATGATACATATACTATCATTTGACATATGCCACATTTATATATGGCTTTTGCTTGGCAGCCATCTCCTTTTTCAAGTATGGCTGTACAATTTTTTGGGGGGAAATAGAATTGCAATTTTTCTGAACTGATCACTACAAAATGTGACTATAAAATAATAATAATTATTATTATTTACTGCTGCAATACTGTTGCAGGAACTACACTGATACAAAGATCTTAGCCGATCATAACAGAGGTCTTTAAGGTACAGTACCCAGTAACAGCCTGTTTAAAAAAGGTCAGAAAGTGAGAAGAACATGTTTGGTCCAAGAAAGGGAAAATAAAATGCTATAAAAATGCAGAACAGGAGCCTTTTAATGTATTCTGGACAGGATAAGACTCCCCTGTTACATGATATAACATGCTGAAATTATATAAAACTAGCTATTGCTTTAGCGTGGTTAGCTAAACTAAAGTCTTTTTAACTGCTTTAGGCTGTCTGAATCTCCTCTCACACCTGTCCAGTACTCATCTGACTTAAATCTGCCCACTAGATGCCTCTGGTTATAAACCCTACGCTGCCAGCTTGAAATAAGAGCTGTTCCTGAGAGTTTCTCATCAGATGATGGTGAAAAGACCTTCGAGAAACTGGTCTGTGATCAGTATTTTAGCTTGAATCTAAAGACTGTGTAATCAAACGTGTGGAGACCTGAAGACTAACACGCTTGAGTCATGAGCGTAAAATCTCTCTTAACCAATCCTGGGACACAGTTGGAGCTCCGGCTTAATCAGGAAGAGAAACAACCACACAATACATCTACAAAAACACATCAAAACAATGCGACAGAACTTTCCTATTATGATTAGCTTTAGGTGAAATAATTATTAGATTACTAAAAAATGTGAGCAAAACATTAACACAATACTACTGCATTTCAAAGCAGACATACATTAAACTTAGCTATTTGTCCCCATTAATTAGATAAGTAAATTTGGATAGGTTGGAATATATCAAGAGTTTATTTGCAAAAACAGATAACTCAGTTTTTTTTTCCAAAAATCATGTTTTTTATTATGTTATCATGTTTTTATTGTGTTAGTTAGCTGTTTTTACCTAATCAAAATAACCCAACTGCAGTTTGATTGAGATTAATTGGAATGCACAATGAAGAAACATTATTTTTTAATAGAGTTATTATCAGTTTTTGCAAATGAACTCTTCATATGGCAAATATATTTAGCATTTTTATACAGAGTAGCTCATCACTGATCCAAATGAACCTAAATCAATATTAAACAATATTTTGGGGTTGGTAAGATTTTTTTGTTTGTTTTTTGCCTCTTATGCACAGCAAGGCTGTATTTATTTGATCAAAAAATACATTATATATTAATACATATACTGTGAAATATTATATATTTTAAAATAACAGGATATATTAGAATATATTTTAAAATGTAATTTATTTTTGTGATGGCAAATCTGAATTTTCAGCAGCCTTTATTCCAGGCTTCAGTGTCAGATAATCCATAATCCAGTTTCACATAATTGATACAGAAACCTGTTGCAAAATTATAAATGTCTTTACTGTCACTTTTAATTAATGCAATGCATGCTTGCTTGCTGAATAAAATATTTAATTTATTTAAAAAATATATTTATTTATTGTCTATTTCTTTATTTTTATGTACAATGAAATGTATTCAAATATGAATACAACTATTTCAAATGTTAAATTCACATTACAGATCTGTTATGAGATGTGTCCTTGTTTTAATGACTTATTAATGAAAGTTATTATAAAATGTTATCAAAACTGATCTATTATTCAGTGCTGTTTGGATTGCGTATGAAAACACAACAGCATGAACACTTGCGGCATCAAAGTGGGTCCTAGTTGAGCGGTGAATAAAAACATATATAGAGCTAAATGTGTGCTGGACTGCAGGGAGAGGTCAGAGGATGTTAACTCTGGTCACTAGAGACCAGCAAAGTAACAGGATATCAGTAGACAAAAATAAAGAAACCCACACAGCTCAGATTAGACAACTGCAGAACAAGCACTCTGACAAGCATGTATCAGCAAAGTGCGACACCTCGAAACTAAACGCAGCTTGTCTTGTGATGCAAGGAAAAGACATGAAAGCATTTCAAATAATAGTCTATAATTAGCATGGAATGGAAGGAGAGTTAACTTACGTATTTCCAGCCCAGAGTAGTTTTACAATTTTCACAGTAGATGTCCGCCACAGCATGTAAACCTGTTAGGAGAACCCTCTCCTCTGCTGGACCACAACCGACATTCACACTGAGGGAAAAGAGTTTAATCAATGGTCAAGATGATTATTCGTGTGACCGATGTCTTTGTGGGTAACCTTTCCTAGTTGACCACTTAGGAGGTCAGAAGCGGAACCACAGCAGATGTGATTGCGATCACTGGAAACACTGTGTCTACACTGGAAGTGACCAGCGGCCATGTAGCATCACAGTAGCTACAACTAGAAAAGCTTTAAAATTACATTTAATTTTCAACAGAAATCAACTGACATAAAAATAGACCATGCATAGGTTATTTTAGATGTCACTACATACAAACTGCAGCATTCAATTCAATGCAATTTACGTTTTACAAACGATTTACACAAATTTGTTCTGCTCATCTTTAATGAGGCTCAAATGTTAGTAATCCTACAAATTAGCAGCAAAGCAAAAGATTATTTAAATTAGCTGATGGGGACCAGATGCCTTGCATAATGAGCTGGCTTTGATATAATGGCCAAAACTTATTGAAATACATGCTGAATAGAAATAATAATCTCACAACTTGCACACACTATTGTTCCAAAGTTTGGGGTTTGTAAGATTTTTTTATGCCCACAAAGGCTGCATTTATTTGATAAATACAGTAAAAACTGTGATGTTGTGAAATATTATTAACATTTAAAATAACTGTTTTCAATTGTAATATATTTTCAAATGTAATTTATTCCTGTGATGCAAAGCTGAATTTCCAGTATCATTACTCCAGCCTCCAGTGTCACATAATCCTTCACAAATCATTTTAATATGTTGATTTGTACTCAAGAAACCTTTTTTATTATTGTCAATGTTGAAAACAGCTGCGCCGCTTAATATTTTTGTGCAAACCATCATATTTTTTCTGGATTCTTTGATGAATGGAAAGTTCAAAAGAACAGCATTTATTTCAAATGGAAATCTTTATATTATAAATATTTATACTGTCACTTTTGATCAATTTAGTGCATCCTTGCTGAATAGAAGTATTAATTTCTTTAAAAAAACTGACCCCAAACCTTTGAGCGCTAGCGCATGATATTTGTAAATAATGTGACGTGCATCAGCAGACTTTTCCAGTGGTAATGTGAAGTGATCTAATTTAAATAATGTGGCATTTCATAAAGTCTATGTAGGTCAATGTTGTATAATATTTCAAGAGACACTTAACTCTTAATGAAAGAATCCTTCTTGTGTTTTTATATCTTCGCAATGGCAATGCTTGACGCTCATGCACTGCTGTGCATTGCCCGAGGAATGTCACAGTTCGCTAACACAAACACATTTAACCTAGATGTAATCATCGTAATATCTCGCACATATTACTGTGTTAGCTTAAACACTAGCTAGCTTAAACACAATGGTAGCGCTATGCTTAAATATGATGAATCATCAACTCACATCATCAGATAGCAGTGCTATGTTTAGGCCTACAGCTCTTGTAATATGCAAAACATGAAAACAGCTATTCCCATTCCTCTATGAGCCTCAGATAGAGATATAAAGGATAATGTGCAGTCACCCGGTCATTATGACAAAATAACCTCCTTCAGGGTGATATATGACCCATCTGTCTTGGAATCTGTCTGGGTAATTTTGCATAAACGACCAGAAGCATAAACCCATTATATACAATACCATTCAAAAGTTTGGGGTGGCAAGATTTGTTTTTATGTTTTGAAAGAAGTTTCTTCTGCTCACCAAGGGTGCATTTATTTGATCATAAATACAGTAAAAACAGTAATGTTACAAATTATTATTGCTGTTTAAAATAACTGTTTTCAATTGTAATATATTTTCAAATGTAATTTATTCCTGTGATGCAAAGCTGAATTTTCAGCATCATTACTCCTGTCTTCAGTGTCACATGATCCTTCAGAAATCATTTTAATATGCTGATTTGCTTGAGAAGCTTAATATTTTTTTTCAGGATTCTTTGATGTTCAAAAGAACAGCATTTATTTGAAATAGAAAGCTTATTCAAAATATTATAAATATCTTTATTGCCACTATTAATAATGTTTTAATTTAATGCATCCTTGTTAAATAAAATAATAATTTCTTAAAAAGACAGACCCAAAACCTTTGAACAATAATAGTGTATCGTTTTAATTCACAACGTGGAAAATGCTATAAATTATTGATGTGAATGAGATTTATACTTACACTGAATTGAAGAGGTAAGCTCGTCCCTGGCTGCCTTGGAAGGACTAGAGAGACAAAAAGAGAAATATAATGTTATATATGAATGATAACGTTACAATCAGAGTTCTCCCACACTCAGAGATACACCAGACCCACACATGGTTTTCCATGAAAGAGGCATTAAAAGAGCGTGTGTGTGTGTGTGTGTGTGTGTGTGTGTGTGTGTGTGTGCGTGTGTGTGTGTGTGTGTGTGTGTGAGCGTGTGTGTGTGTGTGCGTGTGTGTGAGCGTGTGTGTGTGCGTGTGTGTGTGGTGGTGCTCTCTGTATGTTTGTCTATGTGCGTGTGAGTATGTAGACGTTCATGGAAAGTCTGTATGAAAAACACTGTGTTCTTACAACCAAGCTCTGGTCTCAGGCCAATATGTATATTTCATAAATGAGTCTCGGCATATGTGTGTGTGCAAGTATGAAACAGTGTTTCTCTTTAGAAAATGTGTGTGTAGGTGGATTTATGAGACTCTACATAATAAGCTCCACACATTGAGCTGACTAGTGGAGAGTGAAGGAACAGAGCTGCTTTTATTCCTCTTCATAAAAATGGAGATAAAGCTGAACGCTGACATGAGGCACTTCTGTTGGGTTCCCATTCAGTGTTTAACGGGATTGTTCACCCAAAATGAAAACTCTGTCATCATTTACTCATGTTGGCCACCTGTATGGCTTGCTTTCTTCTGCGGAACATATACATATATATAGAGAGAGAGGGATGGATGGATGGATGGATAAAGATTTTAATAGTCAAGTCATATGAAGTACTTCTATGACCCGAAGCTTGATATCTCCATTCCCCATTCAGTGAAACTGCTTGGGAAAAAACGACTAACACACCACTCACTGGAAACGACTTTGTGTTCCACAGAAGAAAGAAAAGTCTAGAAAGTTTGGAAGAACATGAATGTGAGTAAATGATGACAGAACTAATCCCAAAAGTGTATTTCCAATTTAAGCTGTCTGCGTCCCTCTTTTTCTCTGTCAGTATCTCTGGCTCTTTAATCTCTTTCTGGCCACTTTCTCCTCCCTACTCTCTCCCTCTGCGGATGGTTTTAAAAGCATAAACCTGTTTAGCCTCTAACACACCCCATTAACACAGATAATACAGTTTAGCCCAAACAACCTGGACTAACAAGTGTTATGAGGGAAAATACAGTCACATACCCAAACAGCACTGCAAAAGCAAAAATCAACAAGACTGAACACTACATACTAGTCTTCTTCAAACTAACTTCAAAATAATCTGAAAATTAATTATTTGAAAAAAACTAGAAAAGAAAATAAACCTGTAAAATAAGCATATATTTGCACACTGAGGCAAAGTTTAGAAGCAGATAATTTTAACAACATTTCAAAACACTTGTGGTTGTTAGCGTATGAGAAATAGTTAAAGTGACGCTTGCCTTAGCAAATAACACTAATAATGACACTTCAGTCATGGTGAGAATACACTGAGGAGACTGTGAAAAAATACACAAGAGAACTTAGTCATAAAGTGTAGGTCTGTTTTTAGTAAAAGCGCATTATAGTAGTAAGATGAGTGTAAATGTTAGGCAAACACATTCATGGATGGTGCACTGAATGCTCTGACACACCAGCTAAAAATATGGATTACCAAGAACACAGTGCTTTTCAGATTAGGACAGCTTTCTGGGAAAATGTAAGCACAATCTCACCAATGCAGTTAATTATAAATGAATATTCAAACTATACACATCTAGGATTTTTCTACAAATGCAATGCATGCTTGTTGTTGGTGTAAGTGGCTGGATTTAGGCCAGTGTGCTCCTGGTAACCAGCTGTCATCCTTGGTCGCAAGAGCTGGGACGGGGTGAATCGGCTTTACTTTTCCACTGCCGATGACCCGAGTATAGCTACAAGCCTAATAAAGACTGTTAAAGCCCAGAGCGGCTGTCTGCGCTCTTCTAAGAGGAGTGTATAACCAGCTCGAGCTGAAGGCAAACGGGTAATTTTATAGGGACACTGACACAATGAAAGACCCCGTGTCGTTTTACATTGTGGGACAAGTAAATCTGGCTCTAGCTACAATGGTGGTATGTACATAATGCACATGGGAATGAGAGCAGTGCATTTAGGAGGAAGAGAATACATTTAAGCCAGATCAATGAGATTTAATTACAGATCTGCCTCCATTATTATGTTATAATTACAAAAGCAGTGCGCGACAGTCCTGGGAAACATTCAGTGCAAATACGCAAAGAGACACATTAGTGACACAAAATGTTTTTATGCAAGCTTCCGATTCAACTGGACATTTAGTATGAAGAAGTGTTTTTTTTTTTGTGCAAGCTACTTTTTTGCAGCAGAAATTCCCTCATATTGTTCCAAATGACTGCTTGCTTTAAGGTTTTTCACATGGCTTGAGGATATCTTGGTAAGTGTTGCTTGGTTTTCAACTACTGTAACCATAACAGCAGGCCACACAGAAGGGATCCCTGGGATTCGACAACTCGCTCATATTTGCCAGAGGAAACATTTCTCTTTTAAAAAGATTAATGAACACTTTAACGTTTTTCCGCATGACAAGGGCCAACGTTATTTAGGTTAACCTGCAGATGCAATGAAGTAGATCAATTATTTCAATTGGCAGTTTGGACTGTGTGGCCTAATGCATACAGTAAATGTTGCGAGCAAACTAAAGGGTGAATACTATTTCCTAGAAAACTGGAATAGCATTTCAAACCTTTTTACCAAATGCATACACGCTTGTACTGGAATTGATGGCCTGTTGCATAAACTGCTTAGACTAGTCAACAGACTTGTCATAAATTTTCCTAGTCAGTTATATAAAAACTAGTCAATTAGTCAAATTTGAATCCAAAAAGTAAGGACTGCTAGCTGATCAAACTAGTTGTTAAAACTCAAGAATGCACTTTAGCTGAATTCAACGGTCATGATTTCATGATTTCAACGGTCATGTCAAACTGCGATTGCCTTTGGTTGAAGTAGTTGCAAGGTTGCCTAGTTCAACCAATGATAACTAGATTTTAATTATTAATCCCAAAGGTCACACAGACTACTAGTAACTTACTACTATTCAAAAGTCTGAGTTCAGTAAGGTTTAATTTGATTCAGCAAGGATGCATTATTTAAGAAATAGATTATATTTTAAAATATATATTAAAACAGCTATTTGAATATTTTTCCACAATATTTCTGCAAAATAAATGCAGCCTTGGTGAGCATAAGAGACTTCTTTCAACAAAAATAAATAAATGAACAAACTGTTGGTGTATGTTAATGAAAAATTAAATGCATTCTGGCATGTGTGCAAATTGTTTGTGCATGCTTAAAATTATATACTTTATTGAAACTATGCATTGAATCTACACAAGGTGTTACTGCACTCCAATCAATGGAGCATGTAGCATTGCTTTATCATTTAATATGCCAGTCAGAAGATTTATGGTATCAATTAATTGATTCATGATCATGTCATAAACTTTAACCAGCATCATCCACACACTTCAAAGATATTCAGTCCATAACCAAAACATCAAAGTACAGACGTCTCTCAGGTCTTTATGCAAAATGTCTGAGATTCGTCCTGCAGCCAACACTGCAGATTTTGATTGCAAGCCTAAAACTTTCCACCTGGCTTTAAAACAAAACCACCCATTCTTTCCTGCCTCTTCATTTATCTATTGGCTAAAGACGTCCTCAGCACTGACTGGCTGACTTTCCTCCCTCTCTCACTGGTCTTAACTCTTCTGCTAATGTAACCTGAGATTACTGTTGTTAAAACAGAACAAGTGGGTCATTTACTGCTCCTATCAAAGGCATCTGGCTCGGAGACAAACTGCAGTCAATGCCGGGTTTGTTCTAATTCTTTTCAATCATTACCTGATTGTGGGAGCAGTTAAGAGGCACATCTGATAGAAGAGGTTTGGTTTGACCACTGAGGAGGACAAATAGGGAGTTTTATAGAAAAGGGATCAGAACCGGAAAACCCATCAACAAACAGATGCAGATAAAGACAAGATAAGCATAACAAATCAACAGCACACTAAATAGTCAACTTTAAATTAGACACTAAAAATGGTAAGTATACACTTTTTAGTATTAAAAGAAAAAGTTAAGTTTAATTTTATTTATTTTTTTGCATCAATTTTTTGTCTGGCAGAATGCATTCTGGGATCATCATAATTATGGCAGTAATGAAATTTGTATATATTCTACAGTTGATTTTAGAGAGAGCAAAGTATTGGCCAGGTCAATTAATCATGTATTTAGACAGTTTGCAATAAATTGCGTCACTTTGTCCGGTGTGGTATCTACCCATCAATATATATATAAAAATGTTTCTGTTTTCAAATATTTTTTAGCAAATTTTGAGTACATTTATAAAATGTATATATATATATAAAAAAATTCAATAATTCAACAAGTAAATATTTTATTCAAGATGCATCCATTTTATTAATTAATACATAGATTTACGCATTATTGATTGATTATTAGAGCTATTTATTATGCATTATGAGAGATTAATTATTATGCATTATTAATTAACTGTTGGAAGAAAAACACAAATACATAAATTTAATTAATTGTTAGCAAGAAAAATAAATAAATACATAAATTTGGCCAAAACAAGGCATCTTAGAAATAAAAATACATTTTGGCAAGAAAAAAATATAAATTAATAAATACATTTGGCCACAATTATGCAATACGCACATATATACATATACATACATATACATTATATATAGAGAGAGAGTAAATAGTGCTGGGCAGCGATTAATCACATCCAAAATAAAAGTTTTTGTGTACATAAAATATGTGTGTATACGGTGTATATTTATTATGTATATACAGGGATGGGCAGTATTTCGAATACATGTATTAAAAATACGTATTTGAAATACAAAATACTATTTTGTATTTCAAAATTGTCAATTATTAAAAATTGAGATTTATACGTCATCTGAAAGCTGAATAAATAAGCTTTCCATTGATGTATGGTTTGTTATGATCGGGCAATATTTGGCTGATATACAACTATTCGAATATCTGGAATCTGAGGGCGAAAATAAATCTAAATATTGAGAAAATCACCGTTAAAGTTGTCCAAATTAAGTTCTTAGCAATGCATATTACTTATCAAAAATTCAGTTTTGATATATTTAAGGTAAGAAATTTACTACATATCTTCAAGGAAGATGATATTTACTTAATGTCCTAATGATTTTTGGCATAAAAGAAAAATCGCTAATTTTGACCCATGCAGTGTATTTTTGGCTATTGCTACAAATATACCCCAGCGACGTAAGACTGGTTTTGTGGTCCAGGGTCACAAATGTACAGAGCGGGGGGGCATGAGGACTGGAATTGAGAACCACTGTTCTAAGGGCATACTCACACTACGCACAGCTGCCTTGTACTAAAGCCCAAGCGCGATTGTCCTTTCGCTGACAGACAGATATCGTAGGATTATTATTTTATTTAGTCATTTAGCAGACGCTTTTATCCAAAGCGACTTACAAATGAGGACATTATAGAAGCAATCAAAACCAACAAAAGAGCAATAACATGCAAGTGCCATTACAAGTCCTGGTTAGCCTAACGCAGTAGGAAGGATTTTTTTTTTTTTTTTTTTAAACTAGTATGTAAAATATAGAAACATTAAACTTAGTGTTAGTTTTACAAGAAAAGATAGCAGTTAGAGAATAAATATGCAATTCAATAGGGTGGACAGGAGGATCTGGTGGTTGACCGTATCAAAAGCAGCAGACAGATCCAGCAATATAAGTAATGAAGACTTGGAAGCCGTTCTTGCAAGTCTTAGATCTTCAACAACTGAGAGCAAGGCAGTTTCGGTGGAATGTCCACTTCTGAAGCCAGAATGGTTACTGTCCAGGAGGTTGTTCTGTGTGAGAAAGGCAGTGACTATACAGACTATATAATACTATATTATTACAGAGGCAGCTGAGGATAATGGTGGAATTTGCAGCTTTACACGCAAACTACAATACCTGTTCATCAATGAGAACCAGACCCATTGAAAATCTAAATGTACTTTAATTAAATTAATTGAAAAGTGTGATATCCAAGCAGTTATAAAGGTTTTTGCTGTCATGATAACAATAGCGCATACAAAAATAGTACATTAAAGGTGGGGTAAGCGATTTCTGGAAGCCAATGTTGATATTTGAAATCACCAAAACAAACACGCCCCTACCCTTTTAGGGTCTCACCCTTATTTTGATAGCTCCGCCCCACACATACGTAGCCAACCCAACCCAAGCAACGATTAGTTCTGTGAAACAAAGCAAAGCCAATGTTACATCGTGTCAACACCACGCGAGCGGCGCAACAAAATACTATAGAAGTCATTATAATCAGTGACGCTGTCTACACTAAATTCTGTGCGGCTCGACAAATCTCTGAGAGGAAACTGCTGCCGCGTTCCATTTGTGACGCATTGACACTAATTTCAAATTATTTTCAACGGTCTGTTGATTTCAATTTAGCTGTTGAGGTCAGGGTGCCCACCAGGGTCGGCATTTCCGTATGGCAGAGTATGGCGTCCGGTGTAGACACGGTGTCCTATCGAGAAGAAACAAAGCAACCTCGGCATCCGATCGCAGGCCTTCCGCTCCTTGAGTTCTCTCCAGCGCTGAAAAGCAGATTCGATATTTACACGGGTCCTACTTCTTGCCTTATCATTCCACAGATGTTTTCCGCTTTTGTTTTTTATCCACCATCTCTTTCTGTCACTCGGCTCGGCTGTTCACTAAACGCTCTCTCCTCCACATCTTGAGTAGACACGCCCCTTACTGCTGATTGGCTACAAGTTTGTTTTGGTACTCGGCCCGACTCAGTTTTCTAAAGCGTTTTTGAAAAATGACATACCCCACCTGTTCCATGCACCAACGCAGTTAGCGGTCACACTACATGCATACCGCACCCAAACCACTTCTTCAAGCGGGCCAGGGCATGGTTAAACGAACCGCACTGGACATGGTACAGAGCAGTCACACTTGTGAAATTATCTGGACTTTAGGGGTCAATCGTGCTCAAGCATGTATCAGATCCCCTAGTGTAAGTATATCCTAAATTAAGTGAATAGCAGATAGCACACCACAACTATAACCATAACAGCACAAAAAAATTATGAATGATAAAAACACTGACAGCCAATCGGATTAATTTCTCCTTTAAAGAGCTTGAGCATTTAGTGACACAACTGCATTGTATACTTAGAATACACTAATATAGTTACCTTTATAATTATCGTTCCAGGCCTTAATAGTGTTACTTCCCTGGATGGCCAATTTCAAATGTATTTTGTGTATTTTCAAAATACAAAATCCTGTATTTGTATTTAAATTAGGGCTGTCAATCGATTATAATATTTAATCGCATGATTGTCATGAGTTAACTTGCGATTAATCGCAATTAATCGTATATTTGTATTTGTTCTAAATGTACCTTAAATTAATACTTTTCAAGTTTTTAATACTCTAATCAACATGGGCATGGACAAATATGGATGCTTTATGCAAATGTATGTTTATTATTATTGAAACCATAGTCAATATAGAGCATGAAGACTAGACATTTTTCAAAGGTAATAGATGTTTTTCAAAGAACTTGTTCTTGTCTATTAGACTCATGAAAAAGAAATATAAGGTTCCCATTACTCTTTCTTTGCAGTGAGCAATTTACTGACACAACCCTGTTTACATCTTTTGCAGGACAGGCCAGCTCACTTCTTCTGAGCATGCAAAATGTACATAGCCTATATTGCTTATTATTACATTTGTTTGCCTCTCTGTGCCCACATACTGTATTTTGATGCAGCTAAATTCTCAATAAAAAAATATTTATATATTTTACTATTTCTGTTGTCAGACAACGGAATGAATATGAAAAAGTGATTGAAACGTGACCCATTAAGACTACATAACTCTCCTTTACAAGATTTTAATCTGCACAAAAATCCTTATAACCGAGCCGTTGTCTGATTAAATAAAATACCCATAAGATAATGACAATAGCTGTGCTGTGATTTTGGCTATACTTGCATGTAAAATTAGAGAAGCAAGCAACAATATCTGTGTTTAACTGAATTAAGCTCTGCTCTTCTCTGCCGCGCTGAACAGAAACTGAGCAGATGCAGAGAGAGAGAGAGAGAGAGATGTGTGCGTGTGCGCGCTGAACAGAAACTGAGCAGATGCAGAGAGAGAGAGAGATGTGCGTGCGCGCGCTGAACAGAAACTGAGCAGATGCAGAGAGAGAGAGAGAGATGTGTGTGTGCGCACGCTGAACAGAAACTGAGCAGATTCGTGGCCTAATGAATGGGGCAGTCATGGCCTAATAGATAGAGCGTTGGACTTGTAACCCGAGGTTGTGGGTTTGAATCTCGGCTCCGGCAGGAATTGTCCACGACTGAGGTGAGACCCTTGAGCAATGCACCGAACTCCCAAACTGCTCCCCGGGTGCTGCAGCGTTGGCTGCCCACTGCTCCAAGTGTGTGTGCACTTGGATGGGTTAAATGCAGAGAACACATTTCACTGCTGGTTATACTCTGTATAATTGTGTATGTGACAAATCTTCTTCAGATTCAGAGAGAGAGAGAGAGAGAGAGAGATGGGTGTTTTTTTTTAAGATTTATTTTTGCCTTTATTATAGGACAGGACAGATCAGAGCTGACAGAGAGATAGGGGGCGGGATCGGGAAAGGTCCTCGAGTTGGTTTTCGAAGTCGGGACGGCTGTATGTCAGCACACTGCCCACAAAGTTATCGGCGCTGACACGGATTAATACATTTATACAAGATAAATAAATAAATAAATAATAATTTTGTCCAAAATGAGGCATCACAGAAGGTAAAAGAATCATGCTGCCAATGTTTGGAACAGGTTTTGTGTTGGAAAATGCCTACGGTTCAGGGCGATTAGTTATGTACTGCTTCCAAGAACTTCTGAGTATTTTTGGGAGGTGCTCCGTGTAAGGATTTCCCCACTCAACTATATACGAGATTGCTTAACGTATAAAGGTCTTTATGTAGTGAAATACTACCCAATGTCCCATCTCTGGAGCAGATGGGGTGTCTGTCTGCAGGCCAGAGGGGTGCTTCATGACGACTTACTGCAGCAAAGCCTTAGCTTAGCCTTTCCACAATACTGTCCGCATGCCGCCAGGGATGTTTGATGCCGATCCAAGAGTTCAGCATGCGAGTCCTGCTTGTTTTTGGCTAGCACCATGCGTGCTAATCCTTTCTAATGTTGGCAGGTTTGTGACTGCATAATGCAAGATACCTTGATACCTCCTAGTTTCTGAAAGAATGCATTAGTAGGACGAGATGCATCCTTTCAATGAAGGTTTCACCGCAATTAATATGTATCAAGAATGATCGCATTAACAACAAGAAGAATGATTATCTGGCATGGTAAGTCCCTGCTTTTGTGGCCATGCTGGAAGAATGAAAGTATGTCATAATCAAATTGACCTGCTTTACCAGTTAAAACAAAAAAGCCACAAAGCTTTTCCACTTTTGACCGCTAATAAAGGACTCTATTCTGAAATAAAGTGGGTCATCTTTAAGGCCATCTAAATGTCAGGATATGTAAGGAACATCTGTTGAGATTTTCATGGTTTAAATGTCTATTCTTGCCCTTAAAATCTCCTCTCAGATAATATCGCAGAAACAATGTACCCTTCACAAATTACGATCTGCCATTGAGCAGGGCCATTTGTTAATGAAATGAAGACGCGTGCCATGAAAAGAGCCCTTAGGTTTTCAGTAGCTACAAGAGAAAGGCGCTGGACCCAGACTATCACCCAATGACATAATCAGCTTAGAGGTAATTCTTGGTGCGGAGGAGATGAGATGGAGAAAGGAAGTTGCAGGAGAGCCCGACTCAGCCATACAGCAAAACCGCTTTTCACTCAGAGCGACACACCTCCCAAGAGCATGTGGTGTTTTTCAAGTGCTAAGAGCATTAATGCTTTTATTTGGACACACAAACAATCCTGTCCAAGTGCGCTATGGCTAAACGAAAAGGGACTTTCTGAAAGATTGTGGAGGATAAACGCACTGGAGCCTGAGCTGAAGTCCATTCAAATACATTTAGTTTTGCTCACTGTGAAATTACATTCTTTGTCATGAAGTTTGTCTCTGGTCTGCCCAAGGATTCATACAGTCAGGCAATTAATCTGGGTGTAAAGAGGGCATGATATTACTGCTGCTCTCCACAGATCTTATTTTAGATCCTGTGTGTATTTAGATACAGATGGCAATGCATCATCATTACGTGTCAACAAGCCATAACTTGGCGGTAATGAGATTTGAACATTTTTCCAGATTTTAGAGATATGAAAATATATAAATTAATATGAGTGACAGAGTAAGGCATTGGCCAGGTCAATTAACATAAGTGCATTATTCAGCCTGTCAAAATCTATAGGCATGCCAATATATAGTATACACTTTCTGTTTTAAAATATAATTTTAGTAAATTGAGTACAACATTTTTTAATAAATGTAGAATTTAAAAAAAAAAAAGAAGTGTGATTAATAAATAAATACAGCAATATACATATAATAACATTATATGTGTATTTTGATATAAAAGATAAATATATAATATTGTAGTTTGAGAAGTAAAAAAATGTAAGTGTAAACAATAAATCATTTCAGTGATACATAATAAATATATACACACATATACATACATACATATAGATACATATTTGTTTGTTTGGGTGGAGTACTTTTAGCCTTGACCTGTTTGAGGCCACTGTCATCTTTATACAATACCCATTGCATATCTACATAATCTATGACCTTAAAATCACAACAACAGAAGTCTCTAAATACGTAATGGAAATACAAGTTAATCAACATTCCATTCTTTAGGTCAACAGAATCCATAAAACGATGCTGGATCACCAAGAGGACATGTTGAACAGCTTCAAATGTATGACCTATTCAGCAGCTATGTGACGCTGCTTTTTATTGTACATGAGAAGTTTCAATTAGGTGCATGTTCCTTCACTATAAAAATGAGGACGCTAATCTTACCTAACTGGGACCGGATTCATGAAAGTCTTCTTAAGAAAATATTTTAGAACCTAAGAATTTTTCAAGAATTTCACTTTGGAAAATTCTTTTAAACAAAAAAAAAATCTTAACATTCATTAGGAACACCTTATTTTTATTAAATTGATTCTTAATTGATTATTTCTTGATTCTTACCTTTGGGAAGATTATCCCAAATTTTAAGACAGGTTGAAGGTTATCCAAACTTTAAAGGTCTATACACACTGTTCCAACAAACAGTGAAGAATGCTAACAGACCTGATCGTTGGGTTTTGTTGGATCAGTGAGTTACACCTGTTGGCTTATGGTGGCATTGGTCATTGCTCGTTTTCGCTATTGAACTTGTTGAAATTACATTTTTCGTTTTTTTTGGAATATCTGAGAAGTAGCGTACTGCAATCTGGTGATGGTAGCTATTGGTCGGCGTCAGTTGTTGCAGTGTGAAATAGCCTGAAGAGATTTTTAAGGATTTCCTTTTCAAGCATTCAAATTCTAATTCAATTGTTTTTCTTTCGAACAATCTTAAGATAACAACATTCTTAAGAAATGTTTTTTTTAATCTTGAAAAAAAAAAACTTAACTTAGAATAAAAAGGGAATAGCAGTTACCAATAATTTGATTCTTAAGAATGTTTTGTGAATCCGGCCCCTGAAGACTAATTTTCAAATTCCTTGAAAACAAGAAATTAACAACCAGCGTGCAAACAGGTTAACCAAACCACCTGTTTATAGATCTTGTCTGAACTACAAGAGGGTTCGACTGATCCTGACAGGTGCAGTGCATACTGGGAAATGGATCATCTCTTGCAGTAGCGTTAACAGCTTAGCCATCTGGGAGAGTGGCTCGTGCCTCTTGTGCGAACATATCCTGTTATATCCAACAAACAAGATGCAAAGTGTCTGCTGTGGTATCACAGTACACCATAAACAAAATGGTACAGTAGCTGATAAAACTATTATGGGTGCCGTCAGGAGACACAATAAAAGTCTAGTCGCAGACACGTGACTTATAGCATGTTGCAAGGTAACAGAAAAATGTTATATAGTTTTACTCATATATAGTAATATGTTATAGCTTATATATATATATATATATATATATATTAGGGGTGTGTAACTGTACACGTATTCGTACCGAACCGTTTCGGTATGGGACTTTCGGTTCGGCACGCATGTGTACTGAACGAATACATTTTTTGTTTTCCAGGAAATTCAAATAATAAATGGCGTTTTGACAGTCTTTGATGTGGCATGACAGATCGCTGTATAAACGTCTTGGAGAGCCGCTTCAGAAACGTGCTGGTATAAACCCAACACAAGCATTGACTCGAGCGGCCGCGATCAGCTCCGGACCCTTGTGCCGAGAGGAGCACGAGTGAACTCCATCATTCCTTCCTCTGAACTACTTTTAACGTGAATAAACATGACTGAACATCTCATGCCTCATGTAATTGCTCAATCAGTGTTTCAACCGCAGAAAGACATCAACAAAACAGCGTGGAAATAAAATGTCATGTAGCATTTCATTTACCTCAGCAAGTCATCAGTGTCCACAGCTCGTTAGTTCACTAGAGAAATTAAGTCTAGAGAGGAGCATTTCGCTAAATATTACACCATATAGGCCTGCTCATTAAGTTTTACTAAACCTGTTAGTGTTAATTATTTAATGTATGTTTAAATGAATCTGTTATGAAACATGCTATGACAGCCAAAGTGTAATTTAATATATTTTAACGAACAGCCTAGAAATTTTATCATATATAAGTTAATTTAAAAACTGCATTATGTGCAATTTACATGTTTGCATAAACATTTTTTCAAAGTTGAGTCTTGATCATCTATTTAAAAATAAATAGTAATTAAATTTAAGTTGGGTTAAGTTGTTAGGCCTAATTATAACCTTATAATGTAAAAGGGCTCCCTATAGTTTTAAGCATAAGCTGGGGTAGATTTTTATCACTAAGAAAATTTTAATTAAAACTGAATGTATTTAAAGAAAGTGCAACTTGTTCCGTAAACACCCCTAATATATATATATATATATATATATATATACATACATTTTACACACACATATGTATGTATGTAATAGAATAATAAATTAATAATAATCTAATATATATTTTAAATTAAAAATAAAATAAAAAGCTACGGTACCTTGTATGATGACAGTACTGATAATGTCGTTAAGTTGGTATACTTGGCTACTTTTAATTAGTTACTCCCCAACACTGTCTATGGGCCCATTAGAGTCTCCACTGACCTTTGAGATGAGCTCATCGTGATTGGCGAGATGTGCCCGGCAGTGGATGCAGCTGTAGGTTCGGTGACAGTTGGGCAGGTAAGCTTGAAAGGTCTTAGACTTTGTCATTTTTACCATCTCACAGTCACCGTGGCGCTCCTCACTGGGTTCCTCTGGACTGGCGCAAGACGAGTTGCAGCTCTGCTGAACTTGCTGACAGAAGAAGCACTGGAATATGCAATCAAAAGCCGTCGTTGTTGTGGAGTGGATGTGTGGCACGCTCCACACAGACACCGTAGGAGAAAATACGACCTGGAAATAAAGGGAAAGGAGAATGGGGAAGGCATTACTTTTTGGAATAAACATACTCCATCCTAGCAAACTATCAAAGACAGGCGGAACTGACTTAAAAACAGTTCACCCAAAAATGAAAAGTCTTACATCATTTACTCATCCTCATGCTCTTCCAAAACCATATGTCTTTCTTGAGTTTTTTTTCATGAAATACAAAAGGAGAAATTACACTGGTCACTTTTCCATGCAATTACAATAAATAGGAACAAGAGCATTCAAACTTAAAAAAAGATACAGAAGAATGATACAATTTCTCATTGTTGCATGGAAAAACAAACCATTGATTGGTGACAACATTTTCTATTTTTATGTTGAAACTACATTTGCATCCATGCATTTAGATTTAGATAAATATACTTTTATCTAAAGAGACTTATGCTGCATTCGAGGTATACCATTTTTTAATTCAGTGTATTTCCTGGGAATGAAACCCATGACCTCGGTGTTGCTACTAGCGCCATGCTCAACTTGTGTGAACCATTTCTTTCAAATGAAAAATTGTCCTGGAATTGCAAGAATACTTAGCAAATGAGCAGCTGAAATCAGATAAAAGTGAAAGAAAACAACAATTTCCTCTTCACCCGTGACAGCTTAAGCCCGAGCAGCCTGTGAGGCATTGTGTGCCTGATGAAGTGTGAATAATAATGATTTTCCCTCCAATGAATACCACATATTTAAGATTCACTTTTAGCCAACAATGGTTATTTAAACTGTCAAAAACTGCAGTTATTTGCCCTGTGCACTAAGAGGACCAAGCTAAGCTTTATTGCCACTGTGAGAAATCCAGTGTCTATTAGAGGATGACATTCAAATCAACTTGCTTAACCAGGCCAGACTGCCCCTTTATTACAGAACCAAAATATTACTAATGCGGTAAATTACACTTATTTCAATAGATTTTAGCAACTGGCCATCCTTTGATTATCATACAGTAACATATTGCCATGTGATACCACTGTACCATGGTACTTTTTCAGGAACATGATTATAAGTTATTTTAACACTTGTAGATAAAAGTGCTGCATGATGCACTGGTCGATTTTAATATGTGCTTTGCTTACTGCCATCTATTTTTGGCATTTGTCTTTCAAGGTTCACATACTGTTCGCACAGACAATCAGAAAATAACAGGAAGCTCTGCATAATGCGCTAATGAGGGGGCAACAACACTGTATGCGATAGAAAAATACAGACACTTCCGCAATAGCACAGGAAGCTCCAACCATGCAGACCAACTAAACGGGTTGTGGACGCGCGAGCTCTGCTCCTGTGGCGCCAAGTGTTGCCAGATCTTGCTAAAACAAGCAACACGCTCTGACTTACCTAACCAAAATAAACACGAAGCAGCAACCCCATAGCCATGTTGCTTTTCATTTGCGTTGAACATCCATAAACAATATACAATTTAATCCTGATGCTAAAACATTCTGTATATCCTCCTCCACAAATAATTTAGACGTTTTACAAGCTAAATCTCATTCACACACGAAAAGGGATTCTGAGAAAAGCAGAAACGGAATGAAAGAGAAATTGGGCAACTGCTTTTAATAATTACACACAGCAGGTGGGAATATTTGACATCTGCAATTAGTAGATCATAATTCATTGTGCGGTAAAGACCAAGCTCTTAAGCAGTCAAATATGCGACTGTACTGACATAATTGTTATCAATTAAGCCCTCAAAACTGCCCATAATTATAAGCGACGTTACGTAAAAACAAAGCACGACGTCGCGTATAATAAGCGGAGATGGCAACACGGTCGCGCGCTGACGAAGCGCTGTGGCACGCGTCTCGGTGGAAATAAGAACTTGTTTACTTGACATGTATGATTTTTTTTGCAGATCTATGAAGAACATGCAAACATAAAAGCACGAGATTATTACCAATATTTAATGTTTGTTAGCACGAATTGTATTGTAAACACAAACATTAAATAACCACAAGTCAAGCGTGCTTTCATAAAGATAAGTTGATTTTGTAACCACAAACATTGAGAAATTCATGAAAATAGGTTTAAAACTGTTCAATATGTTAAAAGGCTAATTCAATTAATGTAAACTAAAGAAGCGTTAAAATCCTAAAAGAAGACCCGAGGACGGTGAATCTGAGGGAAGATCAACAGCAGACAAACAAAGGAGGTTCATGAGCGCGTGTTAACCTGAGAGGATAAGGCTAATCATGAGCATTATGGCTTAAGAAAAACAATAATAGCTATAACAAATCTAGCTGTTTAAGAGCTCGAATGGCCATGTTAAGCTCCTAATCACTTATAGAATAACAATAAAACGAGCCAATTATTCAGTAGTACTTATTCAGCGTAAACAATGTGTTTCTTTTGTTTTACTTCCCTGCAAAGTGACAAACAACTAAAGCAAGGTCTTTATAAAAGCAATTCAGCGAGCCAACAATAGGCTACTAGTTACAAAAGGTGCAAATTGGTTGTTGTCAGCGGGATCTTTAGAGAAAACAACAAAGAAACTGCGACTAACGTGAAAACAAAACAAGGACCCGTGCTTTGAGACAAAACCAGGAAGCGCTGAGTGACAGAGATATCTGCAAACACCAATGCCAACGGTAAAATGCATGATTCATGCACTCAAAATAACATATTTGAGTTTTATTCCGTATAATTAACTTATAAATCGCGTGCATGCATTCAGTTCCACATTTATTTTCACTGACAGAAAGGAATGGGTTCGAGCTTGTGTTAATTAACTAACAAGCGTTCTACAACAATAATCATGTTTTCACGTATCAAATACATGAGTCTCTAAGCTTCAAATGAACGTAAAGGCTCAACTTACCACCTGAACTGGATCTCAACGCGAAGTTTGGCATAGATTTTCTATAGGGAAGCTGAATATCTATTTTTCTCCAGAGTATTCTTTGTGGTATTTGTATTTATTTTTGGTTTCGGTTGTCTTGTCTCGGTGCAGATTCCGTCTGAGACCTCAAACTGAGACTATCTGACAGTTTTGTGTATCGTTTAGGCTGTCCATTTCTCTAGTCTTTGTTGCACTCTTTGTGTCTGTGACAGACTTGCTGCTTTGTGAGTGGGCGGGGCTTCGCATTACTGGCGTGTGAAGCATCCAATAGATGGGTGGCGGGGGCGGGGCTACTAGCCAAGCGAAAATAATCCCGGATGTGTAAATAAATACAATGTAATTTAACGATTACATAGGTTAAGAAGATGACTTCATCGGTTTCGTGTTTTTCATTATGTTCACTACTAGAGCTACATGTATAAATAATAACAGTTAAACGAGGTGAAGTGGACAGAAATGTTTTATATTTAAAAATAAATTTAGAAGTAAAAATAAAAAATTAGTAGGCCTATTCGTCAAATAGTTGAATGTCTTGCATTATAATCTATAATTATTAGAATCCTATAGCTACTTTCAGCCATATAATTTCACTGATTCCTCATTATAATGCATTCACAAATACCACATGCAAATCATGCCAACACATCAAGACAAGAGTCATTTTTTTAGCAATATTGCTCTAAAATAGGGGTTCATGTAGTGACTGGTTTCACACTAGCGCTAAAGAAATGGCCCCATCTTTATGCGTCTGAGCGCATCTGCTACGCCTTATAAATAATAAGTGAAGTGACTGCCTAAAATAAACGATGGTCACAAAAACCAACCCAGAATTTTAGTAGCTGTGCGCAACTATGTCGCCAGATGCAATAACATTAAAACTTCCTTAGTCTACATTCACATGAGTGACATTGTCAAAAGATAAATAACTAATTACCTATTGACACAGATAGACAGGTGCAGTGTTCCGACGATAATCAATATTGATCAATAGTTTCAAAAGCGAACAGGAGGGCGTGAATTCTTCGTCTAAATGACTCCTGATGATGTCATATGTTTTCATTCTGCGTCCCATTTTATAACTCCGCGCCATGGTAACCAACAGTAAAGCTTTTCACACGGACACACAGCGATTATTACCCAGCTCACATAATAAAATACAACTAAAGACCGTTGTGCTTGACAGCGTCGTGTTTTAACTTGCTGTCTGCCGTATCATTTAAAAACACAGCACACCAATGTGACCTTCGCCGAGGCACTTAGGATGCAGTGCTCTTAAAGCAACTCACACACTGGGTGTTCTGCATCGGAAAATATCATCAAATCTGAAAAGAAAACATGGCAAGTGTTGCACGATGCAGAATGCAATACCTTTAAGGTGGAAGTGGATCAGTTGTCCTCCCCACTGCAGGGTTTCTCATGTAGGAGCGCTGCTGCGTCCGCATGTGTCCCGACGGTCCGAGATGATGCTGCTGTTGTTGTTGTTGTTCAGAGTCTTCTGTTCATAGTTCTTCCGCTGTGACACACTCTTCTCTGCGGATTTTCTTTTGAATGAGACTGTGATGCGGTCACGTACGAGGCGTGGGTCGCTATTAGTGTGCGCTCCACACTCACTAACATTTACATCTGTCCTGCATGTCTTCATTCACAAATATTTCGCAATAAGCTACACAAGTACGCTACCTTACTTTTTTAAAAGAAACCACAAAAAGTAAATTAAATATTCTGTGGGAACGCTGAGTGGGAATTTTACCGAATGTAATTATGCAGTTGGAATTTTAAGGCAACAAAAATATATCGTAGGTAATCATCAAAAATAAATCCAGAGAGAGATAATTTTTTTTTCAAAAACAACAATTCTAAATAGTTTAGGTTCACTAATATTTATTTGTTATCTTGGGGGCTTTTTTATTCATAGAGTAGGCTAGTGTACTACTTGGTTGCACGCAGTAGGCTAATACTGTAAAGTTTAGGTCGCTATTACATTTACATTTGAAATAAGACACAATTATAATACGATTAATTAAATACAAAAAAATTGTATTAACTTTTTTTGAAGCCACAACACAATTATGTCTTGAGCACTGAATGTTCTCATTGTTAAATGCATATATTTCTTTCTTTATTTATGTATTACTCTTACCGCCTCGGTGGATAGATTTTATAGATACCTCATGATTCTGGTTGTTTTTAATACTATCTGTTTGTTTCTATCAAACATGTTTTTATATATATAAATGCCAGTCATATTACAGCCAATGAACATGACAGTAGTCATTTCCAACATATAGTATATACAAATATTAAATATAAACTACAGTATGTAGAAATTGAGAATATTGTTTCTATCGAACATGTTTGATAATTTAGGTTTATTATGACGGCATCCTCCTCCAAAGACATGAAAACCAATAAGGTTGAGGATAATTTGTGTTAAACCAATCAGCTGCCGAGAGAGATCGCTCACAGAGCCAATCACCGCAGGCTCCGCGCTCCAGACAAACACGAGCCCGCGCACACAGCATCTCGCTTGTTTTCGATAATGCGCGTTCACAGCAACGACACGTGCCAAATCGCACGGCAGCGCGCAGCAGTCCTTATAACACGTGGTTCAGGTAAACAGCGCGAAAGCCCGGATGTTGGTGCTATTTTTATCTTTTAACTCAGACAACAACAACGTCATCAGTCATAATGTAAGTATTAGTTGAAACGATAAATATTATATATTGATTATTAGTAAATAAACCTGTTTGGCCAAATGTCAGTAGAGGCCTTGAGAACTGCCTCGGATGATGGCAGTAAGCAAACAGTCCTCTCAACCAAACTAACTCACTTTCTCCATCAGCGGGAGTGGTTTAGAAACCGCAGTCAATAATATGTTTAATTGAAGGGAGGAGAATGAACGTATTTACTCGTCATAAATATAGTTAAACTCTGTCTCCATCTACTGTATCAACACTGCAATTGCTCCAAACGCTACAGGCACTTTCAGATTATAGACATTGTCCAGTGGCTGTGGTAAATACAGCTCAAAGACTAGAATAATAATAATAATCACGATCAAAAACCATCCATAGTGCTAAGCTAAAATAGATTGCACTATAATAATAGTAGTTATTATTATTAAGGACCTTTTCAATAGTGATAGTGACCTTTTCTAGTTTTAGTAATGACAACTAAAATTCTAGTTTTATACAATGCACTCCCAAATTGTTTCCAAAATGTTATTTGCTTTTAGTTTTCATTGTATTAAAGCCAACAAAAACAACAATTGAAAATGTATTTCTGTCTACAAAATATGAAGAGAATTTAACTTGTGACTACTTACCCCATGTAGCATGACAACATGCTGTTACTGAAAGTATTTTCAGTGAATATATCTTACTGGCCCATTTAACACTTTTCTTTGTAGTCAAGAATTAAATTTTTCTTAACCTTTAAGAAAAAAAAACGTAAAATGTGACCCTGGACCACAAAACGTCTTAAAAGTCAATTTTTTTCGATATTGAGATTTATACATATTATGAAAGCTGAATAAATAAGTTTTCCATTGATGTATGATTTGTTGTGATATGACAATATTTGGCCGAGATACAACTATTTGAAAATCTGGAATCTAAGGCTGCGAAAATGAAGTTTTGATATATTTACGGTAAGAAATTTACAAAACATGTTCATGGAATATGGTCTTTACTTAATATCCTAATGATTTTTGGCATAAAAGAAAAATTGATAATTTTGACCCACACAATATATTTTTGGCTATTGCTACAAATATACCCCAGTGACTTAAGACTGGTTTTGTGCTCCAGGGTCACATATGTGTGACAACTAGCCCCAGTCCTTAATTGTAATTGCCTTCAGATAGCTGGATGTTCACACAAAGACCTTTGTCATAATGCATTAGTGTTAAATAAGAATACAGGCCTTTATTCTGAGTTATTAGATAATAATACATTCTCACAGGAGAACATTTATAATGTAGTGTGCTTGTAGCTAGAATCAGCCGCAGCACTATTAACTGTTTCTCATGTAACTCAGAGCCTAGTTTATTTTATTGAATGTTTAAGTAGTTCTCATCAAGCTGCAGACGCTGCTAGTGGTTGTCATGGACGGCAGGCTCTCACAGGAACCCAATCAGACTCACGCTCGTTTATTATTACATCACTGCACTGCATCTTTTCTTATTCACTCAATCAAGAGTGCAAAGAGGAGCACTTCTGTTGCTGTGCCAACCAAGACATCACAATAGACTCATAACGTCACGTCGATCGCTGCCGTGCAACTCAACTCCAGCTTACTTTACAGCTGATCTTAAACAGAAAGACGAGGTGACACATATCACTAGCAATAATATCAAAGAAGGAGACCGAAATATGAGGCAGAAATATAATACAATTGGTTTTATTCTGCAGTTTCTAGGTTACATGACTTGGCAGATGCAGAGATCAATATCGGCAATGAACATTGGCCGTCTTTTTGAGCATTAAAAACAAGCCTTTGAGATATAATGCCACCGTTTTCAATAGATTCAAAATGTTTTAATATCATTTTGAAATATTTGTAATCACAAGTTTCCCCAGCGGGACCAAAACCTGGGGGTTTCGATGCTCGTAAGTGAAAATCACAACAAAAAGTTTGCCATTGCTAACAAAAAGGAGATTAATACACTGAATGTTTTTACAAGATTAATAATAATAAATCACTAGACATTCATTTTTACAATAAAAACAGTTCTGCACACAATTTTCAAGAACTGAAGGCAAAATGCAACCGGATCAAACCAGGTAGGGCAGAAAGAAAAGGCTTATTTATTTTCCTTTACTTGCTCAAATGAATCACAAAAGCTGTGACAAATTGGACTTAAAATTACCGAGAATTTTTTTTGCACTTTTTTTAAATATATATATAATTTCAAGAGTATACCACAAAAAAAGTCACAACTGACCCCCAACAAAACAAAGCTGCACAATAAATGTTATTGATGACGCATAAAGGCACACAGAAACAGACAGGCTGCACACTGATTCGGCAGAAGATATCTTACAGAGTTTCACTATTTTTCTTTTTTTTATTCATTATTTATTTTAGAGAATCGCCCGTTCTCTCCTTGATCAACCAACATCTGATACCACCACTAGGTGGCGTCTTGCCCTATCCGTATAGGCAAAAGTAATGTAGGGTTAGTAAACAAAAGAGGAAGCTAGTGTGGGAAAGAAACACTTGCTGAAGCCATGCACATATGCGCATATCAGTATCAATAACTTAATGTCTTAGACGTCGTTCAAGTGCTGTATAATTTCACAAGAGTATGCATTATCGCATGTTCGGTTCCAGGTAGACGTTCATTTCGCCCGGGTCTCGACGCACCACGTTATTCATTCACCAGGGAACCGTATCTTATGGCTGAAATTGATTCATAAAAGTTGCATTTGCATTGCTAGAGGCTCTTAATTTCCAGGAATTAAACCTGACGTTCTGGTTTGAGCTAGTTCATCTAAAAAGCTAATCTCGACTACACATTCCCCCCCTACAAACATTTAAAGGAACCAGGATTTTGAAAGAAGTGCAACCCGAAATGAACAAGCAAAATAAAGAGCTTTTTTCTTCTTTTTGAACCGATTACACTATTTAGGAGATATGGGACCACGAAAGATAGGATATTTCAAAAACCTGAGAGTCCGAGAGCAGAATCCCCAGCAATGTGGCACTTCCATTTTCTTTGTATAGAAAGCTTTTTAACAGTCATGCAAGGGCAGTCTTATTGATACAAGGCGGCTGGGGGTGCAGGGAAAGCAAAGAAGACAAAGAAATATACAAGGAAAGAATGAATACAGACGAGCAGGCACTGTACGTTTATAATAGACATTGATTCGAAATGTACCCATTGTTACTGAAAAACTCAGGATTGTCCCGTGACAGAAGTTCCTCTACACCTATGTGCATCTTTAGATAAAAACACCTGATTTCAGGATATATGTAAACCTGCATGGCACTTGACTTTTTTGTTAGGTAATTTGAGGGCTTAGGTAAAATTTTGGACACAAGTACACATTTTCCAAGGTGGCCTAACATCTTTAGATTGGTCTTTTCTTTGGTGCTTAAGCAAATGTAACAGATTTGTCTCTTTTCTAAGGTTTCTAGAAGTGACTACGTGATTGAGAATCGGTATACAAATAATAATTACATATGTAATTACCTTCAGGTTTTAAATAATTACAGGTTTTTAAATCACATGTATATGCATGTATATTAGGGGGGTCACTATATGGGGGGGGTAAAATAATCTGATAAATTACAGGTTCTTAATAAATTTTAAGGGGTCAATAGTACACACATTTGCATTTATGAAAATACATTAAAGCCTTAAAATGGCACCGTGGCAAATTTTGCGCTCTGTGCACTTTGAGGAAATTGGCGATGCACAATGTGGATAAATGCGAGTCCACTGCATATATATTTAAGAATAGAGGAGATCGGAGCCCTCGTTCTCTCCCTGTTTGACTTCAAAATGGCTTACAGACACTTTAGAAAAGCAGCTTGTTGGAAAATTACCAGGAGGCTAGAAAGAAGCACAACAATAACACAATCATAGACGGTTTTTACTGAAGTGTATCACAGGACTGAGAGAAAAAGAGTTAAACGGAATCAGAAACCTTGACGAGGTGTTGTCCACAAACACACGCCGGCAAACGTTCACACAGACGGGCAGGAAGAGAGAGAGAGTGTGAGAGAAGCTCTGCGCTTTCACTGTAATGAGACCGAAAGAGTGAAGCAGGTGAAGAGAGCAGCAGTGCATGTTCTCAGCTGGGGTCAGATGAACGGAGGGCTGCCTGTAGTTTAGGAAGAGGAGGAGATAACGATGGTGATGATGAAGACCAAAAGAGGAACGAGACAGAAGCATCAGCATGATCGAATCCAGACCAACACCTACAGACAGCAAAAAAAAACTGGATGAGTTATGGTTAAAATATAATTCAAATACAACTACATTCCAACCAGACTGTGAATTTGTGGTTTGCAAAGTGCCAAAGTATTGTAAAATGGTCTTTGGTGAGTAATTAAAGCACACTACCATTCATAGGTTTGGAGTCAGTAAGAAATTAATACTTTTATTCTGCAAGGACACAGAAAAGACTTTAGATTTCTATTCATCAAAGAACACTGAATAAAAATGTATCACGATTTCCAAAAACATTAAGCAGCACAACTGCTTTCAACATGGATTATAATAAGAAATGTTTCTTGAGCAGCAAATCAGCATATTAGAATGATTTCTGAAGGATCACGTGACACTGAAGACTGAAGTAATAATGCTGGAAAATTCAGCGTTGCATCACAGGAATAAATTGCATTTGAAAATATATTCAATAGAAACCAGCCATTTTCCAATGCAATAATATTTTACAATATCATTTTTTTTACGGTGTTTTAATTAAATAAATGCAGCCTTGCAACACTAGGTTGGATAAGATGTTACATGTGACAATTATCTGTGCTGTCAGTCATTAATAAAGTTAAAATTTAGAACCATGACCACATTTATGGAACAATAATGCGTCACACCAGCAGGCACCGAGTCAATGATTGTTGCTGACTCCAATCTATCTACACTTCATTCATTATGGAAGTAGAATAAAACAGTCCTGCTAATAAAATCATTTAAATAACCATGTCAAGACTCCAGTAGCTTCAGCTTTTTAATAATATTCATGTTCTTGGCACTGTTTTGTAATCCAGGACGTGTAAAAGGAACAACCACGGAACAGCTGCTCCTCCAGAGAATCATCCGGATTACACACAGGAAGCACTGCGTGTCTTTACACTACTGATTCATTCATTTATGTGCATCACATTAACACTACTGGTCCAAATGTTGGGCTTAGTAAAAAAAATATTTTTTAAGAAAATAGTGCTTTTATTCCATAATGATGCATTAAACTGACAGTAATAAACATTTCTTGAGCAGCAAATGACATTAGAATAAATTCTGAAGAATCATGTGACACTCAAGACTCTGTGAAACTGAATCATTTTAAGAAATGAATTGGTAATTCCTCTTTAAAAGCTCAAAATGACTGAACTCTTCACCACTCACAGTTACATGGAAAATAGATTGATCTGTGGGTTTATTCTGTGACGTGTGATTGATTTAGTTGTTTATTTGATGCATGCATCAGGTTTCAGTCTGCAGGTTACCTGTGTGATAGGCTATGGTCTGTAGACTGGTTGGAAACGTGCAGTTTCTTCAAAGATCAGCTCTTTCAAAGTCTCTTTGGGCAAGTCATCCAGCTCCATATCGAACTTAAACGGAGCCTCTGCAACAGGCTATAAACGACAAATAAAGCATAGTTACTGTGAGATCAAATGCTTTGCTTATACCAATACAACAATCTCTATGGTACTACAACCATTTTTCAGCATTGGTAGATAAAGTCCTACATTTATCAAGTAAAGTCGTCAGTGTTGCCGTTTGTGCAATAGGACCAGTGCTAAACATGCAATTTGTAATTTTTGGATTCAAACAATACAGTCATATATGCAATAAACATCATCAAAAATTGCTGTCGTGAAAGAAGGTCAATGTGCTAATCAGACAAGACATGGTAGCATTAGAAATGTTACATTCACATGCTAAAACAACCCATTCCATTTTACCAGACAGTCAAAGGTTATTGTGTCCGTGTGGCTATTAAAGTGCACACGTTTGAAACGCACTCAACCTTTGACCACCATAAACTCGAAGATACGCCACAGCAGAGAATATGATGAAGCTAGTGTTCTTGACCGCAGAATATAAGAATATTTATTTAGAATATACATTTTCTATGATAGTTAAGCATGTAAATGTAAGATTATTATTTATTGTTTGTCTTGTTGCTGATTGTTCTCATTGTATACAATAATATTATTATTAATAATAACTATTATTATTAAGCATGTAATTATAAGATTACTATTATTATTAACAAAAACTACAATAATAATAATAGCAATGTTTGTCGTCTTGTTCTTATTGTCTAATAGTGCATAGTTATCTTAGTGGAACATTTTTCCCTAATACGATTTATTAAGACTATTATCAAAAGTAACCCTTACTAAATTTAAAAAAGACAACTAGTAGTGAACTGACCTCATCTGTGGGGTCATAGTACTGTTCCAGGTACGGGTGAGCCAGCGCCCCCTCCACCTCAATCCTCTTATGAGGGTTAAAGGTCAACATCTTATCCAGCAGGTCCAACGCTACAAGAAAACAGAGACAAATATCACACCAGTTCATTAAAAACAAACCTCTAGTGCAGGGGTCGGCATCCTACGGTACGCGTGCCAACAGTGGCACGCAGAGAGATACTCGCTCAACCTACAGTGGCACACAAAGGGATAATCGCTGGCACGTGAGCTGCAATAGGGAAAACTGCATGCTAATGTAATAACTTCTCATAGTCACACAGCCTGTTAGGAGTTATAAATACTATTAAAGTGTTAGAATTAACTTGAGCTAGTCTACGCAAGCACACGTGACCGCTGCACATAGGCGCTTCAGAGCAAAGCCTCAGCGGTCTAACAGCGCTCGTCAATGTCAAAATGACTGAGATGGCCAATCAAATCAAAGTAGGCGGGGTTTACCATTCACAGATGCTGAGCGCGAAGCGTCAGTTTAACGTTGAAAGAGCGAGGTAAGATGAAGCTGCAAATCATTTAATATTAGTCAACTGTTTTACGATAGAAATGTTAAATGGCCGACAACAATATCCAGTGATGCAAACTACTTGAATTTCTTTCTCAAATATGGCCATTTTGAGAGAGAGAGAGAGAGAGAGAGAGAGACAGAGAGAGAGACAGAGAGAGAGAGACAGAGAGAGAGAGAGACAGAGAGAGAGAGACAGAGAGAGAGAGAGACAGAGAGAGAGAGAGAGAGAGAGAGAGAGGTGAGAATTGTAAGCGTTCGTCTCTCTCTACAAACAATGAAGCTGAGTTTAGTTACTTAAAATACAGCAATTTTACCCCCTCATTGCTGAGATATATAAAATAGCGATTCAGTATCGATTAATAAAAGTCGCGTGGCAGCACTGACAAGAAGTTTCTGAGCTTCTGAATGTGATCTCCGATCTCTGTGTGCATTAATATAGAACGGTGATTAAACTGAATACATTGGCCTTGCCTCTCACACACACAGTGGTGTTCTGTATGGTTGTACTGTATAGCTGTTGTTCAAGAAATGTTTGAACGTTGGGCCGACCCCTGCCCTAGTGGATGCTGCTCTTTTTAATGGATGTTACCAAGTACAGTTCTACCAAACTTTTGATTGTTATAACTCAAAATTGAAATATATGTTGTTAAAATTAGTCAGAATGTGAGTGTTTAAGGTGGCTTGGTACGAGGACTAGTTTCTTTGTGTGCGATGTGCGGGTGTGGAGATGACCTCTGACCTTTAGGGTCTGCGTTAGTAAACAGGCGGTTCCAGGGCACTTTGCAGCGGAGAGGAAGTGACAGCAGGTAATTTCTCGCCTTTATGTTGATAATGCAGTTGAGATCCTCCTGAGAGGGGGAGCCCAAAACACCTACAGGACAGAGAACAGAGACAAATAAAAAGGATTAGATATTCAATTATGAAAATATAGACTAGGAGAACAAGAGAACAAAAGGAAAAGCGAAATCAGACGCGCTGGTTTTTCCAGACGCTTGCAGAAAAAGGCTTACCAAAACAAAGTTAAGTCAGATTTTCAGGATGTGTCACCTTTAATATTTTCATGGAAAATTTTTTTTTTTTTTGCTGTTTTGCTAGAAGGATTTAGATGGAGACTCCAAATTTGTTGTGGATAATGTTGAGACTCTCCTCTACTTGTGTGCCAAATTTCACAACTTTTTACCATACTATTCTCAAGTCTTTTTACCATACCTTTCCGCTCATGTTTGCATTATTCAGTAGCTGTGATATATGCCAGTGTGAAGTAGAGTAGGAAAAACAGCCCATTTCATTAAAACTATAAAACAACAATTGCCACAGTTGTAGAATATGGCACATTTAATAACCTAACTAGAAGATGCCAGATTCTGTGGACTCTGAATTAAATAAATGCTTGTTCAGAGAATGAGAGAGATGGTACAACAATAACCCAGTGAACCAGGCTAATGATGTGCACCCGCAATCTAAAAGAGGAAATAAGTTGAGTTATCAACAGGGAAACATCTGCTCGCACAGGCCAGACGAGTTCAAAGACACACATGCTACTAGAAGAAAGTGTTACTACAGAGACGGTCTCTTTAGGAGCCATCGCTAGGTGATTAGTGGGAAAACACACGCAGCAGCTTGGACAAAATGAGGGTCAAATCAACAGCATCTCTGACAGGAAACACAGTTTTTAACAGATGCAACAGACGGAGAAAGGAAAAATAAAGAGAAGGGAAGCGATGACATCTGATGTGCTTCGGCTTGCAAGGGAAATGATGAATAAGCCTTTTTGGCGATAACAATCAAACGCTTATCTCAGTCTTACTATGAAAAACTGACCACAATGTATCGTGTTTCAGTCCTGAGATGGATGGTCTATGCAAAGCTTTTGAAGAGCGTTCAATGTACATCAATTATTCAGCTGACTGAGTAAGTATGTTTTTCATTACAGATGAAAAAAATCTCATGTTTCGTTATAAGAAGAGCTTGATGTCCGTGTAGACAATGTGGTGTTTAGTCTTCCTGATGTCCCATGTGATTTAAGTATTCACCTCAACTACAACAATCAACATGAAAAAGTTCAGATCTATCAGAATTAGCAAGGGTTTCTGCAGGTTAAGTTAAGTTTATGACCTTTATGATACCAATTAAAGCATATTTAATGAATGCACGCAACCATTCCTAACTTTTTCATAATGAAGATACATTTACTCGAGAAGGGAAACGATGCAAGAAATCTTACTGAGATTTTTTACTTTTAAATGCAGTGAGATTAAAACAAGAACCAATATCTGCCAGTGGGCTCAGAAAAAAAAAAAACGACAATTAAAACGCAAAAACTCGCATAACTTTGTTTAGCTCCTATAATTCAAGATTTCATATCTTCATTTTGCATCTCAAATGTATCTTGATTTAAGGATGTTTAGATATTTGTTTTAGAAAACAAAAAAAAGGATGACAGAGGATATTCATTTTTTGCAGAGCATGCAACATTTAACACCACTACTTAATGAATTTAAACTTTCTGCACCTATTAGGACATTTCTAACGCCTTAAATTGTGGAAGGGCGAATTAAGACTTTAAGACACAGAAACTCTGCTTTGGCCTTTTTTGTGGGGGGGCCTATTTTGGGGAATTGGAGGAAAAATGTAATTGCGATTTTTCTGATAAATGTTTTTAAAATAGCTCCAGGTCTGCCATGCTTGTTTGTAGGGCTACGCAGTTTATTATTATATAATATGACTTTTTTAAAAAAAGCATTATCATTTTATTCTTTACAATTATTTATTATTAAAAAAAATAAGAGAAAAAAAACTCTATTAATAGCAATAACCATTTACAGTTGTGACGCCTGCATTCCTGCCTGCTGTGTGGTTTGGGTTATTTTTGTGTTTCAGTGGGGCGGGGCTGCAGTCCGAATGCAGATGGAGGACACCGGGGCCCGGAGTCTTTCCTCATCATAAAAGCTTCTCATCTTTCCCCTGTTTGGTGGTGTGTGTGGGGAGTTTCTCTCTCGCGCTTCACCCTTTTGTGTTAATTGCTTGCCAGCACTAGTGTTCAATCATCATTTTGTTTGTCAAATAAATTGTGTTATATTTTGGTTAAATCCCCGCTTTCCTCTTTTTCGTCATAATCTTTGAGCCGGGTTATGACAGTACAACTGTAAAATTACAAAACTAATATTGCTTCACTTTCAAATGTTAAACCATCAAGCTTTTATTTTGCTGAAAATGCAGGAGGCTTAAAGTATCTCCTTTGTTAGCAACAAGTTTATAAATGCTTCACATTACAAATCTGGTGAAATGCAGCGATGCATGAAGTGTGTGTGGAGCAGTGGTTATGTGAAATGAGCTTCTCTGTGGCCCTGAAAACAGTTATCATGATCTTCTGTTGCTATTACTGGGCTTAAAAAAGGATGTGGTTGTTTTTTGCGCAACTACAAGCTACACCAATCAATGTAATCATTAGTATTCCTGTTCATCTCAATCATCTAAATTCTTCTCTCAGTATGTGTCCTGAAAGCTACAGTCTTTCTTTATACAAACCACTGAGCTTTTTCACCTGAGCTGTAAATGTCATATGACTAATCACACTATACTTCCAGGAAATGACATCATGACAAGGATGACTGGCTGTTGGCACCACGAGAACATAAACCCAAACCCTTCACTAGTGGCTGTAAGCTGTCATGTCTAAGGCTGCAGGCAGCGAAATATATAAAGTCCACAGGGTTGTTTACCTAAGATGTGGTTAAGCTGGTCCAGATAGTGTTTCCCAGGGAAGATGGGTCTATTCGAAAGCATCTCAGCCAGAATACAACCGACCGACCATATATCAATGGATTTAGTGTAACCCTGCGAGAGAGAGAGAGGCACATACATGAAGAGATTGTTCATTGATGCAGTATAGCTGTCAACATTTACGTTACGTTTTTGTCATGCATTTTTTGGTATTGGAATTTTCTGGGTGATGGTAAATGAATGAAGAAAATTACTAACTGGAAGTAAATTAAAACTGAGCTAAAAACTGAAATAAAACAAAAAAATACAATGGCCAATACCAAACTGCTGACTGAAGGTCGCATAGAGCAACCAAACACACACTCAAGACAATAATGAAATAACAACTCCAGGATCAGACTTAATCTGTGTTTGAATGATCAGGCCAACAAACTTTGAAAGATCAGGCAGGACTGATTCCTCACCTTAGAATTGAGCATAATCTCTGGTGCGCGGTACCAACGTGTGGCTACATACTCCGTCAGGAAGCCAGTGTGGTCATGGTCTGGATCAGCCACCCGGGCGAGCCCAAAATCACAGATCTGCGAAAAAAACAAACAAGTTACAGAGATTTGGGAGTATCCAGCAGTGTCCAAGATGAGTCTGCCATTACTTTGCTTTAAAGGGGTCATCGGATGCCCATTTTCCAAAAGTTGATATGATTCTTTAGGGTCTTAATGAAAAATCTGTAATGTAGTTTGGTGAAAATTTCTCAACGGTAGTGTAAAAAACACTTTTTTAGCCTGTCAAAAACAGCTCTTTTCAGAGCAAGCCGTTTTGAAGCATTTTCCTTTAAATGCAAATGAGCTCTGCTTACTCCGCTGCTCTCTGAGCGACCGTTTACTTTAGCCGCATTCATCATGAAACTTGCCAATTAGCACATTATAAGGAGAGGCGATTTGCCTTGAAATATATCATTTGATCGATGTCTTGAGGTGTGGCAACCATAGTATAAGCGGAATAATGGACTCGTTGAATTATTAGAAATAATCACACCCAAGGTATTTGTTAATATTTTAAGTATTTGAGAGGTTTCAAAAACAAATTATCATCTTCAATTATTCCTTACTTATAGTAGCTATTTTGTGGCATTGCGTGTGTTGTTTTTAAGAAAGATTAAAAAATAACTATACAGATTTAAATACAACAAAAACTAATACAAATTCCAAAAACTATTTTAAATGATTGCACTCTTATTCTCTGCGCTCCATTTGGCGGAATAGCTAAACAAACCGTTTTGTAAAATGAAATAAGTTTATGTTTGTGAAACATACAGAAAATACATTAGTAAAATGGAAGTTATGTGCTTTTTGTAAATCCAACAGATGAAGCATTCTGAAAACATTGTTTTTCAATTCCATATGGTGACAGAAATGACACACTTCACATTAAATGTGTTAAAAATGGCATGATGACACAGTATACTTCACACCACACCTTGAGGTCACAAGTAGTGTTGAGCAACAGGTTAGATGGCTTCAGGTCTCTGTGGAGAACGTTTGCTGAGTGGATGTACTTCAGGCCGCGCAAGATCTGGTACAGGAAGTAACAGATGTGGTCATTGCTCAAGTGCTGTGTCTTCAACAGCTTGTACAAGTCCGTCTCCATCAGATCCTGTACAATGTAGCTATAGTTCGTCAACGTCAAGGTCAAACACAAAGCATGGGGTTAAGAAAACAGAAATCATGTAAGAACTGACAAAAGCTTGTTGAAGTTCATGCTACCTTCAAATACTTAAGATATTTGACAGTTAAGATATTTATAATCTTACAAAAGATTTCAAATAAATGCTGTTCTTTTGAACTTCCTATTATTCAAATAATAATGTTCTTTTGAACTTCCTATTATTCAAATAATAATAGATCAATCTTTAATAAAAATAGATTAAAAATAAATACATTTTTAAGTATAATTTATTGCTCAAAAGCACAAAACTGAATAGTCAGAATTCAATAATCAAATAGTTCACAAGTGCTATGCCTACTAGCGATCACAAGTAGTAAATATTTGTTTAGGTAGGCTGTGACAAAAAAATTTAATAAACTAACAGCCACAAAAAAAAAATGTTCTGTATTAACTTCAGTAGAACAAAAACTGTGGCCTTTTAAGATCTTCTGTTTCTACTCCCTTTAACCACAGCTCTGGCATGACGCTAAACACATTAGAGCAACACAGCGATTAGATCATACAAAACTACTCTCACTATCCACATTCCACACGCCTACTGACTATTGATTTCGGACCTAAAATTAACTCTTTACTAGAGATTTTTGCATAGTCTCAGCCTACACAGTTGGAAAAGAGCATTGTGCCAGAGGCCGCATTTTCAACCTGAACATGAATATTTAGAAAGCTGAACTGAAAAATTGAATGAATTTGAATTTAAAGACGTCTTAATATTCGGTTTGTTTCCCTTTTTGCTTTAATAATGGCAAGACACAAACTAACATACATAAAACCTGACCATGTGCTCCAGCATGAAAAAAACATCTTTAGCTTCAATGGAAGAACATCTGACCGTCTGTACAAAGAAGCCACATGATCAATGTAACTAATGTACCTACGTAACTAAAACATGGTACAGAATTACAAATATGCCTTAAAAAGTATTAACTTTTTTTTTTTCTAAATCCTACATTTATTTCCAGGCTAAAATACAAATAAAGGATACACGTCTTTCATCGGGTCGATGGTTGGGGTGCGGATGATGTCGTTGATGGTGATGATGTTCTCGTGCTTGAAGCGGAGCAGGATTTTAATCTCACGCAGTGTGCGCTGACAGTACGTCTGGTGCTCAAACGGACTGATTTTCTTTATCGCCACACGCGCTTTATTATCACGATCATTCGCCGAGCTGAAACAAAGAGATAGCAAAAAAACATCAGATCAAACAACTTTTTTTTCTGGGTTACAAAACACTCATGTAGCTTTGTCATTTTCATCCATTATTCAAAATAAAAAAGGAAACCACACAAATAATATCAAATGTATACCAACTGACACCGATATAAAGTACACGATATAAGAAGTTTAATACAATGTGAATGCAGATGGGCCTTTCAATTATGGGCACTTTTCTGTGGGCCTTTAAAAAACTGCTTTCAAACACTTCTCTCATAGAAATATATAATTTGGAAAGACTGACATTCAAGCTGAGATTACAAGCAGATACTTTTGAAAGGCACTGGTGAAAATGGACTATAAATGTATAAGTCAAAAGAGAAGGAAGAGCTAGATATATGCTTGTGAATAAGGGGAATAGGTATATACACCTATGTAAGCATACAGCAGCATACCGAATTGAGGCAGTAATTAAAGCAAAAGGAGCCCCTACCAAGTATTGAGTACATATACAGTAATATACTTTTCACTCATTTTTTTATTGGTCTTATGAAGTATTCTATTTGTTGAGATAGTGAATTGGTGGGTTTTTGTTAAATGTAAATGTCACAATTAAATAACCAAAGACTTAAGTACTACTTCAGTCTGTGTGCATTAAATTTATTTAATTCACGAGTTTCACAATTTGAGCTGAATTACTCAAATGAACTTTTCCACGACATTATAATTTATTGAGATGCACCTCTATACAAATCTGTTTACATTAGTGCTGTCAAAATTAGTGCATTAATGTATGCAAATAATTTTTCCAGTTTAACAGTGTTAAACTATTTAACACAGTTAACACCGGGGCGGAGCTTGGGTTTGCCACCCCATTTACAACAGTCTCTTTATTTCTTGACAAGAATTGCAATTATTTAGACGCAGAAAGTTATGACAACATCTGAGACTTCTCTGAAGTGCACTCTAACTTCGTCTCAGCGCCAGAGCTAGTCAAACGAATGCAGAAACATACAGGTGACGAGGAGCTTCAGTAGAATAACAGTGAACTGTGGTCAGACGAGATGTTCATTAGCCCATATGTCAGTAAAATTAATTTCCCTGTCCAGTCAGCCGTTATACTGCGCTCCGTGCATGCACTTTAATTGTATGCGCAAATATGGCATGCTGTAGCCTGTATATTAAAGCACAAATAAAACTACGATCATGCGTGTCAGATCTATGTTCAGCAGGCAGCTCTTAAAGTAATAGCAGCCAATAACCAGCTGCAGTAATGTCTGTTAAAGAACAAACAAATAACAAAAGGAATTCCCTAACTTTTGTAGCTTAAAGGATTCATCTTTATTTAAAATTTAGTGTTTGATAACTTTATGGTTAGGCTAAATATTAGAGAAAAAATTTGAATTTCATAGAGACATCAGTAGTATTGGTATCAGTGATACTCGCCTTCAGTCACAAAAAAGATGCCATTAAACAAATGTAAAAAAATATACTATATGTTGTTTCCACATTAATTTGAAGATTGAATGTGAAATTGTTGCAATATAAAAGTATATTTAAAAACTTTAATGTTAGGTGGGATTAAGCTTGATTAATTTTTTTAAGCCATTAGTTTACATATGTACAGTCATGGCCAAAATATCGGCACCCTTGTAATTCTTTGTCAGAAAATGCAACCGAAAGCTCCTCATTGTTACTCAGCTACAACATGTTTAATTTTGCACACTGGTGGTGATGACTGTGAAGCGCCAACAATATTTCTTTGCCACAAAGCGCTACAAATGTTTTTTTGTTTCGTTCGGCACGAACAATGTATCGGCGATGTAAATTTGGGTTTCCAACTAGAACTGAATCGCGCCGAAATTCACCAATCTGTGCACACAACCACAAAAAAATGCACTGGACAAAATTATTGGCACCCTTAACTTAATATTTGGTAGCACCCCCTTCTGAAAAAATAACTGAAATCAATCGCTTCCTGTAACCATGAATGAGTTTCTTACACCTCTCTACTGGAATTTTGGACCACTCTTCTTTTGCAAACTGCTCCAGGTCATTCAGATTTGAAGGATGCCTTCTCCCAACTGCTGTTTTGAGATCTCCACAGGTGTTCTATGGGATTCAGATCTGGACTCATTGCTGGCCATTTCAGAACTCTCCAGTGCTTTGTTTGTAACCATTTCTGAGTGCTTTTTGAAGTGTGTTTCGGGTCATTGTCCTGCTGGAAGACCCATGACCTCTGGTGGAGACGCAGCTCTCTGACACTGGCCACTACGTTGCGCCTTAAAATTCTTTGGTAATCATCAGATTTCATGATACCGTTCACACGGTCAAGGTATCCAGTACCAGAAGCAGCAAAGCAACCCCAAAACATATTTGAACCTCCACCATGTTTGACTGTAGGGACTGTGTTCTTTTCTTTTTCTGAAAACAGTGCCATGATGTCCTTTGGACAAATGAGACAAAGGTAGAGCTTTTTGGTACAGTACGTACTCCCAGAAGGATTGTGGATTTGTCACATAAGTTTAGGCAAACTCCAGTCTTGCTTTTTTATGCCTATGTGTCAGCAGTGGTGTACTCCTGGGTCTCCTACCATTGCATCCCTTTTCATTCAGATGACGACGGATAGTGTGAGCTGACACTGTTGTACCCTGTGTCTGCAGATCAGCTTGAATTTGTTTGAAAGTTAATCGGGGTTCTTTACCCACCATTCAAACAATCCTTCGTTGTAATTCTTCATAAATGTTGCTCTTCCGTCCACGTCCAGGGAGGTTAGCTACAGTGCCGTGGGCTGTAAACCTCTTGCGCACAGTGGACACAGGAACATTAAGATCTCTGGAGATGGACTTGTAGCCTTGAGATTGTCCGTGTTTTTCCACAATTTGTTCTCTCAAATCCACAGACAACTCTTTACACTTCTTTCTTTTCTCCATGCTCAGTGTGACACACAAAACAAAGGTTGAGTCAACTTTTCTCCATTTTAACTGGTTGCAAGTGTGATAACTATATTGCCCACACCTGTTACTTGCCACAGGTGTGTCTAAATACAAATTACAGGAGCATCACATGCTTGAAAACCAATTATTTCTTACAATTTTGACAAGGTGCCAATCATTTTGAGTTCTGTGTGAAATTGGATCAAGTTTGACTTTTCTTCAGTTTTTTTGTGTTGTTGCAGTGCAAACAAAAACAATAAGCATGTGAATACCAAAACATTTGCAATTGGAACAATTTTCTGAGAGAAGTGTTGCATTTTCTGACAGAATTGCAAGGGTGCCAATATCTTTGGCCATGACTGTATGGGACTGATCTATATAGCAACATACTGTAACCAGTTTGAAGTTTTTTAAAAGGGTGGTGGTGGAAATTATGCTTGGACTAATAAGGAAAAATCACTAAGCAAAAATTTCAAATGTATTAAGAGTAGTTTCACTTTTAGTTTAATCAGATTTCATCTTAAAAAATGTACAGCTATGTTAATGATGACTCATTTTAAATATTTGAGAAATCGCAAAAACAAAAGCATGCTTTAAAAAAAAAAAAAAAGTCTGACAAGTCCAAAAAAAGTGAAATTAATAAATAAATCAACCAACCCATCAAACATAAAAAGGATCTGCAATTGAAGAAACACCCAGATACAGTCTCTTTATCATAACTTAAACCATGTAAAAAAACTGTAATATTTAATATTAGTTAATATTTTAAGTATTTGAGTGGTTGCAAAAACAAATAGTTAAAACCATTCCAAGGCAGTTTTAAAGTGAGCTTCATATAATAAAGAAAAATAAATAAAAAAATTAAAAAATTAAAAAAGGAGCAGCACTTTCAGTTAAACACAGATATTATATTGCTTCTCTAGTTTTATATGATGCAAGTATAGCCAAAATCACAGCACTGATATTCTCTTTATCTTATGTGTATTTGATTTCATCGGACGACGGCTCGATTATCAGGATTTTTGTTCGGATTAACATCTTGGAAGGAAGAGCCGGTTATGTAGATTAGTCTTAATGGGTCGCGTTTCAATAACTATTTCATATTCATCCCTTTGTCTGACAACAGAAACAGTAAAATATATCAATTAAAACTGTTTTATTGAGAATTTAGCTGCATCAAAATTAGGGCTGAACGATTAATTGCATTTGCGATAATATCGCGATATGAAAAAACACTTTTTTTCAACTGCAGAGGCTGTGATTACACTGTCACGTGACACGCGAGAGTTATGGGCGCGTTTGACTTTAAGCGGCGCTGCATAGAACGGTCAAGTGTATGACATCAAAGTAACGCGAGAGCCATTCGAAAGCATAGGAACCATCTGCTCTCTTATCGCTCTTGCGGTACTTTGATGTCATACACTGACTATTCTGCGCTGTGCCGCTTAAAGTCGAACGCGCCTATTGTATGACGATCGTATGACATCAAAGTATGGCGAGAGAAAGCATAAGGAGACATCCGCTCTCATATAACTCTTGCAGTACTTTGATGACACACACACACCGATCTGTCTAGCTGCACTGAAGACTGCTTATATGTGTTGGACTTGAAGCAGAGGAAGCATCAAGTTGGCACGCTGCTACGTTGCCAAGTCCGCAGTTTGCCGCGGGTTGTTTTCGTGTCCGCGGGTCTTTCATAACATGTGGAATGGACGCGCTACATGTAAACAATATGCTTTGTTATATTTTCCTGTCAAAATAATGGAGTTCCTTTTGGAATACTTCAGCTTTTAAGAACTGCCGGTTTCTCCTGTAGTGGGCGGAGCCATGCTTGACTGTAGGCAAGACACACTTGTCTTTGTACTCCTCACCTGGTTGCCGCCACACACGCTTGACACCATCTAAACCAAATAAATGTATCTTGGTCTCATCAGACCACAGGACATGGTTCCAGTAATCCATGTCCTTATTCTGCTTGTCTTCAACAAACTGCGGGCTTTCTTGTGCATCATCTTTAGAAGAGGCTTCCTTCTGGGACGACAGCCATGCAGACCAATTTGATGCAGTGTGCGGCGTATGGTCTGAGCACTGACAGGCTGACCCCCCACCCCTTCAACCTCTGCAGCAATGCTGGCAGCACTCATACGTCTATTTCCCAAACACAACCTCTGGATATGACGCAGAGTACGTGCACTCAACTTCTTTGGTTGACCATGGAGTGTCAGGGTCTTGGCAATCTTCTTATAGCCTACGCCATCTTTATGTAGAGCAACAATTCTTTTTTTTCAGATCCTCAGAGTTCTTTGCCATGAGGTGCCATGTTGAACTTCCAGTGACCAGTATGAGAGAGTGAGAGTGATAACACCAAATTTAACATCTCCTCCCAATTTGCAACTGAGACCTTGTAACACCAACAAGTCACATGACACCGGGGAGAGAAAATAGCTAATTGGGCCCAATTAGAGCATTTTCACTTAGGGGTGTACTCACTTTTGTGGCCAGCGGTTTAAACATTAATGACTGTGTGTCGAGTTATTTTGAGGGGACAGCAAATTTACACTGTTATACAAGCTGTTAACTCACTACTCTTTGTAGCAAAGTGTCATTTCTTCAGTGTTGTAACAAGAAAATATATAATAAAATATTTACAAAAATGTGAGGGGTGTACTCACTTCTGTGAGATACTGAGATACAAATACATACAAAAAACCCCCCCTTAAAAATACCCTTTTTTCCTCTCATCACCTCTAACCTTTTGCTTAGACGTTTCTAAAGCTAATCTGTGCCACTCTTCTTCACACATGAGGTTCATGAATGCAAAGAACTTGACAGATACAATCTCATCTGACCGTAACCATGAGCGGAACTCTCTGCACTGCTGACACACTGTTAATGCCAAATCTGTGTCAGGTGCACCAATAATGCAGCATCTGCACCATTTCTCTCACGCAGCAGAAACATGCTCACAAAGCAGGTCACAATTTATGACAAGCTTTTCTGTTGATGCATTATTTAAATTTGTGCAACTTGATAAGTACAAGTTCACGGACCAAGCACCTTGCACAAAACACTGTAAAGGGCAGAAATTTGAGAAATTATGCAGAGATGAAGAAAGACCATGCATGAGGGACACAGAAAAACAGCAGGAAAAAAGGGAAAAAGAGAGAGAGACATGGTTTCCACAGAGACGGACAGGCGAGACTTTGCGGTTAAGAGTTATGCAACAGGCTGTTGCCATGGTAATGTGAAGGAGGGGGGCGGAGACAGGCTGAACGTTGGTAGTGAATTTACACAATGCTCTGACAATGCCAGATACCCTCAGTGCGAAAGAGGGAGGAAAAAGATGCTCCAATGGCGTACCGTCATGTCACCAAATAATAAAGATGTCTATAAATAAAGCTGGGGCTGCATGATAACTGAAGGGAATGAATGCTGCATCTGAACATCCTGAAGACTGAAAATCAGCACAGTAACAAGCACGAATGTAAAACACCAAAAAAACTCCCTACTTTAGTGTTGCTTGTGTGTAAACCCACAGCGTGGCATCAGCAAATTACAGCTGAAAGTCTATGTGAAAATCGAATAATAGGGCAAAGGAATCCACTCAAACAAGGCTTCTGCACAGCCGTTTAAACTTATGGAAGACCATGATTTGAGTAAAGCTCATGAATCCTGTCAAGAATATGTTTAGGTTCAAAACAAATTAAAATAAGATGAAAAACAAAACAAAATAAATGAGTTGACCATTAGACTTTTAAAAAAGTTGCATCATGACTTAATATTAGAAAATGTCTTCACTCTAAACCTTTTTTTTTAATAGGTTTATATTTTATTTAGAGATGCACCGAGTGCAATTTTCTTGGCCGATTCCCAATTTTTTGGAAGTGTGACCTGCCGATACCGATTTTTGCCGATTCCGATTTTCTTTCTAAGAACTATAATTGACAGCATATACAAACAAAAATCTATGCAAATATCAACGAAAAAATATTTACATAAACTAAATTAAAAATTACAATTCCCCCAATCTGGACTAATTTACAGATTTTCTCTCACTTAACTCTCTAAATAAAGTGCTCTTTTACTGGAAAGAGGAAGATATAGTTAACTTACAATGACTTGCTTTATGTAACAAAACATGTCATTTCCCACAGTTTATAAATGGTCATTTCTTTCCCCTAACATTATTAAATGTGTCATCTTTCACATCAAATTCTTACTTTGTTTGAATTAATTCAGTTAGAATAATCAGAAACTGTAGAGTTGTTACCATTCAAATGAAGTTAGTATTAACAAACTATCTTTCCACTGCTGAGGAAACAGAAGCTGCATCTGAAGTAGAGGTCGACCGATATTTGTCATTTTTAATATATCGGCATCGGCCGATATCCGTGTTTAGTAGCGCCGATTTAAAGTCAGGCACGTCCGCGGGCAGCCCCGTGTTATTGGTGCTGTGGAACGTGTGCTGACGCATGTGAAGGACCCCAAGCCAAAACTTTTGGAAGATTCAACAACAGTCCTGGGAGATAAAGGCAAGGCTTAAATTCTGATATTTCAAAGTCCTATGGCCATATATTTACTATATATTACTAGTAAACTATGAAGTGTTGCTTCACTCAGTGAAAGAAAAAACGAATAGCACAGAACCGTCGGGAACTGGCATAATGCTACAGCTGGTTGAAGGTTTGCTTACTTGCAGTTAACTTTAAGGACTGTAGTCGAAAACTATCAGCAGCTTACTTGCTAACATATTATCCCCAATGTTATAAGTTCGGTTTTATTTTTCCTGTATCGGAGTCGGAGAATTTCGCTCTGTGCGTGGGTGGAGAAGCGGCAGCTCTCACAAACACTGCAGGGCTACGGGCTACGTTACTCCGCCCCGCTCACAGACAGCACCGAGCTCGGAGACAGAACTGTCCTGGAGCAGCCCAGAACGGTGTTTGTTCGGAAGCATGGTTTGATGCAGACAATAGCCGGGTTTCCATCCAACTTATTTGCATTAATGAAAATTCAGCTCAAGAATATGCACATCTGTGTGTGTTTCCATCAACTGTGTAATGCGAATTAAAATGGACATCAGCCTAATAAAGTGACGTGTTCCAACCAACGACTATATATAATCTATACGTCGCACAGTTATTATCCTCATTAAACCTGTCTAACGTTAACCGTCAAGCATGTCAGAAATCACTAAGGGTTTAACACTGTCCAATCTGTTAACAACAAAAACAACAGTCCTGAGATCCTCCTCAGCCAATCAGTCGAAGAGGGGTGGTGATGTCACGCCTGTGCGCCTCATTAGCTGCCGATGCTCGGTGTTGTTCACTTGTACAGGTGAAAATGGATAGCCTAACTGAAGCTGGGAAACATCTTTCCATACAGGACACCGTTAAATGTGTCTGTCTGTAAGTGCTGTATTGCATTGTTTGATTTACGCGTATTTTTCTATCCGTGACCATTGTTTGCTATTCTGAAAATGTTTAAATCTTGTGAAATATATTACTTGCGTTTTTAAATTTTGTTTTCACTCTTGTTATTTTATTTATCTGTGACTGCAATACTTTAGGCGGGAATCTGATCCGATAAAATACCACATAATGTAATGTTTTTTTTTTATTTAAGAGTAATGAGATTGAGATTATTTGCATTAAAGTAATTACAACTGATACAAAGTGAACAAATAATTAATATCAATGAAAATAAAATTGTTAATAATTAAATAAACATGTAGACCATTAAAATAATTTACATTATGACAATTTCATGACTATTTTGCACATTTCTTCACCTGAATTTCTCTTTACCATAACAGCTCCAGAAGTTATTTTTGACCGTATTTTATTAAAATCATCATGCATTAAAAGGCAAATATTAAAATGCATAACAGTCATGTTACAGTAATGAGAAAGAGATAATTTGCATTACGCATCTGAACCATTTTCTCTTGCACAGCTACATGAAATAATAAAATTGAGATCATTTGCATTGCATTCATGTAAAATGGAAATGAATGTACTTAAGTGTCATAAGAATAACGTCTCAATGCAAAAAAAAAATCTTTCATTTGACATTGGGTTGAATCATAACCCAGTCATGTACTTGGTTTTGAAAGATTACCCCATTTAGATGTGTTATGCAATATGGCATTATATGTGTTTGACATGTCTATTTGTGCATTCACAAGATCCATTTTAGAAGGCGTCTCATGCTTAAAGAAAACAGAGATGCTTCCATTTCAATGCACCTTCTGAGGGTGAAGGCACTTCTAAGACTCGTGGAAATGGGGGCGGGACACCACAAGGTTGGATAATCCTTTCCTTTCTGTTCCTAACCCAGAACGCCCGCACATTTACAGCTGTGACAGTAAGAAGCTTTTCATATTCTCAAGAACTAGGTTGAACGGTTTCACCATTCTGAACAAGAGGATCTCACAGGCCTTCACAAAACTAGCCATTTAGAAATGTGAGGAGCGCAAAAGTCATCAAGACGACACTAGGGTTGCCAAAGTGTTAATAAGCCATTGCTAAGGGGTTACGAATAACAATAAATTAACCACCATGAATTGCAACGACTGTAAAACAGTGCTTTTCCACCCTCATATGGGCATGTTCTTGATGTACCTTGCAAAAACTAGCAACCATGCAAATAAAAATAATCCAGCACTCTGGCTTTCCTTCTCTCCCTCTGCTCCTTCTGACACTCCTCCCAGTCAGGCTGGTTCGTGTGACGGCGGATTGACGTCCTTGGCAGAAGGGTTGCTATGGAGACTGGCACCGTGGCAGAGTTTGGCATGGAGGCATGGCCCAGGCAGTATAGCCACACACGGTCTGCGCTCTAACAGCGTGTGTGTGTGTGTGTTTAAGTAAACGCAGGCATGTGTGAGCGTGTACATGTATTGACTAATATATGTATGTGCATATGTGCGCACACAAGATCTTGAGGGTGCATAAAAAAAAAAAGTGTAATTATCTGACTAGATCCATAACTGCATGTACGTCTATCAAACCCTGGTGCAAATCAGGGTAGGCTTCAAGATTTCCCACAATGCATTAAAAATGCCTTGTATTGACATGTTCATTACTTATTTCTCTGGTAACCACAGACAATAATATAAAACATCGGCAATATTTTGTACATCTGAATGGGGGAAACATAGCTTTTATAATTTGTATTGATTATTTTGTATTTAAAAATGTTTTATTTAGTTAGTTGCCAAGGCAACATTTATCAATTATTTATTAAAATATCTAAAACTAAAATAAAACTATATGGAAATTGGGGGAAAAAGCGGGGGAAATGCATAATAAAAATTACAAACTTTAAAATTAAACAAAAATATATGCAAATTAAAAACATTTAAACAAATCAAACACTATTTTTATGATTGTATCTCAATACTAAAATAGCACTGCCACAAACTATCAATAGGCAAAACTGATTAATATTATAAACAGGTAACAACAACAAAGTAGGCTACTGCAAAAATACAGTTACGGTTAAGACAAGAAAGCACATAATATATATATACAATTATAATGGCAGATCAACAATCAAGTGCTCCTGAAATCCAAATTTTTTAAAGTCATAAAAATATTCCCTATAAAATTGTTAGCTATGAAAATCAGAAACATACAATTCTCACAGGAAATGCACAAATAGACTCCATTTCCTGAACTCAAGCTCAAGTGGACAAACAGTCATTATCCTAATTATTAATGTAATTTGAACAATAATGAAGAGGTGCTATTTGCAACGAGGGCACACAAGATCTCAATGTACTCCAGCTATAGATACATGTATCTGAACGAGTGAGTCAACCTGCTAAAGCAAACAGCCATAGAGAGATAAGCCTTTACACCAGACCCGTCGTGTGACGCATTTAATAGTCGCGCTACAGGAAACTCTTACCCTCAAACAATGGAGGAAAATTAGTAGAATTACCTAATAAGCAGAATAACTGGGGTTAAATTACTAAAAGCATGATATAGCTATTAGTAACAGCATAAAAGTTCTGTTACGCGTGTTCAACATTTATGGTTTAAAAATGGTGGCATTAGCACCACAGACAACAACATAAAACACTAGATATATCAGTGAATAATCTGTACATCTGAATGGGGCACTCCTTGCTTTTACGATTCGTATGGAGATATGGTGATCACCTGACCAAACCGTAAAAAAGAACCCATCACATCCGCTTGTCAGAGAAAGTGTTAACAGCAGTATGAACTCATGGCAATATTTCATGGTAATCAGTTAACCTAGCTAGTTGTTTTTATTTGACGTTTTATTCCACTTTATTATCAGAATGCTACTGAAAAGAAGAAAATAAACTTTTAGATATCAATATGCATATGTGGTGGATGGGCATTGTTTATGATCCTCTTATATCTCGTTTGAAGGCATCTTCAGTAAAACAGCTCCATATTTAATGAAGCACATATTTATTTAATACCATGTCAGTCAGCATCTTCAGCTATTTTCATGGCAAAGACCATTTAAAAAATACAAGTATAACAAATACAATAAAACCAGCAAACAAACAAACAAGTTATATTACACAAGATTTTTTACATTAGCATATGATAAAAATTATGACGCACATTAAAAGACCCGAACTTTAAAAGATGCGACCTGTTTTACAGAATATGGAATTTTGTTGCACATGCCCCCCATTGATTTCAAAACAGACATTTAACATAGCTTTAAGATAAAACCAGAGAACTATTAACAGAAATTTAAGAAATGTTTTCTTGAGCAGCAAATTAATACATCAGAGTGATTTCTGAAGGATCATGTGACACTGAAGAGAACAATGGCTATGTTTAAGAGATAATCGGTAACACATTAATCACAAAAAGGTTTTCATTTGTTAACATCGGTAACTACATTAGCTAAACTGAACTAACAACAAACTATACTTCTATCTACAGAATGTATGTTAGTGTCAACATTTGATTTTTTTGAAAAATTTAAACTTTGGTCTGACGGGGTTTTGTTAGTTAAAGTTCCGAATCAAGCAAAGTCCACAATTTTCTCACATTTTTAGATTTGCCAAAAATGAGTTGCGGTTTTCAAATGCGCGCTGTGTAGCGAGCCATTGCACAAATCTTCGATGAATTTTTTTTACATAATATTTTTCCCCTTTTAAAATAAGAAAATATTTATTGTAGCTCAGACCATCCATTTGTTTAACCCTCTCGCGATGAAATTATTCCGCGACCCACAAAGAGGAGTTGTAGAGGACTAAATTTGGCATTACTTCACTTGCTCACAAATGGATCATCTGAATGGGTGCCGTCAGAACGAATAATCTACAAGAGTCCATATTTTGAAGTGAAAAGCTTTGCAACAGAAACAAATCCATTTTAAGATGATAAAAACATAAGTCCTCTCAATAATATTGCTTTCTCCATAATCTACAAGAAATCCACATGAAAACAGTCTCTAAAAAAAAAATGCAGTCCATCAATTGGACCAGAACTATGTTTATATATTTTGTTTCTTAAAAACAAGCTTTTCAATTCACAAAAAATTGAAAAGCTTGTAGATGTGTTTTTATCACTGTTTTCTAAGAAACAAATCCATGAACAAGTATTAGGGGTCGAGATGTTTTCACTCCGATTATTAAACAAGTTGTTTCAAGCTGGTGTAAAAATTAAAAAGCCAAAATTAATAATAACAAGAGCCTGACAAAAAAACTCAATAATGTCTTTATTGCTTTCATTATTAAATCAGTAATATTAATAATATTAATAATACAGTGGGAAAGCATTCTGTAAACATCTTAAACAACAAGCAACAAATCAAATAATGGAAAATAAATGAACTGAAGTTTTATAAGCTAATAAAAGGCAACAATTAGAGTCCCACTCCAACTACGCCTTTATTTTTGGCAAACAAAGATCAAGCATGGAAGAAATACGTATTGTGTGTTTACAAAAGTTGTAATAATTGTTGTAGTGAAAACAGTTCAAAACATTTCTAAAAAAAATGCGTAGGACTTTTGAAACGGTCACATGAAGTGAGGAGTTCTGGGGATGTTGTTCAGTGTTATTATGGACCAGAAGCTATGTTTATAGTAAAAATGCCTCAATGATGGATGTTTCTTAAAAACATGCAGCTTTTCAATTCCGCGTTTCACATTAAAATTCCGCGATTCCGCCCGCATTGAACTGATGGACTGGAGAGTGGACGTCTGCTGCTGCCTTACTTGACAACTATGCGTGATCACTGACGCAGCAGTTAGCGAGTGCTCTGTTTTTATCATTGGTCGGCTGACTCCCTACATATTTGGACTCAGAGTGTTCATTCTGACGCATTTAAAAATGTAATAATTTCACCCATTATTTATTCTGTAAATAGTATGTTTGTTTGCATAATAAAAAAAAATAATAATAATAATAATAATTATGCATCTGTTTTGAGGATCCATGCTTAATATCGTCGGCCAGGCCGAACACCCCTAGTGATAATGATATAATGCTAAATAAATATTAGTAAATATTTTTGGTGAACTATTACTTTAATGGACTGTGACATAACATGAACAAACTATCAATCAGCATTTTTTTTATTTTATTGACTAACATTAACAAACACAAGTAAATGCTATACAATAATATATTGCTCATTGTTAGTACATGTTAGCTAATGCATTAACTAATGTCAACAAATGAGACCTTATTGTAAAGTGTTACCAGTTAATTACCAGATGTGAAAGGCACAAACAGCATGTTTGGTAGTCTAAAGTAGGAGAAATCCAAAGAAAAATTAAAAGCACTTACTCTGACCGTGCTACCACAAAATTATAAATCAAGCAATTTCACAAATTAAATTAAAACAGAAACCACCCAATTAGCAGATGGATGATTATGACATTAGTGAAAGCAGTTTGTAGAAAACTAAGGAAAAAAAACAGTGAATTCAGTCCAGACTGAAATTGAAGTTAGAGCACTATATTCTGTACCTCAACAGAAGATGATGCTTGAAATGAAAACAATGTTTTATCATCCAAAGTAGCTATTAAACCAGTTTCATTCACTTACTGACAAAAATCCAAATAAAACAGCTGATATAATTAGCAACAGCTCAGCTACGAGTTCCAGTGTTTCCCACAAATATATGCATGCTACGTTAAGTAATGAAGAGACATTCACTTTTACTTCAGCATTAGGACCACAGCACTGAGACAAACTTTATGAAGTACAGAGGCAGGGTCATGCCCTCCAGAGTGAACACTAAGAGGAACTGTAACTGGTGGTCAGTCCTGCAGCATTCCTCCTCATGGTTTAGAGACGCTGCCCACAGAGCCACTTCTGCAACAACACACCACATCAGTGTTGCGAAACTTTTCAGAAATAAACCGGCAAGTTACAACACATTGTCACTACACTACAAAGTCAAAGGAACACATACAATCTCTGTAGATTTCAGAATCATTGATGCATGAATCAAGTTACGTCAAACTAATTTGGAAGACCAACTGCTGACAAATATTATGAATCAACTGAACACCAACTAATAAATGCATCCGATCAGGGTCAGGTGAGCTCAAAAGCAATTAAAAAGACATGTTTGTAAAATTACAGAGACTTTTCCTTTCTCTGGTAACCACAGAGAAGAGCATAAAACATATCAGTAAATAATTTTTACATCTGAATGGGGCACTTTTTTAAAACAATAATTGCTTTAAATTTCTAATACTATGAATATATGGCCTAGCACAAGCTCAATCAAATGATTTGGTGATGCCTTGAGACTGGTAATATTCCATAATAACCCTTTCATGGACACTATTTAAGCACGCAAACATATGCTAATTTCAATTTGTAATTGGAAGTCATATCCTTAATCTGCAAGTGTGACAACATGCGTTTAATATCCAGATTATATTTAACATCTTGTTCATTTATACCCAAAACACTAAAAGCTGTATTTAAGCCTCTAGAATACAGCTTAATTACACTTGCCATGTGACTCTCCAGCGGACGTCAGTCACCTCCAGTAATTAGACACTGTTATACAATGGGAGCAAGCGCTTGTTACAGGAATCACCGCTTCAGTGCGGCAGAACAACAAAATGGACTGCAGCCTTTCGCCTCACTTTCTCCATTCCTAAATCCACTTACCCACCCTTCCTTCCATTTCCTGCCCTCTCTTCGCTCATTCACTCGCTCTGGTTTAAAACTGAAACCCTGTTCCCAACCTCCCTCGGTAACACAGCTAAACTCCACATTCTCCAGCTATTACATCACACTCTCAGCCAACGCCAGGCCCGGGGATGCTATTGGAAGAAACTGACCCGCAGTTACTGGAACAGTTTTGTGTTTACAAATACAGAAAACAGATCCTGGATTATGGACGTCATCAGTTTAGAAAATCTGTAGATGCTCTCGCAACGGTGAACGTGACAAGAGAAGTCTTCTAGGATTCAAGGAAATCGGCATCTGATTGTGATCAAACGGCCCATTGTTCGTGACTTGCATTACTGGTTTCCGAAAACCACTGCCAATGGTAACAGCGTGTCTTTTGCATAATACGGGACAGGATGACGGCCACCCGAAATGCTTCCTCATGAACAGAGGGGTGTAATGCAGGATGCAAAATCCATTAGAACATCTAGAACTCCCAATCTGCATTTCTATCAGAAGCACCTCTAGCATCTTTCTACACTATAATACCCCAACAATGGGATCACCGCTTTGAGAAACTGAATTAAAGGAGCTATTAGGTCAAATTCACTCTCAGTGGGATTCAAAGCATATCAGAGGATACTGGAGTAGCTGATGACATCAACAGATCTTTGGAAGGATACTTCAAAATAGATGTCAGCAAAACTCATTTGTGCACATTAAACACCTCAAATGACAGATCATGTGATGTAATGCCACACCAGTATAAAAACAAATTAACTTGATGCCAAGAATTGCTTTTTAATACCCAAATGTAACTTCTTTCTAAATCTAATGACTTGCTGCTATATGTTATTTGCACATAAGCAAATAGTTATCAGATACTGAAACGTATTGTCATGTAAATATTATGGAGACAAATGAGAGCAGAGTGCTAAGAGAAATACAATAAATGTATCATGTGAATAATGGTTATCAGTATTTTGTTTTAATATCTTTGATTCTAAATTATGTGTCAATAAAACATTTTCAAACAATCATAAAATGCATACATTAATTTGAGAGAAATTGAGACTTTTATTCAGCAAGGATGCATTAAATTAATTATTTTGATTGTTCGATTCATCAAAGAATCCTGAAGAAAATGTATCACAGTTTCCACAAATATATTAAGCAGCACAGCTGTTTTCAACATTGATTATGATAATGTTTCTTGAGCAGCAAATCAGCATATTAAAATTATTTCTGAAGGATTATGTGACACTGAAGACTGGAGCAATGATGCTGAAAATCCAGCTTTGATCACAGCAATAAATTTGATTTTAAAATATATTAAAATAGAAAATTATTATTTTGAATTCACTTTTCAGTGTATTTTATTAAAAAATTGTGCTATATGCATGTATGTGTATGTCTCTCATACACACACACACACACACACACACACACACACACACACACAATATAACTAACACAAGGGTGCATCATTGTCATGCTTGTCTCCAGAATAACAGCCTATTGGTATTCTTCTGTTGATAATTAATCAAGATTAATTCTTCTTTACTCTAACTCTTTTGCAAAGGCTGTTGTCAGTCAAAAGCACGGCTGCACAAAGGCTTCAGTACTGTTACAGCCTGTTCAGCACAACATGTTACAGGCCTACACGTCCATATGACAGTCAACCCAGGGTGGCTTGTTCTACTCTGTAGCTGTTGGAGTGGGTGTGAACCATTCATTCATCCGTGCTAGAGGAGCGAACCTAGGCCTGCCAGCGATGAGCTCATTCGTTTAGCCAGCGGACTCCTCTCACCAGAACAGATGGGCCATCAGACTGCACATTTGAGCCAGCAGTCTCTCAATTGTAACGAAGCTAGCTTGATACTTCACCACAACAATTCTCCTTTGTTAAACAATTTCAAAACCAGTGCATACATCTATCTGTATACAGATTTGATTAAAAAAATTAGAAAACATTCGCCAAGTCTTGGGAAGCTGGTTAAAAATGTGTATATTTGGAAAATGATGCTCATCTATTTTAGTATATTAAACCTTTATAGTTAGGGTTGTAGGTCCAACTCGAGCACTGTGAATTTCAACAGTTTTTCGTGGGCAGATCCAACAGCGAAGCGCATCCAAGTGCCTCTTGTTCCTACTAGTTTTGCACAACCTTGGGTAGCCCGCGCCCACGCCGCCCTGGAGAGCCCTGCCACCTTGACATTCCTGGAAAAGCACTGTGCAAATTTCACATCTACACCTCTATTAAGTTTTGATCCATGCCTGACATCTGGTCTTAGCTAAACTGGCCGATATCTTTGGATTTACAGACTGGAGCTGCCCCACAGATCATGCACCAGTGCATTAAAAAAAACATTTCTGCAAATCTGTATTAAATCAGTTTAACATTATCTGAAAATCAGTATAGTAGTAGCATTGTTATATAATAAATACAACTTCAAAATATATTTATATAATCTGAAATTGCAATGCCATCGAGTTAATACAACATAAGAAAGCTAATGCAACAACATATTCTTGAGAAACAGAAAAATAAATAGCCCAAACCAAATCTGCAACGCAAACTGATTAAATAATGAATCACCAGCTCATGATTACACGTGCTTTGACATGTCAGCCTGTGTGAACTTGTCTCTATCTGTTAATGCACATCTAAAACGAAGCTTAAAAGTCCAGCATAAAAAAAGAAAAGTGCATGCAACTGGTTTCAAGCAGAAGTAGCACGATAACGAGAGAAGTGAGGGTCTGGTGCACTGCGCTGTGATTGAATGAACAAATCCAAGCAAGCGACAAAAAGAAACATCATTACAACAACGGTAACAACGCGTAACGTGTTTAGAAGTGCAAACGCATCTTACCAAACCATGCCGTATGCGCCTTCTCCGATGTACGAGAGGTTGGTGTAGCGCGGCCCGACGTCGAAAGCCTGACCGCGGACCATCTCGACAGCGGATCCGGGGTTCGGGCCGCCGCCAGCAGGGGCAGATACCGCAGCTGTCGCCATTGCTGATAAACTGACCTGCCTTAACACGCAAAACAAACGCGCTTTTCTTACCCAAAGCAGCTTATGAAGCTCGGGAAAAGCTTAGGCGGAAAAAAAACACCGCAGGATAAGCAACGTGGTTAAACTAAGGCTAAGTCTTCGCGTCGGAGTGAAAGGAAAGGAGCGGCTGAAGTGTTGTTGACTGGCATATATATATAATGAGTGATAGTAATCTGCGCGCAGCGTGTTCTGTGGTGAGACTGACTGACTGCAGGCGGCAGCGAGAGAGCGCGAGAGCGTTGCCGCAGGAAGTAACGGAGCACGTCACGTGGACAGGGAGCGGAGAGTGGTTACCATAGAGATAGAAGTTACACTTCATTTCTCCAGAGGTTTAAAGATGCTTTAATTTACGAAGTCAGACGAGGAGAACCTGTTGGGGATTTTTGATGGGTATGTCCTCTCGCTTTTTACAATGGTTGCAGGTAATATAGTGAATCTGCTTATTATGAAATTATAAACAGATGTATCATGTTTGGGAGACTATTTGTAACAGTTTAAACACGTATACATGAGCTAACTGTTACACGGGTGACAGACAATTAGTTCTCCGTGTAACCGTTACGTTACAAACAAACCGTTTAACGTTACAGGACAAAAATCACGTCTGGTTTATCATTTGATTTGGGATCTTGTGTGGTGTAAGATTTATGGTGTAAGATTTACTAACAATTTTCAGTCAGAAAATGCTAGTAAACATTTCACAAATAACGGCAAGTAACATTGCATTAAACGTGAGATTGTGAAGTAGACTAGAACAGACTGAAATTGTACTTTCTTTTAAAAAAACTCCATTATTTATTTATTTATTTACAGCTTTAAAAATATATTTTTTATAGTGTAGCAGAACTGGTGTCATCTGAATCAGCAGGTTATTTTGTTTATTGTTATATACAACATCTTCTTAAAAAACCTTAGGAAACCTAGAAATATGTGCAGTTTTATTTGTGGTGGTTTCCCTGATGAACTTGAACCTCTAAAAGCTGGACCAGCAAAGCAGGCTGGTTTGTTTACCACCACCATCATCATCATCACCATCAGGATACTGAATGCATGTTTCTCATGTATTCAACAAACATGTCAACTCCTTTAGTACTTCACCATTCATTTGAAGGGTAGTTTGGGCTATCGAAACTGATGAAAAATCTTAATTACATAATAAAAGATTCAAGTATGGCTACACTCATATAAAAGATACAAAACAGTCACTGGGTCGTTCAAAAGGGAGCAATATGTACACATTAGGTACTATTATTAAGTACTAATATGACCCTTTGCTTTAAGGCAAGGCAAGTTTATTTATATAGCACATTTCATACACAGTGGTAATTCAAAGTGCTTTACATAAAAGGAAGTGAAATAGACATTAAAAATAATAATAAAAACAAGGAATAAAAAAAATAAAAATTTATTTGAAATGAATTTAAAACAGTTAAGAATAGAAAATGATTATACATAGTGCAATCATTGGACGTAGCACGGTGCTCATTCAACAAATGCACAGCTAAACAGATGAGTTTTGAGTCTGGATTTAAATAATGTTTTAGCACATCTGATCTCTTCTGGAAGCTGATTCCAGCTGCGGGCGGCAAAATAGCTAAAAGCAGACTCCCCTTGTTTTGTGTGAACCCTTGGTATTTCTAACTGACTCGATCCTAATGATCTGAGTGGTCTGTTAGGTTTATATTCAGTGAGCATATCTGCAATGTTTTTAGGTCCTTGGCCATTGAGTGATTTATAAACGAGTAAAAGTACTTTAAAATCAATCCTAAATGTAACTGGAAGCCAGTGTAAGGACCTGAGGACTGGTGTGATATGCTCAGATTTTCTGGTTCTAGTCAGAATCCTGGCAGCAGCGTTCTGGATGAGCTGCAGCTGTCTAACGGTCTTCTTTGGAAGGAGACCATTACAATAATCCACCCTGCTGCTGATAATGGCATGAACAAGTTTCTCCAAGTCTTGACTGGAAACAAAACTTCTAATTCTTGCAATGTTTTTGAGATGATAGTATGATGATTTAGTTACTGCTTTGACATGACTACTAAAGCTAAGGTCTGTCTCCAGAATCACCCCAATATTTGATACTTGATTTTTAGTTGTTTGACCCCTAGAGTCAAGGTATGCATTCACCTTGAGAACTTCATCTTTGTTTCCAAATGCAATGACTTCAGTTTTTTCCTTGTTTAACTGAAGAAAGTTCTGGCACATCCAACTGTTCATTTCATCAATGCATTGGCAGAGGGAGTCAATGGGGCTATAGTCATTTGGAGATAAGGCTAGGTAAAGGTACTATCATATACCATTTAAGGTTAAATAAAGTACAAAGATGTAGGCCTACCTATTAGCTTTTGTAGCGTAGCGCCTCAGTGACAGCTTTGAACCTTTTTTTCTGAGAGTGTATGACTTTAATATCAAGATATAAAACTTTAAGTATCTACTTACATCTACTTTGAATCTATGAATAATTTCATGAAATATTTTTTGTATTGTTCACAAACTATAGAAATGTGTCATTATAAGCAAATACATTTGTATATTCTTGGCCAGTAAATGTTACATTTTGCTCCGCAGCAGTTTTGTTGTAACTGGACAATCATGTGTGAACAATTTGTTACTTTGTGCAGCATATTTGCTTTACGTGTGAAACACGTCGGAAGTCAGTCGGATAAATCTTCTCATAGGAGAGTGTTAGAGTGAAAGGAGACCACGGTAAACTAAAGTGCACAGTTGTGTGGTTTATACCACACTAGAGACAGCTAAACTCACACTGTCAGCTGTGGCAACTAGCGCAGTAACCAATCCAGACACCAAACTGATGTGAAAAGTACTTTATTCACATTATATCAGATTAAAGCCAAATGCTTGTGTCACTGGTTATTAATCCACAAATAGTTGCATAAAAAACACGTTCTAAAATTGCAGGATAAAACCACAGGACAGCAATAACATTCAGCTTTTATGTTTATCAGACATTGACATTACAACATGCAAGAACATTTAGGTAGAAGACTCACTGTAGTATTGTACACTCAGTGTGGAATTTGTATTATTTGATCAGCAGTAGAGGTAAATGATATGCAAAATTAGGTCTGAAAAGAGTCAGCTCGCTTAGGTTTATCAGTTAAGTTGTCTGTACAAAGATGATTCTGAAAAGTACATGAAGATAAGGCACTTTATCATGTACTGTTGAGAGCTGTTACACCCATGTGCTCCCATGATTTATGTTCACGTTTTAGTACAAACAGCAACAATTACAAAATGTCCTGTGAAAAAAATACTGCAGGCAAAAAAAGTGTATAAAAATGCACACCAGCATAAAATCTAGTGATGCATACGTTCATGATCTTTCCTTTCTACAGGACAAAAACACAGATTTAGTTCAGTGCTCAAACTTTTAATACTAAGTACAATAAATGCATTAGAAAACACAGTCAAGAGCAAAACACATGCTGAATGAGCAATGTCATTTGGCACTAATGTGAACGTAAAGGAATATTTCACCCAAAAACGAAAATTCTGTCATCAATTACTGATAGATATTATGAAGAGTGAAAAACTGTTTTTTGTCCATACAATAAAAGTCAGTGGGGTCCAAAAAACAGTTTTCAAATGATCTTTCTTTGTGTTTCACAGAAGACAATCATACTGGTTTCGAGTAACATGAAGGGGAGTAAATGATAACAGCATTCACATTATGACAAAAAATAAGGCATTGCGCTTTTAAAATGGGGAAAGACTATAATTAACAACTGTGATGTCACAAAATTCCCATCATTGGCACATCCGTTTTCCTTATGAATTATATGAGATCATCGCTGATGATGTGCATAGATGTTTGGCTTTTAGAGTCATTGGCAATTACAAAAATTATGCAATGCAGAATTAATATCCCATATCTAAAATGAACGAGCAATATGCAATATTTGTCAATCTAGGGGATATAACACCATATGTATTATACAGTGGGATCCAAAAGTCTGAGACCACTAGTGAACATGCTTCTACATCATGAAGTGTCATACTCATCAACAACAAAAAAAATAATACATCTCAGTAAGATCTCTTTTTTTTTTATAATTAATATTTGTTTTCAGCAGAGATGCAGTAGATTAATCAAAAGTGGCTGTAAAGAGTTTTACAATGTTTTCAATTTATAATATTATATGATATATTAATATGATATTATAATGATTTCTGAAGACTGACAGAAAATACTTTTTTATTAATTTCAACATGGATTATAATAAGAAATGTTTCTTGAGCAGCAAATCAGCATATTAGAATGATTTCTGAAGGATCATGTAACATTGAAGACTGAAGTAATGCTGAAAATTCAGCTTTGATCACAGCAATAAATTATATAAAAAAAAACATTAAAATATAAGACAGATATTGAAATTGTAAGTTCACAATATAACAGGTTTTTACTGTATTTTAATCAAATAAATGCAGCTGTGGGGAGCATAAGAGACTTGTTTTAAAAACATAAAAAAATCTTTACAACTCCAAATGAATTTAAATCTCAGATTTTCAATAGTCTGACTTTAAGATGCCACTGTATTTGTGGAAAACGTTAAATATACTCAATTATATAGATCTGGAAATTTGCACTCTTTTATTCAAATATAGAATGCATTAGACTGAACCAAACGAGACATTTTCCCCATATAAAAACACCAGATCAACATCTCATCGCTCTGTCTTCACCTTCCTCGTTCAGTATCCATTAGGTTGGTGATATTCTTGGCCTCATCACATTATAGTGACTGTGCTACTATATCAGCTACTCATCACGAGGCTTTCAAAATACTGAGCGGCCGTAATGTGAGACGACTTGCAGCATGCAGGACGTGCGGTTTGCTAAGTCTGGCTGTGATAATATAACACCAACACGGCAGTATTAACACTGATATTTGGGAGAAAAAGGCACTGTAACAAAACGAATAAGAAATATGCATAAATAAAGGTTACTGTACATTTGGAAAAACTGCTTTGTGAAAAGCTGCAGCAACAGAGAGACGATCTTGGCAAAGTCAGACTCGTAAATACAGTTCTGGCACATTAAAGAGCGTGTTTACACAGTACAGTACAGCCATAAATACTTTTTTTGTCAAATAAATAACAGTCTTAAAAATACTAACCACCTACAACACTGGATCAGACCATCTGCTGACAGAGCTGAAGGCCTTATGGTCAGTTATTTCAGCATCGAAGCCGGTGTGGTCCGAAATGCAACGCAATACTGTATGTGTTAAGACTATTCACATCGGTTTTCTCTCCACTGTAACAGTCGTATCAAATAAGGAGCGCAACCAACAATACACTCGAACAAAATGATCGCGTTTGCTTTACACGCGACTCTAGGGTATTACATTGTTTATGAGATAGTCCAGCCAAACATGTACATTCTGTCATTAATTCCTCGCCCTCATGTTGTTTCAAACCTGTGTGCATTTCTTGTTTTCTGTTGAACACAACAGAAGATATTAGGTATGCTGTTAACTAAACAGATTTGGTTTCCATTGACTTCCACTGCATTTTTTTGTCCATACAATGGACATCAATGGGAAACCGAAATGGTTTAGTTACCAACATTCTTCTACCAACACAATATCTTCTTTTAGGTTGCACAGAAGGCAAAAAAAGAAAGTAATACAGGTTTGAAATGATATGAGGGTGACTAATTGATGACAGAACTGTTATTTTTAGGTGAACTATCCCTTTAAGCACCAGTAAAGTATAAGCTGGTAGAAACAAGGCAAAAGTTAAAAGATGGAAACATGTTGTTTAAAAATGAAGGCAAGTTCAAACGTAGCAACAAAGAGAGTTAATAAATGACCAGGGATCAGACATTCTCCAAAAAAACAACGAGGAAACGCCTTTCACCCACGTTCGATGCTTTCTTCTGAATGCATGACTGGACTCGTTTCAGGTGACCTCAACAATCGCATATTCTTTTCAAATGCAACAACTCTTTAAAAATATCATTCCAGATGGTGAAAAGACCATCAGTTGCTATTGGTCCTCTGATTTGCTTCTATCATGGACAATTTGTTCCTGTTAAGCCCTTTCAGATCCCTGTGGCTGCAGCCGTAGCTCCTCCAGGCTCTGTTCTGGAACTCGTCTCGTTGGTCAGAAGCTGCTGCGGATCCTTGAGGAACACCAAGAGAACTGTGATGTTATCACTGGATCCAGCAGCTTTAGCATGGGCCACCAGAGTCTGGGCCACATCGTCCCCCGAGCCTCCGGTCTCCCTCAGAGCCCCCAGGACCAGCCCCGGGACATCCCCAGGCCGAACCACGTCAAAGAGGCCGTCACAAGCAAGCAGAATGTAATCTTCATTCCCGTTCAGCTGGATCGAGGAGCAATCAGCTTCGTTAGAGACGTACGGCTTCTGATCAAAATCACCTGTTGAGGGTTAGAAAAAGAGATGATATCAAATGTATTATACTAGAGAGAGAGAGAGAGAGAGAGAGAGAGAGAGAGAGAGAGAGAGAGAGAGAGAGAGAGAGAAATGTATTACCCAATAAAGACTAAGACTAAATTCATACTTTATTTAATAATGTAATTAATAGATTAATACTTTTATTCAACAATGATCAATTTAATGAGATTAAAGACATTCATACTGTAAAACATTTTTTTTATATAAATTATATTTTATTTCACCTTTCTATACATAAAACATCCTGATAAAAATAAGTTATGGTTCCACAAAAAATATTAAGCAGCACAACTGTTTTCAACATTTTATTATTATTGTTATTATTATTAAGCACTAAATCTATGCATTTTACAATACAATATAAAATATATCTCTATGATTTTCACTATATATCCTGATTTATGGATTTGCCCTGAATGACTTAAGTTATTTATTTTATTAAATAGATTCAAACTGTTAAATATATGTATCTAATTAAAACTAAATCAGGACATATTTCTCACTACATGAACAAACAAGTTTTATGTTATTTCCACCAATTTAGCATAATAATAATAATAAGCTATATATACCTACATATGTTGTATTAACACAAGCAAGTAAGCTTCAGTGAAATTGCAAATTAATTGTTGAATCCGAGTTTCTGAACTGAATCATGAACATAAATCAAACTGACTAAATCTTTGCTACTGACGCTTATATCAGAGATGCTATTATTAATATTCGTATTAATGAACAAATAAAAGCACAATAAATTCTGTAAAATGTTGACATTGCTGAATATTGAAATATCTTGGGTATATCACCCACCCAACACTTGTATACACTCAAGAATGTTTTTTTTTTTATTTGGTTGCAAGACATTCACCTATTGCTCTGGAAACAGCGTAGGTCCCATTTACCCGCCAACAACCCATGAAAGCGATGCATCCACCCAGATCCTCGATTCTTTTCTTCTCATCCTGCACAGAAACACAAGCACAAACATTCAAGATCCAATCTGGAGCTTTCACAACAGCAAAGCCCTATATTGAGCTAAATTCAAAGAATAATACGCCTCTTCAGACGTTCAGATTGTTTGCATGCATTACATCATTATTACTCTATCACTGAAGTATTTATTTCATGTGCAGAAACGCTGATCTTAAGTCAGTCAGTGCTTCTCTGAAGGACCGTTCTGATGCTTTTGGCATTCAGTAACTAGTATGCAGCAAACACTGCTAATATTGATTCAGCAGTCGCTTCCTCGATCTCACATTTCAGCTGCTCACAGAGAACAGACGAGCATCTGATCTGCTCTTGTGGTTCTGTCTCTGTTGGTCAGCAGTGGCTTGTAGTGTGTCATACCTCTCTCTCAGGTTTGTGTGGGTCCATTAGGGTCACTGGTTCTCCCTGTCGAACCAGCACAGCTTGAGAGTCGCCCAGCCAGGAGACGGTCAGGCGATCAGAGGTCAGTAAGACCGCCACACCAGTGCTGCCGCTGCGCAGACGCTGAACAACACCAAAACAAATGAACGTTTAGTTTGCCATCCTGTGGTCACTACATTTGTTTCATAATTCTGATTCTCATTACTGTAATACAGTAATTGTCTTGCTATTTTATATTAAAACAATACTGTGAGAAAATGTATTTTAAATCAGCATTAACTAAAGTCAGTGAAAGCAATTCTACTACCATTTACAAAAACTAGGCCTGTCATCACATAATTCAAATCACAATTTGAATGTTATTGTCATATTACTTTCAAAATTAAATACACTTAATTAAATAACGAATCTCATAAAGAATTGTATCACTTAAAACATTTTTATATTTGAAAAATAAATAATATTAATAACAATTTCTAATTATATCAATATATTTTTGCAATGAGTGCTTAATTTCCATGTAAATATTTCACAACGCAAAAACAAACAAAAAACCTGTTGGGTCATAAAATTATTTTTATATATTTAATCTTTTAATTACTATTATGTTTAAATTAACAGCACTAAATGAATAACATAATATACCTCCATTCAAATATAATTAAATAATATATTTCCATTAAAGTGCAAGTAAAACTTAATTCATCAAATATAATGTCAAATACATGATGTCAAATAATTTAGTACATAAATCACAAATATTTTTTATTGTGCTATCATGTTTCATATTAATGGTCCCAGTCAAAATTACGAATTTAATAAAATGTAATAGATTTTAATAAAATAATTTTAACATAATTTTATATTTTTAACAGATGCTTAACTGTTATGTCAATAATTTCACAATGCAAAAAAAAAAACGTATTTGTTAAAAAACGTATTTGTTTAAAAAAAAAAAGTATAATAATAATCAAAAAAACATTGCAAGAATTGTTTTGTTAAAAAAAAGTTTTGTTTCCAGTCAAGATTTGGAGAAACTTGTTCATGCCTTTATCAGCAGCAGGGTGGATTATTGTAATGGTCTCCTTCCAAAGAAGACCGTTAGACAGCTGCAGCTCATCCAGAACGCTGCTGCCAGGATTCTGACTAGAACCAGAAAATCTGAGCATATCACACCAGTCCTCAGGTCCTTACACTGGCTTCCAGTTACATTTCAGGATTGATTTTAAAGTACTTTTACTCGTTTATAAATCACTCAATGGCCAAGGACCTAAAAACATTGCAGATATGCTCACTGAATATAAACCTAACAGACCACTCAGATCAGTAGGATCGAGTCAGTTAGAAATACCAAGGGTTCACACAAAACAAGGGAGTCTGCTTTTAGCTATTTTGATGCCCGCAGCTGGAATCAGCTTCCAGAAGAGATCAGATGTGCTAAAACATTATTTAAATCCAGACTCAAAACTCATCTGTTTAGCTGTGCATTTGTTGAATGAGCACCGTGCTACGTCCAATGATTGCACTATGTATAATCATTTTCTATTCTTCAACTGTTTTAAATTAATTTCAAATAAATTTTTATATAATTATGTTTTTATTGTTGTTGATTTTAATTCCTTGTTTTTATTATTAACATCTATTTCACTTCCTTTTATGTAAAGCACTTTGAATTACCACTGTGTATGAAATGTGCTATATAAATAAACTTGCCTTGCCGTATAACGATAATTCATTTAACTAACTGAATTCGATATAATTTAAGACTTTTCAAAAGTTTAAAAAAAATTAATAAAAAAATCACTAGTTGTTTTATTGAGTGGTCTCAACTGGTCCATACAAACTGTCAGGTGCATGTGATTATTGTCAGTGAAATAATCTTGTTTACGTGCACTGACCGTGCCAGTGAAACTGTGAGTGCTTACTCATATCCGTACATGTGGAGGCAGACAGAGACATGCAGCAAGCCTGCACTGCTTTCTTACCATGTCTTCAACCACAGGGGGAAACAGACTATATGTATCTGTATTTATTACAGCGTAGGAACATTCAATACACATAACCGTTGCATCTTAAGAAGTGGAAGAGGTGTGTGTGAAAAGATTTCTTTCCATCGTGAATCTCCACAAAATGCACCAGCTTGACAAATAAGAGGAAATATAATATAACTCCTGAAACTGATTGTGCAGTGTTTCAGAAGCAGATGCACTGATAAAACAAAAAACCCTGCTTAAAGGAAAACAAGTGTACACTGAAGAAAGCCTTCATAAATGTCAGCTTGCTGTATTTGATGCTTATTTTTGCTAGTGCGTATATAAAAGTGGTTTTGATGTTTTATTTATGTGTTGCACATTCAAATCTGAGATCACACTGAAAATCTGATATTTCTTTGTCAATTATTTGAAACAAGAAATCAAAAGTTATAGGATTTAAAAATATAAAATCTTACAAATATAAAACATTATGATATAAAATGAGAGGAAATATCTAAGATATATTTAAAATATTTATGAAAATCTGTGCTATTGAGCATGTTAACGCCTTCTAAAACGTTTTACAATTAATTCCGGATTCAAACTGATATGCTGATGGTATAGTTTGTAATGAAAATATGTTTAAATTAAAATCAAAATACAAGCATTTTTACTAGTTGTCTCAGACTTTCATTGGTTGTTCTTACCTCTCTCTTAGCTTTGATTTTGAACATGTCATCTGTTTGTGTGAAGGTGCTTTTGAAGGCTGTGGCAGCATCGCTTTTTAGCGCCTGCTGCTGGCTCAGTATGATATGCAGGTGAGTGGCAGCGTATGTGGCAGCGTCCAGCCCTCCGTGTCCATCAAACACAGCGTAATACTCTCGATCTACACCATCCTGTAGAAAACAAACAGAAATCGGATTCATTCCTCAGAACCAATTATTCATTGCAGAAAAGTCAATAAAGACATCATCAAATAAAAACTGACCATGGTTGGTTAAATATCTACCCATGCATCCCTACAAGAATGCAAGGCTTGAGCTGTGGCCTTACCTGCAGTCCCAGAAGCTGGTTAAACTCTTTCAGGATAATGTGACGGTCCTCCATCTTCCTGCGAGTGTTTCGAATGGCGTGAACGGAGCAGCTGTGTGTACGTGATGAGGACGACCCGGGACTGGGCAGCTGTTTCTGCCAGGCCAAACACACCTCTCTCAATTTATTAATAAAGAGGCGCTGCAATGGCTCAGACTGCAACACTGCAGAGTCACACACACACACACATCATGATGCTACAGAGTTTGAACAGAGGTTCATAGAAACCATGCATTTAGACTGAAATCACGTAAACAATCAATAAAACAAGCATGAACTGGTACTTTTTACTTAATGTAAAACCTGTAAAAATCTTCATGTACTACTTTTATTTGAACTCTAGAGGGCAGCGATGCAACTCTGCATTAATTTGTCATTGTAAATTCTTTATATTTATTCATTAACTTTGATGAGTATTGTCAGCCTATTAGTCACGTTTAGATATAGTAAAGCAATTTTGGGGGGATTTTTTATTATTATTTTCTAACAACAACTTAATGTCAAGGCCACAAGAGAAAAAAGATGGAAAAATACTGCAAGGCCTCTGCAGAATTTGCAATTCTGTTTTCAGACATTAAGATTTTTTTTACATATATATATATATATATTTATTAGTGCTGTCGTGATTAATTGCAATTAATCGAATCCAAAATAAAAGTTTTTGTTTACATAATACAAGTATGTGTGCTGTGTATATTTATTATTTATATATAAATACACACACATACAGTAAATATTTAGAAAATATTTACATGTATTTATTTATATTCTTATATTTATATATAAATATATTTAACATATAAACACAAAATATGTTTCTTAAATATATGCATGCATGTTTTTGTATTTATATATACATAAGAAATATACACATACACATATTATGTAAATAAAAACTTATTTTGGATGCGATAAATCGCGATTAATCATTTGACAGAACTAATATAAGATATATTTCTCAGTTTCTTGATATTAATTGTATTTGCTGTTCTCTTTAAAATCTGACTATTAGTTTTTCAACTTATTAACTTGTATTAAAAAGATATCAATTTAAATGTGACAATAACCCTAAATATCACAAACAGAAAAGAACAAGAACCAAATCAAGTGAATCACTCACAAACAACTTCCTGCTCATCCTCTGGTTGCTGTTCAGGATCTTTGGGGCAGTAGTGAGGTGAAAGGTCATCTTTAAGCAATTCAGTGACAGCAGCATTGCACACCTCTGCTCCCAGCCAGGATGGGGCGTTTCTAAAATAAACAAACATCTCACATATATCAACAGTGTGACAACACGCGCACTCAAGTGAACTTGCACTATCGTCCAAAATGTGGGGTCGTAAGAATTTGAAATGTTTTTGAAAGAACATTCTTATGCTCACAAAGGCTGTATTTATTTGATCAAAAATACAGATACATATTATTACAATTTAAATGACCTGTTTTCTATTTGAATGCATTTTAAATGTAATTTATTCCTGTGATGCAAAGCTGAATTTTCAGCATCATTACTCAGTCTTCAGTGTCACATGATCCTTCAGAAATCATTCTAATATTCTGATTTGCTGCTCAAGAAACATGTCTTATTTAAAATAGAATTCTTTTGTAATATTATAAATGATTTACTGTCACTTTTGATCAATTTAATGCATCCTTGCTAAATAAAAGTATTAATTTCTTTTAAAAAAATCTTACTGACCACAAACTTTTGAATGATAGTCTACATTGAGTGTGTACAAAATGAGTTGACTAGAAATGACATGAATTTACTCCGATATGATTTTTCATGGATTCTCACACAGCGTGGAGTAAAAGCACATCTTGCACTAGTGATTTGTTCTATGTTTAGATTAGATTTAGCACTTTGCCTGCTGAAGCAACAAGTGGTAAATGGCCTGACCACCCACTCATAACATCACGTCTATTTAAAAGAAGCATTCGGCTGCGTGAGATCTTATCTAATGACATAACAGCAAGATGTCGGAAACGAGTCTCTTTTGTCCTACTTGACAAGAGCTGCGGTAACGTCAAGCACATCTGGCCTATATCAAGACACGAAAAGGGTTAAACCTGACAAATCTAGCACAGCTTCCAACAAAGAGGAAATGAAGTCTAAATGTCAGGAAGTGGGTATAACAATAGTGATTCCTCAGACAGGAAGTCTGCCCAGAGAAATGCGTCAGGGGAGAGAGAGAAAAGGATACAGAAAGAGATAAAACAAAAACTCCATTGTACATTTAAACTTTAAAACTTCTGCACCATCGCTTTCACTTAACGCTTGAATTGCCGCTGATAGTGCGCTGGGAAAAAAGCACCAAATCTCTTAATCAGCTCATGCATAGTGAAACGTGCTGACCTGGTGCAAATACTGTCAGGAAAACAGATCATGCCAGACAGAGAGCGAGAGAAAGCCAATGAGAGAGAGAGAGAGAGAGAGAGAGAGACAGGAATGACAGGAATGAGAGAACGCTCCTCCTCTGGTTGAAGAGGACCGGTCGGTGTGTCGCAACATTTCAGGCCCACTTGTGGACTTTTTTTTAAATGTACGAAGTAAAGGGGCATGCAAACATCTATAAAACTGTATCTATAGCTGAGAAAGAAGAGTATGTCATCCAACAGGAAACAAACACTGTTTCCTGTGTTCCTGTGGCTCAGTGGTAGAGCATTGCGTCAGCAGCGCAAAAGGTTGTGGGTTTAATTCCCAGGGAACACACATACTGACAAAAAAATGTATAGCCTGAATGCACTGTAAGTTGCTTTGGATAAAAGCGTCTGCTAAATGCATAAATGTAAATGTAAACATAAACACAAATCATCCTCTCATCCACGAAAACATTGATCAGGGGTTTTCAAACTGGCAACCAGGGAACCCCCAGGGGCCAACAAGGGTCCATGGAAAAGCTTAGAGAAAAATAGTGTAAAAACACATCTAAATTGAATACATAATAAAACATAAGACCTAACTAACTCAAAAAATTACTTGATTCAAATAATACAAAATATATGATTGCAATAAATAAAGAAAGAAAAATGTGGGAACCTCCAGGGACTTACAAGGGAGTGCTGGGGTATCCATGGAAAACTTTAGAGAAAAAACATTATATATTAAAATAAATAAACAATAAAACATAAGACCTAAGTAAATAAATCAATAAATTATTAAAATAATTAAACAATAATTAAAACAAATACAATTATTTAATAAAAATAATAAAAGAACCCCCAGAGACCGGGAACAGAGTGTTAGAGCGTCTGTTGAAAAGATTAGAAAAAAACTGTATTTAAAAAAACTATAAATAAATAATAAAAAAGATCTAACTAAATACATAAAATATTATTTTTTAATAATTAAAAATAACAATATATTAATCAATAATAATAACAATATAATATAATATAATGATAATAATAAGCTGTCTTGTAAATGATAGAGTGAGGGTCCCTTACTCGAGGATGATCATATATGGCGGTCTGTGGCACCTGACAGATTGAAAACCCCTGACCTACATGATATGCACACAACAAACCTGGCTGAGAGCAGTCGCAGGCCCAGATCCAGACTCTCTCCCTTCACCTCCTGCATAGTGACTCTGCGGCTAAGTGGACTGACGGGAAGCGGGTCCTCTGTGCCAAGCGGGTTTGGAAACTCCTCCAGAAACCTCTCGAGAAACTTCCCAGCGTCACCTTGCTCCGTGCAACTCATTCTGAGTGTGGATTTGCAACCTTTTGTCCAAAGCAACCGTGGATGCAAACGTCAGGTATGAAATATACACACACACACAAAAATGTGTAATGATTCATTACTAATGAATAAATAAATAATAAACAACCATCTTCACCAGAACCTGTCAGTGTCAGTGCTAAGGTAACAGTACAGAACAGAGTAGAATATATAATATTAAGACATAATAAATTATTGATACGTAAACTTTTCTGGGCGCTGTGTTAAGGTTGGTAAAATAATTCATGCAAAACTGAATGTGAGAGTGTTGGCCAATCAGATCACTCGGAGGCGGCCCGCTGTCAACATCAACCAATGACGTGCGCGTGGGGCTACCTGTTTGTCCGAACTATAACCGACAAAAAATAAATAAAAAAAAAATAATAAACTAAATACTTTTTTTACGCTTTATGATTATTTAAATGTAACGAAAGTAAGCCTATGTATTGTGATAACACATTTTATCAGTAAAAATGTGACAAGTCATATACTCTTCCGATTTTTAGATGGCAAACTAACTACAAATACAGAATGCATCTAGTATACATAGCACACTAAACCTACAGACGTCTTCGCTAATTTCTCAAAACCGAACTTCTTTTTAACCGCAGTGTATTTCATAAAGCAAACTTTGGTTTAATGCATGACTACAATCATGGTGTAACTTCTGCATGACACCTTACGAGAAAGTGCACACACTGTCGCCATTTGAAAGCAGCACCAGCCGGGCCTTGTACTACATGTAGTAACTGATTAGTTTAATTAACAGCATAAAAGAGAACACAGTCGTGCGTAAACGTGCAGTATATACCTTTGCGGATGGTTAGCGTTGCTTTACGCGCCGACACTCCCTTTTTTTCCTGATGAGTGCGGTTTGAAGAGCTCGTGCATGAACGCACGCCCTTTCAGGCAGGCACTACACAACAAAAGCCAATCCATCTGCGGAAGTCGCTGTGACAGACAGGAAGTACAAACGCAGCGATATACAAGCGACAAGGATGAACGTGTGATGCGCGGAATAGCTTTGTCAGAACGGGATGAAAACAATCCGTTTGTTGTCAGATCGTTTTGGCTGTGTGGGCGGTGACAAACCGATCTTATGAATATTAATACATTCCTTTTAACGTGCTAACCAACGAGCGCCCAGTCATTCGCGTGAGGTAATTAATATTCATGAGCATAGGTTCTACTTCTTAATATGGAAATAAATGAGGCGGCAATTTTTGTAATAGTGACAAGGAATCATTTTTCATTATTTTTTCCAATATATATATGCAAAGATTATTTAGATGGACAACGTCAAAAACGTTATTCAAACATAGTATTCTTAAACATGACACTGATGGACAAGCGGCACCTTTTCTCTCTTCCTTTCTTATTAGACTCTGAAACATTATTTTTTTTTCTTAATATTGTTTACATAATATGATCAGTTAAACATTGTACACTTTTGATTTGTTGATTATATACTCTGAATGAACATTGCTCTTAATATTATGTTTCTTATGATTATATGCATTTATGTTAAAAATGCACATAATCATAAGAGATGTAAATGCAGCAAATATATAAATTAAGCAAATACAGAAATGCAAATCTAAAATGTAAATGTAAAAACTGAAAATTTGAAACATGCTTCTTGATGTGGTTGCATGTCCAAAAAACATATCGATACAATAGCCGGTTTGTTTTATTTTCATTTTTTGTTACTAACTTTATGTATTATTTTGCCCATTTATTTATATATATTCAGTATATTGTTTCATATAGATGTGTGACTTTTCTATTTGAATATATTAAACATTTTTATTATTCCTGTGATGCAAAGCTGAATTTTCAGCATCTTTACTCCAGTCTTACTTCACAACATTACTGTTTTCTTTTATTTATTTATTTTAATAAATCCAGCCTTGCTGAGCATAAGATACTTTTTTCAAATGGTGCATTGAATAATATATATAGGCATAAAAAACAGACAAGATACAGCAAAGACTCTATTAAACTAAAAGTTTATTGCCATTTGCATCTTTTCAGCTTGCACTTTAAGCCTTATTAAGATGGCTTTGATTTTCTGCTGCAAGACAAATTAACATTCTATACAAAATATGCTGCCAGGGCTGCCATTTTATCTTTAGGCTTTTTAGGATTCCCTCTCCCCACAGGCCTCCTCCCTCTTCCCTTCCCTCTGCGGGCTCCTCCGGCCCGGTGCATGGGGTGCCGCATGGTGGCATGTTTCAGCTCCACCAGATCCTGGAACACAGCGTCGCAAAACACACAGCCAGTGTGCTGCGTTTCACCGTCAGGCAACGGCGAGCGTGTCTTGTTGAAGTCCACTATGACCAGGGAGGCTTCGCAGGAATCACAGCTGTCCTGGGACACCTGCACTTTATGGGCGTGCTCGAAGAAATGCACCATCACGTTGCATTTGTTGCAAGCCATGCGCCACTTTGGACCCGAGGTGGGATCGAAGACCAGGACGCCCGTCTCACATTCAACGCACTGGCCGATGCCAAGAGAGTTGAGGGAGTGCTGACAGGAAGGGTGGGTGCACTCATTACAGCCCATGCCTGACCGAAATAGAAAGAGACATGACATAATAAGGGCTATTCTTCAAGTAGGAGAACTTTTAGACTTCTTTTCATGTTTTTAAGCATTTTTTCCTGTTTCATTTGCCAGAATGTCAGAATCCCCCACCCAGTCTTTTTAACTGCACCTCTATAATACATTTATAAAAAGCTTTACATTTTTCTAGGAATATTTTATATATTTATTTTAAATAGACTACTGTTCAAAAGTTTGGGGTCATTAAGATGTTTTAATGTTTTTGAAAGAAGCTCACCATGGCTGCATTTACTTGATTAAAACAATTTTAATACTGTGAGATTACAAATTAAAAGAACGGTTTTATATTCAATTTGAATATATTGTAAAATGTAATTTATTGCTGTGATCAAAGCTGAATTTTCAGCATCATTACTCAGTCTTCAGTGTCACATGATCCTTCAGAAATTATTCTAATATGCTGATTTGCTGCTCAAGATTTCTGCTGAATTTGATGATGTTTTGATATTTATGTATAATGTAATATATAATATTTTTATTATATAAAATTTAATTTAATATTTAAAATAAATACAAATTAATTAATTTTAATAGCATTAATCGGAAACAGAATTTTGTAAAAATATCTTGTGTGTAATTTAATAATAATATACAAAGTATACATTTTATATTATTAAATATAAAATTAATAATTTACATTTAGTATTAATAATAATTATTTAATAATTATACATGTTTTATTATTTAATCATATTCAACAACTACATTTCTACAACAAATTTTTTCATTTTCATAAACTTGAAAGATGGTTTATCCAACCATTTAAAATAATAATAATAATTCACAAATAAAATTAAATCCAAAGGTTGATCAAGGGCATAATCAGATCTCTCATTACTGTATATGTGGGACATTTTTTTAAATACATAAAACACAGTTTGAAAGAAACCTAATTGAAGAATCACTTTAAAACAAGTTGATTTGAGAATCCAATCGTTCCAGTCTCTCGCACCTTTCTTGGTGTCTCTGAAGGGAGGGTTGCTGAAGCAGTATGGACACACAGGGTAACTTTTGCCACGAGACCCCGAGGTCCACAGCACCAGCTCAAACTCATCCAGAGGACACTTGAGCTCCTTGTACAGCTTAATGGCTCCATTCTGAGGCAAACTGTAGGTCTCGTCACAGTGAGAGCAGTGCAGGCGACTGGGCTTGGCCTGGGGGGGGGTAAAAAAGACACTTACTTTATATTCGACACTACATCATGACAAAGCTGTAAAAAACAATCTGGCTATCACCTGACTCAACTTTTTGCAGTTGTAGAATACATTTTATTTGCATTTATTTGAGCATAATATTTCATACTTATGAAAATATATTTTAATAACTATTATTATTATTAATAGCGTTTTTTAGATGTTGCACTTGAGCTGACTTTTTTAGCAAATAATGCTTCTCCGTGTTAAAATTCATAACTGAAAAATATATTGATGGTGGAAAACACCAGCATTTACTGAATTACTAATATATTTCAGATTATAACTTAATTTTACACTTATTTTACCATCCAAAGTGAAGTAACAGTAAAGACCTCTATACTGTGGCTGGACTTGAGAAAATCAGCTCTCCCTTACGCAAGCGGTGGACATTGAAGCCCATTTAACAGGGACATTAGACTAACAGACCAGAGTCTAATTTGAATGATGAGGGACACTGATGAATAATTTGCGAGTTATTCCACATTCAGATGGACACAGGACAACATTTAGGTAAAATGCTTCCTTGCTGAAGGTCATTTTCAGGTGCTAGAGAGATGAGAGGCTGCCTAAAAGCCCAAAGTGTATCAGTAATGAAGCACGTGATTTACTGAAACATGACCATTCGGTGGTAATTAGGATCAAAGGTAGTGTGCATATGTGGATGCTCTGGGATCCCATCCATATCAACTGAGTCATCAAAACTTTAGCTGCATTACTCACTGTGAATAATCATTCATAACATCCTTTCCTCTCAACTTGAAGATGTTTAAAAACTGTATTTATGATGTACAAAGCAATTATTTTAAATGGTAATATTTCACAATCTTACTGTTTTATTGCATTTGTAATCAAATAAATGCAGCTTTTAAAGAGCCTTCTTACAAAAACATTATTTTTGAATAACCAACCCCAAAACAAAAATCTGTTTTCATAGTACACTGAACTCAGATCTGAACTACAGATCACAGCATGTTCAGTTGTTTTGCTGCTTTCTTTGTCAACATTGACCTTTAGTTTGAACAGATGACAGAACGATTAGAAGGCGGAATATTAGATATTTCATATTTCTGATATTTCTTTAAGATATACTTATCTCAGAATGGTCCAAAGTTCAGTTCTGCACAGCACTCAAGTCAAATGATTGCAACAGCATGTCTGGGGCTTTGATCCATGACCCTGACCCTACCATTAACTCCTGATTTTGAGACATCACAGAGGGCTTTGACCTTCTCATTACAAGCCAAGAGCTTTGACCTCTGAACTACCACTTCCCCTGGGCTACCATTAAACATTATACTCTTCAGAGTCCTAAACACATTCATCAAGGCTGCATTTATATGATAAACAATACAGTAAAAAGAGTAATATTGTGCAATGTTACTAGTAACATTTCCAGAAAAAGAAAGCAAGAAGGCAGTACGAGTCGTTGCAGACCTGGATGTACTTCATGAAGCGATGGCATTTGCCACAGCGCGAGAGAGGTTTCCCAGTAGCAGCGATGGGGGAAAAAGACACTTCCATCAGCTCATCCATGCCTGTGAAAATTTAAGAGTCAATAATTAACAAAAGCAAAGTAATACATATTCCTCTGGTTTCACAGACAAGGCTTAAGCCTAGTCCTAGACTAAAATGTAAATCTGAGCTGTTTCAACTGAAAGAAACTTGCACTGGCTGATCTTAAAACATGTCAGTGCCTTTGTTTTGTCTTAAGATGCACACCAGTAATGCTTTTTTCTAACGACATGTTTATAAAAATTACTTAAATGTCCTAATTAAACTATGGCCTAATCCTGGCTTAGGCTAAGCCCTGTCTATGAAACCGGGCCATTGATTAGTAGTGTTAAAATAACATCTCTAATGCCAAATTTACACTGCAAAGGTGGCACAGAAGCGCATCTGATATGTTCAACGCTGCTCAGAAGAGATCAATGTATTTACACAGCAATTACAACTGTATACTTTGATACTCTGGGCTGAGGTGGGTCTGACCTGGCATAATTTAGTCTGACTTTTATGCAGCAATGATATAAACATGGAGTTTCTCTGATAACACTCTTTTTTAATATTTTTAACATTGTACAGAAATACAGCAATAAACTAATTCTTTGCATAGATTCATTGTGGGACATTACCTGCAATGGAGTCCACAAAGTAGTGAAACTTCCTCTTGAAGATGTCCAGAGTGTGCTGTAAGACCTGCTGGAAGTTTGCCTTTCCTAAAGATATCAGATTGAGCTGTTTTTCCACAGCACTGCGGATTGTGGGCAGCACCAAATCTGCATCTACACACACACACACACACACACACACACACAGATGTACAAGGAAAAAGATGAGTTTAACAAATGAGTCATGCACACACCAGCTAATTACCCGAGGTGCAAATGTTTCTCCTTACCAATCTTATAGTAACCGTGAACCAGAACAATCCCCAGGTTGGTGGGTTTGAGTTTGCGGCCACTTTCAACCGTCACATAGTTTCTCAGGCAGACGTTGTTAATGTGGACAGGGATGCTGGCATCCGTGCCTAGTGACAGAATCATTTGTTAATGCAGTCCACATAATACCTTTTACAAAAAAAAAAAAAAAAAAAACTCCAATTAAATGTTTCTAAAAGAAATACTTCACTTTACTCTGAGACAATTATAAGCCAAACTACCGATTAAAGTTTTGAAAAAACAGTAACTAAACGTTAAAATTGTAATTTAAAAATGAATAAAAAAAATTAAAAAAACATTATACTTTTACTAGGCAAAGATGCATTAGATTGATAAACAGTGGCTGTAAATGAGTATTATAAAATATTTATCCATCAAATCAGTTTAGTTTGCACCAATCCTGGGTTTTAGGTACCATGAAAGTGGCTTTTAGCTGCATTCATTGCATAGTAACTTACACTTCACGGCTAGCCTGCTCCAGGGCAGGTTCTGTTCTGAGTTAGAGATCTCAAACTGAAATTAGACCAATCAGATTCCTACAAATTAAAAGGTCACTATGAAGTACCTTAAAAAAATAAATACAACAAAATTGTCTGGCTTTAATGATAATTAAAATTTACTAGTGATGTGACGTTCGACACAGAGGCTTCGAAGCTTGTATAAAAAAAAAACATTTCACATCGAAGCGCTGTATCGGAGCTTGATTCGTTTTGCCAAAAGCACGTGATTTATGACGTCTGAAGCTTCATCACCTGAAAACCACGTGACTGCTTCAGTATCTGCTTCAGAAGCGAACCTCAGCGACGTTTCCTTTACATTATAATGTGTTAGCATTGTTTTCCTTTTATCCTAATTTATATATTAAGGTCAAATGAACTTTGCCCATGAAATAACAGTCTAAGGACTGAGACAGAGTTAACATTGACAGATCACAGATTTAATTCATGAGTTTATGTTTGATTTATTTTAGTGGCAGTACACCGACACAAATGAATGACTTTAACAATGGCCATTATTTTTATACAATAAATTAAAACAAGGAATCAGTTGTAGAACCAGATGTGAAACCAGCAGCTGTAATCAATCACAGCACTTTGGAAGGTGTTATTCATTTTTATGACCACTAGATGGCCACAGCATGAACCGTTTTAAAAAGCTTCAAGTAATGAACCCTTTTCCGATTCAATTGGGTTTAAAGCTTCACTGGTTCAGAACGCTTCACTTCGTCATCACTACAATTTACATATGATTTATATAATTATAATATGATTTATATTATTATTACTCCATTACACACAAGCACTTTTAGTTTAACAGTTATTATAAAGCATTTATTTTAAATGAATATTAATATATACAGGTCATATGTAATATAAATAAGTGGAAGAATCAATAGATAACACTTTAAAAATGGCTACATGTGACCTTACATGTTTGAGTCTCTATCACTATATATTATCAACTATATAAAGTAACTTCACTTGTGACTGCACTGATAGAGCAAGATCATTTCCTTTATTTGTCCTCTGTCATGGACAAGTACTTCAGTGGAAATACATTTAAATTAATCATATTCTTTAATCTCTTTAACAAACGAGTTTGGCTCTCGCTGGCTCTCTCGTGAGAAGTGAATCACACTTGCTCTGTGTTGTGATTGGCTGTTCACCGCTGATGTCACACATTCATGTGCACGCGCTCCATTAACTCAGGATCAAGCCTGAGTTGATGGAGAAAGTTGATGATCAGCTTCATGGTACCAACAAAGCCAGATTGGAGTGGTTTGGTTTTGTCAACTCTAAACTTATCCTAGAACTCTGAATTTATTAATATACAATCGTGGTACAGGCCCCTGTTCTCATCCTGAAAAAAATGAATTATGATAAAAAATATATAGCAGCACAACTGTTTTCAACACTGATAATAAGAAATATTTCTTGAGTAGCAAATTCTGAAGGATCATGTGACACTGAGACTGCAGCAATGGCTGCTGAAAATTCAGCTTTGCTTCACAGGAATAAATTACATTTTAAAATATATACTTTAAACTGTAATAATATTTCACAATATAATATACAGTATTTTTCATTAAATGAATGCATCCCTTGGTGAGCATAAGAGACTTATTTAAAAATTGTAAATGGTATATGTATTCATTGATGCACTGCCTCTTGTATCAACATTTCAAATATTAATCCAAATTAAATATGAAATGTTAAAATAGTCCTTATGTATAATAGCATATAATGAATAATGACGTATGAAACACTTTTCATAAATCATTGTGCTGTGAATTCTGCATGCTTTTGAGACTTGTAATTAATTTAGCAGTATTTCAGACGCACTGGATCCGAAAGGTTACAACAATGGTGAAGAAACACTAACATTAAGTGCACATCAGCGATACAATGTATAACATGACCTGTTTAAATGTACTCTCTTCTGTGAACTGCTTTTCTGAAGGTTGTCAGCACTAATAAAACCGATCGTACCGATGCCGTGTTTCTCCATGAGTGTGATGAGCTCGGCCTCAGTCAGGTAGTCTGGTGGATTGGTCTGTTTCTCCAGTAGTTTGACCTCGTCCACTGTAAATACGTCTCCTCTCTCACACACCGGCAAGGCCTCTTCCAGTGGAATACCCTGCCAGGGCATCACCTCAGTGTAACCTGTTTGCAAGAAATATTAATAAGCATCATCTCTCCGCTAGAATAGAATTAAAATGGCAAACGTAAAAAACATTAAGCTCATCTGAAGACTACACGCACCAGCAGAGATGAGCGTCTTCCCGCTGCACGTGAAGCTCTCTGTGGCGATGCTGAAGGAAATCGTGGTCTGCAGGTACTTGCAGTCGGGGCTGACTGTCGCGATGAAGTGCCGTGTGATGTAATCATACAGACGCCAACCATCGCTGCCTGCAGAGACAAACAGACATTATAGCTCTGTTGTCTTAGCTCTGACTTCAGATCAGTTAACATTTTACATTCTAGATTTAGGATGTTCCTGCAATATGGAACTAACAAGCACCATGTCCTGAAATGTCAGATTTGGATCATAGTATGACCTAGGTGTTTTCTAGAATATCTCTGCACTAGACATTTCAATATCAAAAATGTAAATGAAAATACGCAGTCTGACAGTCGTACCCAGCTCGCTCTCAGAGGCGGCTCTCATGGGTGTGATTGGCGGATGGTCTCCTGCATCCCCTCCCTTTCTTGGCTTGTTAATGCCCTCAGAGAGCAGGGCTTTTACCTGTATACACACAAACAATATTAATCGCTTACATTATTTTTGTGGCACATCAGGATTAAATATATAGGCTATGTATATTATAATAATGAATTATAACAACAAAATAATGCAATTAAACTTCCTACAAAAATACAATAACACCAACATCAAATCTATCATTAAAGAGCATATTCATTCATTAATGAGCATCTTAAGTGATCTCTTCGAGGGGCAGGAAAGGGCTATTGCGTACCGTTTCACCCCAGAAGGAGCTGTTGGCCTGCTGTTTGAGGGTGCCCTTCAGGTCAAAGTTTTCAGGGTAGTGTGTGGTCTCTGTGCGAGGGTAGCTGATATAACCCTGTGTGTACAGACGCTCTGCTATCTGCATAGTATGCTGGGGACCCATTCCTGAGAAATACACAGATAAAATCATATATACGCTGCAGTTTAAAAGTTTGAGGTCAGTACGATTTTTCCCTGTCAGCATATTAGAAGGATTTCTGAAGATCATGTGACATTGAAGACTGGAGTAATGATGCTGAAAATTCATCCTTGCATCACAGAAATAAATGCCATTTTACAATATATTACAACAGAAAACAGTTATTTTAAGTTGCAATAATATTTCACAATATTACAGTTTTACCATATTTTCAATTAATTAAATGCAGCCTTAGTAAGCAGAAGAAGCTGCTTTTAAAAACATTTTTAAGAAATCTTCCTAACCCCAAACTTTTAAATGGTAGTGTGAGTTAACTATTTATAATACTTAAATGCTACAAAATTACATGAATCATTTGCCAAAAGTGATGTTATTGGAGTAAATTAAGTACTAGACCGCATAATATAAGTTCAATGGCATGACTGGTCTTTACATTTCACGAGTAATTGGTTTTATTGTCTCCCCTCTTTCTTTCTTTCCTCATTAAAACCCTATTTCTTTTGCTTTTGATTTGTGAATTCACATTTAATATCACAAGGAAAGCTGCCCACCCAAAGCAGAGCTGGCCACTCTTAGCATCTCCACTGTATTCAATGCGATGGGTCTCTGCTTGGCTTTCTCTTTCTTAGACACGGAGTCAACCTGCAAGAGAAGACACATTGTAACTCATGCAGTTACACATTAAGCATCACTAAAATATGAAATGACACAATCATAACAACTGAGATACAAATACATACTTTAGTCTCCTTAGCAGTCTTTGCCATGTTAACAAACATTTGACCAACATCACGGTCAAAAACTCGCACGCGGTCCCAGTCCAAGGTGAGTGGACTGTCCTTGCCTTTAAAAACCTGTGTGCACAAAAAAATAGCAAAATGCAGAGAAGCAGCAAGTATGCAATGCAAAGTGATATAGCTGTTCTGTAAAAGAATTGGATTTTGAGCAGAACTGACCTTTGCTTGTATAACCCAGTATGCTTCAGGTTTGAAGGACTGGATCTTGTCATGCCGTTCCACACAGAATCCCAGTGTGGGCGTCTGACAGGGGCCGAACGAGACCAAGGAGGAGTCCAAATTCCCATATTTCCCCTGGAAGTATTTAGTCTGGAAACTAAAAAGAGTGATTATGTGTGATGAACAACTTACTATTATCCATAATAACACATGTTTGGAAAATGCACTACGGTTCAAAAGTTTGTAGTCCGTAAAGAAAGAAATTAGAGAAAAAATTCTGAAAGAAATTAAAACTTTTATTCAGTAAAGATGCATTATTTGAATATAAAGTGACAGTGAATACATGTATAATGTTATTTCTATTTAAAACAAAATGCTGTTCTTTTAACTTTCTATTCAACAAAGAATCCTGAAAAAAAAACGTACTACAGTTTCCAAAAAAATATTAAGCAGCACAACTGTTTTCAACATTGATGCTAATAAGAAATGTATCTTGAGCACCAAATGACCATATTAAAATGATTTCTGAAAGATCATGTGACACTGAAGACTGCTGAAAATTCAGCTTTACAATCACTGGGGAAAAATTACATTTTATAATATATTAAAACAGAAAACAGTTATTTTAAGTTGTAATAATATTTGACAATATTGCTGTTTTTATTATATTTTTAATCAAATAAATGCAGCCTTGATAAGCATAAGAAACTTTTGTCAAAAACTTTTAATAAATCTAACCAACCCCAATTATTTAAAAGTAATGTATATTGCACAAAAGAAGATTGTATTATAATTATAAAAAGAAAGAAAGAAACCAAAGCCGGTCTGTTCTACCCAGATGAGCTCCTTCATACCGTGTGAAAGCACAGCCGATCCGGAGGTCCAGTTCCTGACGAGCATCTACAGACAGAGCCTCGTTCCTGTTGGGTTCTCCGAGTCGGTTCATGGCGTTACAGATATCCGTGTCTGTGATGGAGCTGAACTTTGTGCGATACACTGTACGATCATTACCGTAAGACTTATTCATCACCGGCTGAATGGCATCCAACACCTGAGATGGTACAGCAACACAAACAAATCAAGAAAATGCACTCAAACAACAGAACCGAACACCTCAGGCCCAGTTATATGAACAAGCTTGTATTTTCTTTCCATAGATTCAGACTCACCTCAAAACAAATGTTCTCTCCTTCTTTATCACAATCCAACCACAGCACAACATAGTCACAAGCCTTTTGCTTCAACCTGTCAATAAACAGCAACTTTGTTATTTAAAGATTTATGGAAGGGTTTTTAAATATGTTAAGACTTAATTGTTAAAATATTGCTATTAAATTTACATAGTAAAATTATATTCTATAATATTTATAGAATAAAAATGATAATTCTTTGACAGGCTTACATGTTGTCTTTAAATATAGTTTGGCTTAATTATTTTAGACAATAGATACACTATAATCAGTCAGGTAATGAAAGGTAAAGTCACCTGAAGGAATTTGACCATATTTAGTTTGGGGTTTGCTTCTTTCTTCTCAGTCGGAGCTTTACTGAACAACTCGGCTGGATCAACTTTATCCCAGTTGTTATACTTTCCTGCGAAACATTAAGGATAGGGAATAATACAAGTCTTGCACATACACTACCAGTCAAAAGTTTATGAGCAGTTAGATGATTCATGTTTTTTAAAGAAGTCTCTTCTGCTCACCAAGCCTGCATTTATTTAATCCAAAGCACAGCAAAAACAGTAAAATGTTGAATTTTTTAATATTTCATTTGTTCCTGTTATTTCAAAGATGAATTTTCAGCATCCTTCCTCCAGTCACATGATCCTTCAGAAATCATTCTAATATTTTGATTTGCTGCTCAAAAAACATTTGTTGTTATTATTATGTTGAAAACAGCAAAGTAGAATTTTTTTTTTAAGTATTAATTTCTATAATCCCCCACCCGCCCAAAAAAACTGACTCCAAGCTTTTGAATGGTATTGTTTATAATGTTACAAAAGCTTTTTATTTCAGATAAATACTTATCTTTGGATCTTTCTCATTCAAAGAATCCTGAAATAAAAGGCACTCAACTTGATAATAATAATAAAACAGCAAATCAGCGTATTAGAATGATTTCTGAAGGATCATGTGACACTGAAGACTGGAGAAATTATGCTGAAATGTTAGCTTTGATCACAGGAATAAATTACATTTTAAAATATTTTCAAATAGAAAGCAGTTATTTAAAATAGTAAAAATATTTTACAATATTACTGCTTTAATAAATAAATAAATGCAGGCTTGGTGTGCAGAAGATAATTCTTTAAAAAACATAAAATGCAATCTGAATGTTCAAAATTTTGACTGGTAGTGTACAGTTACAGATTTTGCTTGTATTTTAAAAGCAGTCCTACTTGAAGACAAAACACTTGCCGATGAAGTCCAGACTCATGACATGTCCACACACTGACGTCATCTTGAACCTCACGTTTTGGCCCATGAAGCTTCCTGTGTACTCGTGGACAGAACACGCTCCATTCAGGCCTTTTCGGCTTGAACAGCTACCTGTAAGTCAAAGGCAATACAAATAAATGTTTAAAGACATCATGCATTTATTATAATTTCATGTCCTTAAAACTTGTTTGCATTTCTTTCTTTGGTTTCGTGTCCCTTTCACATCCATAGTATGAACAGAAAATACTATAGAATTCATTGTGACTCAAATCTTTTCAGTTACCATCATTCTTCAAAATATCTTCTTTTATGTTCAACAGAAGAAAAACATACAGGTTTGGAATGACATAAGGCTGACAGAGTTTTCATTTTTGAGTAAACAATCCCATTATCTAGAACAAAATTAAAAACAACATTAAAATCATGCAACACAAGCTGACACTGACTGAATAATTGCATTCATCCTTCGACTCGAATGCACACTGTTTATCATTCATCTGCCTAGAACCACGTCAATGTCTGCAAAAGTAACTAACATGACCATGTAAGCTTGACTACTGCATAAGCTCTCCTTCAGAAACTTTGATGGAGGACATTGACGAATCGGCAGGCTAAAAGCAGTCTAATTGGTGCTGGCATTGAGCGACCCATCATAAAGTAAAATGAGAGCGAGAAGAGCTGATTATGCATCATTCCTTTCATCCATTCTTTTCTAGTTTGTGCCCTGCCAGGGTTAAACCTGAAGGACGTCAACGGTCACCATCAGGTAATGAGATGCTGTTCCCAAGGATGAACTCTGATGATGGAGTCCATTGTGAGTGAGCTTGATGATGACCTCTTCTCTCTTTGACCACTGGTTCCGCTACAGATTTTTGGAGGTCTCCATTGAGATGGTGGTACATAAATATAGGCCCAAAAGGAAGGGATGGACACACTTGGACTGAAAGCTTTACCCCTGACAGGCACGGCAAGCCTCCGTTTCTCCAGCATGCAACAGCTACAGGTAAGTCTCCAACGCCATTCTCACAAGATCGTCTAGGACCCAGAACTAGGACACTGCACTTACTTTGATTGAATCGCTTTTTAGATTTCAGTTACTATTGATACAGCCAATAACATACAATTAGTAACACTATTTAAAAGCTTGGGGTTGGTAATAAATGTCATGTTTTTTTTAAAGAAGCCTCATCCAAATAGCATTTATTTGCTCAAAAATGCATTGAAAACAGTAATATTGTGAAATATTATTACAATTTCAAATAACTATTTTCTATTGGAATATATTTTCAAATGTAATTTATTCCTGTGATGCAAAGCTGAATTTCACATGATCCTTCAGAAATCATTCTAATATGATGATTTGCTGCTCAAGAAACATTTATTTTTATTATCAATCTTGAAAACCATTGTGCTGCCTATTAGTTTTATGGAAACAATCAAACATTTGAATTTTTTCATGATTTTTTGATGTATAAAATTTTCAAAAGTACAGAATTTATCTAAAATATATAAAAATATATATTTTAGTAAAATTATAAATGTCTTTACTGTCATATGATCAGTTTAAGGAATTATTGTTAAAAATATTTATTTCAAAAAAAAAACTGACCTCAAACTTTTGAAAGGTAGCGTGCCATGCAAAAGAACATACAAGTACTTAATATATAAAACATATTATAAATAATACATGACACATAAGAAAAAAACAATTGCTGAAATCAAATTATTATTAATATTTACCCAAAATGAATACCCATTTTTTTCCTCAAAAATTGAGAATTTATAAAAATGTAATTGGTCAAAAGTGCATATCATGGCTGATATACAGCTATCACTAAACTAAAACTGAGCATCCAATAATTTAGGATAAAATCCATTTTTAGTATTTTTAGTATTTATCAGTCAGAGACTCCTTGCAATCACTGAGAGCCCAAGACAATGTTTTAGTAAACTCTATTTATTTATTGTTCATCACTGATGTATTTAATATAGACTAAGGGACACATGGAATCTATAATTATTCGTTAACTTGAATGATGCCAATGTACATTGCTGCACTGCATCTGTGAATGCAGGCGTTATATTTTGGCAGTAGCTATGGAATAACCACAATCCATGACGGTGTCCACCGGTGACAGGTGCAAACTAATAACTACTGATGGTTTGTTGCCTGCTTCTCACTCTCCCGCTCAGATTCTGGGACTCCTGAGCATTTTTCTGCTGGTCTTGAACCCCAGCCAGTGCAGTCCGATCATGACCCAGTGCGTGGAGCACACCTACTGCTCCTCCACGCTGAAAGAGTACCACACACAGCTCATCAACCTGCCCAGCAGGATCAACGAACGCAGCGTCGCCGCATGGAGCTACGAGTGAGTACGGCAGATTTTTAAGCCTTTTCAAAATATGGATTTATAGCCAGCAAAAGGGAAAGTATACTGCAGGTGCATTTTATACAGGATGCATGCAATCCTTTACCTATAAAAGTTTGTAACAATTCAGAATTTGACAAGCTGTAATTGTACGGTGGCCGAGAGACCTCAACACGCCCAACTTCAGAAAACACATGCAAATAGAAAAAGCACCAGCAAATCAAAAACACATCATCAATTCGACAGCAGGTGCTGCAAATGCTCACAGCAGTTTTATTTGCAGTGCGTTTATTTATTTGTATGTGTTGTGAGCATTTGCAGCGTGTGCGTTGTAAAATTGAAGAAGTTGTATTCTTAATTTGCAGGTGTTTTTTTTCTATTTGCAGTGCGTTGAGCTCTCTCAGCCACTGTATAATTGGCATAAAAATGCAAACAATCTAATCTGAAAGACACTTTCATGCATTTGGATGGCAATCAGGACAATTACATATCATCACATTCTGAATATATCAATATTTTTCTGCACCAATAACAGGGAGAAAGTCGACCTGGACCGTGTGCCACAGATCATCTATGAAGCAAACTGCCTGAACAGTCATTCCTGTAAGGGGGTCGACAGCTCCTTTAGTCTGGAGAGCGTCCCCATTGCAATCAAGATGCCCTTTCTCAGAAAAAACCCAAGATGCCCAACTTACGCACTGGAATTCGAGGACGTCAATATCGCCTGTATATGTGCTACATCCAGACAGAATTAGCCCTGGGTCTAACAGTTCATGCACTGGATTCAATTTTGATTATTATAATACCGTCACTTAAATTTAATGCCAACCACAGAGAAGTCTACTGAATATTAATGCTTGTCGTCCTAAACAAACAACAACACAATGCATATGCTGCAATACAGATGCCTTGAGTTGCAAAATGCATGCAAATGTGATTAAATAAACTAGTTTTGTAACAAAAACGTTTTATCTCATTCAGGAAACAAAATGTAAGACTCGTTTCTTTTGAAATACTCAACAAAATTGAAAGACCTTGTGACCTTTTTCCTGCAGTTTGACTATTACAAATATTCAATAAACTCTTATTAGTATAAGTATATGTGGCCAAAAAACTGAAAGCCAATTATAAAATAATTAGAAACGTGCTATTCAACATATTTTTAGTCTAGCATCTCATTTGACATCTATCCATCTGCTGAAGGGACGCATATGTAATATTAATGAATGAATGTCAAACTGGACCAAACAAGACATCAAAATGGAGCAGGAAAACCAAGTCAATAAATCCTTTGTTTATAAATTAAAGCACCTGTAATTGTATGCAGTGTATTTGATTTGTATAAGAGACCACGCGACTCACCTTTAGAGAGGATTTTGGCAATGGACAGAGCCAGAGAGGGCTTCTCAGCCACCATAAACACAGTCCTCATCGCTGCTGCTTGTCCTTATCCGTCACAAACATCAACGGGGCCTGACAATGAAATAAAACAAGTATATATCTTATTTTCAAGTTAATAACTAAAGCTCAAATTAGACTTTTTAGACCAACAATCGAAACCGGTATGGGATGCAGCCACTTCTTTAGGCATGTTAACTTCCGGGTTGTCCGTGTTTTTCCAAAATAAAAGCCCTGACTGTTACGCTTCTTCTTCTTCTTCTTCTTCTTCTCTTGGTTAATGGCGGATTGCGAACAACTTGTAGGTGCATACCGTCACCTACTGTACAAGAGTGTAACATCATGTCCTTTTAACTGCTTATATTCTTCTCATTAACCCTGTGTAATTAAGGAATTTAAATAATGCTTTCCTGGAGATCCTTATCCCTTCTCCCTCTCCTTCTGACCCTAATATCCCCGTCAGGTTCCACTCACGCCCTACCTCCCGAACCCTATTTTGCAACACCTGTCTTTCCACCTCGTATAGAATACAGTCCAATATGACATGCTCAGCATTTTCTTTAACCCCACAGTTATCACAGTTCTCATGATTCCTTTTCCCCATTAAAAAAGGGTGCTATTCAGTCCTGTGTGATCCACTCTCAATCTTGTCATTACAATTTCTTTTGACTGTTACACGAAACATTTTACTAAATTTAAAATAGCGATTAAAATTCAATTTCAAAAATGTAATTGTAATAATAATAATATTAATTAATGATATCAACAAACTAATACACAACGATAGCAATATAACAAAATAATATAAAAAAATAATATTCATTTTTATTCAAGTAAAATTTGTATTAATTTGAGAAATATAATAATGTATTTATATATATTTTAATTTATCATTTTATTTAAATATTTTAATTTACATATAAATAATATATGTATTATAAGTAGGCTATACAATTATACATTTTAATATAAATATAAACATTTATATAGTATAAATTAATATTAAAAATACATAGAAAATGTGAAGATGTTTTGCCTTAAAATGATCAATAACTGGCAAATGTCAAAACTTTTTTAAAAGGTTATTTTGTCAACAAATTAAACTTCATGCAAGTAAACATGAAATACATAAGATAAATTCCTCATACAATGGTAATAAAAAAGTTTACATTTAAAAAAACTTCCAAATAAATAATAAGCCTCTGTCATATCTGAAAATAAGATACTACAATTGTGAAAAATTGTCTAGAAATAAAACAGCCAATGAAAGATGCAGTGTTATTTAGAAATACTCAACAATGCTCAACATTCTTAAATAAAAATGGAAATGGAAAATAAATAATTATTTAATTATGAGTCTGCCCATATGGCCACTTTGTTTCCATGCCAATCCAGAAAGCGGCTGTATCATTCTGTAATGATGTCATCACTCACTCAGATTCATTACACTGGCATTTCAGTTTTTAATTATTACATATAAAAAGGATTACTGTCAATATTTGCATCCTTGAAGAAGTTGATCAGGTGGTTTTCTTTGAGAATGATGACATCACAGCATCTCTCATTTTCAGTCTCCACATGGCATGGGGCATAAAATGCCTCCCGAAGACAGATTCAATCAGTGACATGCTCTATAATAACTCTCTTTGATAGAGAGACTCTATTCACAACACAGTGACTGACATATGGATCTGTTACCTATAATATTACGCAGTTGTTCAATACAGTGCACTATACACCTTCCTATTTCAAAGGAACTGAGCGTGTGACGTTTTCTAGTCATTTGTTGTCAGTTCTCTTCCAGAAGACTGCTAGCTGTCAAATTTTTCCACTCACATCAATCCATCACTCCATCACTCCATCACTCCATCACTCCATCACTCCATCATTCCATCACTCCATCACTCTATCACTACATCACTCCATCACTCCATCACGTTCATCACTCCATCACTCCATCACTCCATCACTCCATCACTCCATCACTCCATCATTCCATCACTCCATCACCATCATCACTCCATCATTCCATCACTCCATCACTCCATCATTCCATCACTCCATCACTCCATCACTCCATCATCCATCACTCCATCACTCCATCACTCCATCATTCCATCATTCCATCACTCCATCACTCCATCACTCCATCATTCCATCACTCCATCACTCCATCACTCCATCACCTTCATCACTCCATCACTCCATCACCTTCATCACTCCATCACTCCATCACTCCATCACCTTCATCACTCCATCACCTTCATCACTCCATCACTCCATCACTCCATCACTCCATCACTCACTCCATCACTCCATCACTCCATCACTCCATCACTCCATCACTCCATCACTCCATCATTCCATCACTCCATCACTCCATCACTTCATCACTCCATCACTCCATCACTCCATCATTCCATCACTCCATCACTCCATCACTCCATCACTCCATCACTCCATCATTCCATCACTCCATCATTCCATCACTCCATCACCTCCATCACTCCATCACCATCATCCATCACTCCATCACTCCATCATCATCACATCCATCACTCCACTCCATCACTCCCATCACTCCATCACTCCATCACTCCATCACTTCATCACTCCATCACCATCATCACTCCATCACCTCCATCACTCCATCACCTTCATCACTCCATCACCATCATCACTCCATCACTCCATCACTCCATCACACTCCATCACTCCATCACTCCATCATTCCATCACTCATCACTCCATCACTCCATCATTCCATCACTCCATCACTCCATCACTCCATCACTCCATCACTCCATCACTCCATCACTCCATCACTCCATCACTCCATCACTCCATCACTCCATCACTCCATCACTCCATCACTCCATCACTCCATCACTCCATCACTCCATCACTCCATCATTCCATCACTCCATCACTCCATCATTCCATCACTCCATCACTCCATCACTCCATCACTCCATCATTCCATCACTCCATCACTCCATCACTCATCACTCCATCACTCCATCACTCCATCACTCCATCACTCCATCACTCCATCACTTCATCAATCCATCACTCCATCACTCATCACTCCATCATCATTCCATCAACTCCATCACTCCATCATCCATCATCTCCATCACTCCATCACTCCACCATCACTCCATCATCCATCATTCCATCATCATCACTCCATCACCTTCATCACTCCATCACTCCATCACCATCATCAGTCCATCACTCCACCATCATCCATCACTCCATCACTCCATCATCCATCAATCATTCCATCACATCCATCACTCCATCATCACTCCATCAGTCATCACTCCAGTCCATCACTCCATCACTCCATCACTACATCACTCATCACATCCATCCATCACTCCATCACTCCATCACTCCATCACTCATCACTCCATCATCATTCCATCACTCCCATTCCATCACTCCATCACCATCAGTCCATTTCAGAATCACTCCATCACTACATCAGTCCATCACTCCATCAATCATCAGTTCAAAACTCCCTCCATCATCACTCATCATCACACATCGGTCCATCACTCCATCACTCCATCACACTCCATCACTCCATCATCAGTCTCCATCACTCCATCACTCCACATTCCATCACTCCATCAATGTCATCTTCACTCCATCACCTCAATACATCACATCTAGATCAGTCCATCACTCCATCACTCCATCACTCCATCACTCCATCACTCCATCACTCCATCATTCCATCACTCCATCACTCCATCACTCCATCACTCCATCACTCCATCATTCCATCACTCCATCACTCCATCACTCCATCACTCCATCACTCCATCACTCCATCACTCCATCACTCCATCACATCATCCATCACTCCATCACTCCATCCATCATCCATCACTCCATCATTCCATCACTCCCACTCACTCCATCATTCCATCACTCCATCACTCACATCCATCATTCCATCACTTCATCACGCCATCACGCCATCACTCCATCACTCCATCACTCCATCGTCCATCACTCCATCACATCACATCACTCCATCACTACATCACTCCATCACTCCATCACTCCATCACTCCATCACTCCATCACTCCATCACTCCATCATTCCATCACTCCATCATTCCATCACTCCATCATTCCAGTCAATATTTGCCAACAAAAAGTACCAACATTTCCACTTACTGTCCAAGAAACAAATGACACAGTTCATTTAGGAGATGTTGACTTTTATTCACCATAAACGGTTCCAAAATAACCTATTTTTATTTTATTTTATTTTATTTTATTTTATTTTATTTTATTTATTAAGCAGAAAAGAATGTACTTATGCAATTTAGTAGTATTTCAGTCACATTTAATTATAAAATTATTTATAAACGCAAATGAATTCAACAAAATGAAGTATAAAGGGACAAATTAAAATATTACTATTAAAACAAATTGAAATGAATTAAAACAAATAAATTGTATTATATAATTTCTAACAAATATATCATTATCATAACCTACATAACTGCCTTGATATAGCCTATCATCTACTGGTTTATATAAACATATATAAGGTACACTACGCCAAGTAGGCTATACAATACGCCATGATATCTATCCGAAATAAAGGAGAAATATGTTTTATTTCCATACGTCGGCTGTATGCAATCACATTCAATGGCCACTCGGTGGCGACTTAACATTACGAGAATCTCTGGATTCCTCAAACAGATTGTTGAGTTCAGCTCAATGACAGACAGCAACTGTTCATGTGAAATCCTGCCAATTAGAAAATACAGAACAGGACAGTTCAAAATGTTCAGCCAGTTTGTTTAGTTAACTGTCCAATGCTGAATTGCTGATTTATACAATGAGTGAGAAAAGGGGAAGAATGTAAAAAAAGGGAAAGACAGTCAGTGCATTCGCATTGCTGAACTCAGCATGTGTCTGTGACCCCACAGATGGCAGGGGGAGGGTGGAAGTGAGTTTGTCTCCTTCAGTAGAGAGATCAATTAAACCCATCCAACCCACAATGCCTGCCTCCTCCAGTATTGACTCATCTGGACTGCGTCACACACACACACAGATTATTGGCTGACACATAAACCGATGAAATTATGATCAAGATCCTCTTTGTCACTGTTTTATTGTGCAAACCCAGAACAGATATGGTAAAGGAGAAACTCAAACATCAATCCGCAAAGAGTTTTACATACATGCATGTGTGACACTGATTGCATGAGATGAGTCATATTTCTATGATTGGCCACTTTTCATCAGCACTCTCTACCTCTTTCTGTCCCTTTCATCCTCTCTTACTCACAGACAGACACATAAACACATTTCAGGCAAGAAAAGGCTGTGTTTAAGACCGAGAGAACATGCACCACGTTGAAGGAGGAGGGCCGTAAAGCAGCAGACAAAGAGAGAGACAAGTGAATGATTACAGGGCCTAGGATGGATGAAATTACAGACATGGATGAACAAACAGCACCTTCTGCGGTTTCGCTTTCTCTCTGATGAGTTTAAAGATGGATTCCCTTTCAGATGTACACGATAAACATCTCAATACTGTACATGTTGGGTGAACGCTTGAGGGAGGGAGGAACTGACTGGCAGGATGGGGAAATGATCTCAACCATTACAACAGCTGCCAGTAAAGATGGCTGACTCACGCGCTCGGCTCTGAAGATCTCACTGGTTGTCTTGTTTTTCTCTATGTAGATTTTCATCATCATTACCTTCATTTTTGATGATATTTTCCTACAAATGTGCATTAAAACAACTCAACTGGAGTGCTTTATCACATGCTATATCACACATATGCTAAGAAAAGAAGTCATCTCTTCAACCCTATAAACCTAGTGTGTCTTATTTCTAAGGCTAAATGATCAATGTGATCAAAGCTGAAAACCAGTTGCATCTAAAATAAAAGCCTTTTTTCATCGGATTGAGAGTTGATACGTTTTTTTAAACATGTTGTTTTAAAACTGTCCACACTTTTTGCTGTGAAATCTTTATTGATTTTTATAAAGTAAACATAAGAATCAATGATATTGTTCATGATGAACACATACTAGACTAAAGCAATATAGGCTTTCTTAATAATCCATCCATGTTTTTTTCATGTTAATCATGTTAAAATGTAAGTATCAAATATGATCCATCAGCCTTTTGAGGAAATTGTAATTTTTTCATCTCTCAATCATCATTACATTGCATTATATGTTTTGCACCAAAGTAAAAAGAATAAAGAGTTTTGATCATAAAACTAAGCATTTAAATATAATGTTCTTTAAATATCATCAAGACGTAGTATTGATATTTATGTGCATTTTATGTAGTTTTTCGTACAGTTATAAAGATCGCATTGATTTACATCACAAGCTATCAGAGTTTTATCTTACCTTTTGGTCATATAAATAATAATCTGTGCTAAACTGGATATTATTGGACAGTTTTGGTCTGAATAAAACTGATGTTTTTTTTTCTTCCTCAAGTATGAGCTCCATATTCTCACTATATGGTCCATAAAAGCCTGAGCTAATAAATATGATACAGACAATAGTACACATGTGTACATTTTTCTAAATATTTTATAGTTTATACGTTTTCCAAACTACTATTTCGATTATTTCCATTATTTAATTTCTCATTTAATTCTTTCAAGACAAAGTAATCTAAGCTATCTAAATTAATTTCTCATTATATCTATTTGTTTTTCCTACAAATTAATTTTCGGAGAAATACATTAGAAGCTACACGAAACACGCCTGAGAGTCTCTAGAGCAATACAATTTTACTCTGGGTCTTTAAAGAGCGTAGAAATTAAAATGGTTAGTTTATGAATCATTCCAAACATAATACGCTTCCTTTTTTCCCATAGTTTCAACTTGAATTCAACTTGACTAAACTGTGTTTGAAGGGATCCTGTTTCAATGAAAACTTTACATGAGCAAGTTTACTCCTAATACATATTATATGTGTATAAAAAACATTAAAACAACATATCGTGTGATATATGTACAATTCAAATGTTTAAGAGAGGACACACTCTTAAAAACAAAGGATCCTGGGTTTTCATTCGTGGTTCCCTAAAGAACCTTTCAGTGATCAGTTCATAAAAGAACCATTTTCCATTTATAAAGAATGAACCTTCCGTGGAATGAAACGCTTCCATGGATGATAAAGTTCTTCATGCAATCATAAGGGTGCACGCAGCTTTTCTTATGTTGTGTCTTTGAGCAGGAAATCTCTTGTGAGCCTCTCATTACTTCAGATAACCAGCACTAAATAAGAAGCAACTTAATCATCAGATCATTTAAGAGCTCGTGTTCACTTCATCAACGTGGATAGTGTTTCAGATATCAGGCCAATCTCTTCTACTTCATCATCATCATCATCACTGACCATCAAACGAATCACTGGTCTTCCTTCTCCTTTATCATATCCTTCTCCTCTCCTACTCTCATCTTCACACATATCTCTGAGATATGCAGGGAATATGAAGCATTCTGGCACTCCGCTGAGGAAAGATGGAAGGAGGGGAAGCTTTTCCTCAGAGAAAGAGGTGGAAGAGATGTCAATACATCTGGACTTGATTGCTTTAGGGGTATACATATTGAGGAAATGTTAATCTTCAATAAAACATTAAATTGATCAAAAGTGACAGTATAAAGACATTTATAATGTTACAAAAGATTTCAAATAAAAGCTGTTTTTTTACTTTCTGTTCATCAAAATCTGTGGTTTCCACAAAAAAGAATATTAAGCAGCACAACTGTTTTAAATATTGATAATAGTAAAACATATTTCTTGAGCATCAAATCAGGATATTAGAATGATTTCTGAAGGATCATGTGACACTGAAGACTGATGCTGAAATACAGCTTTGCCATCATAGGAATAAAGGATCTTTTAAAACATAAAACTGTTATTTTAAATGTGAATAATATTTCACAATCTCGCTTTATTAAATGAATTTTCATGTGAATTAAAATGCTTTTAAAATGAATGTCGCCAGATCATCTGATCACTGAAGGATATCATCATGCAGTAGCTTTCAAAATAAGTTCGAATTTTATTTATTTCCATTAATAAACAGAAAATAAAAAAAATAAAAAAAATAAGTAGTTAAAGAGTGTCACACTTTGCATAAATGAAATAAATATATATATTGGGAAAACTGATGTTTCTGAACGCTGTTTAGCTGTGTGCATCTTCTGATGATCAAAAGCACACATATTTTGAAGAAGAAAAAGAGCTTCAGATGGAGAAATAAAGGTTCTTTATTAACATCTATGAAGAACCTTCAACCTTTCCATTCCACACAAAAAAGGTTTCTAGATTATTTAAATGTTTTCACATAAAGACAAAAATGGTTCTTTTAGGAACTGATCACTGAAAGGTTCTTTGAGGAACCCAAAATGGTTCTTCAATGGTATTCCTGTGAAAACCACATTTTGAACCTTTATTTCTAAGAACGTAGATTAAGAAAATTAAGACACGATTTACTTACTTTCAATATTTTTAAGTGTTGCATAGATGTAAGTATTCAAAGTAATATTGTATCTTTCCAAGATTTTAAAGAACTATATTCATATTTCTGTTCAGATGGCACCTTGTCCTCCTCCATCCCTCACTCAGTCTTAGGTGGGATTCTTTACTGTTTGAACAGGGTCCTCACATCAAGGCCATGCCTTTCGCTCGGGGCTGTTGCCCTCTGACCTTCCCTGCATTAGGTATGTGCAGCGAGACCTCAAAGAGCTGGAATTCGTCTGAAGTCAAACCTGTGCGCTAACACACAAGTGAAGTACACACACACACACACACACACACACACACACACACACACACACACACACACACACACACACACACACAGGACCACCGAGGGGCCGGGGAAATGTTGAAAACAACATGTTCAGGAACTCTCTTCATCACACGTATGCAGAAAAACAAGAGACCTCCTCCACGCGCTGAACTCACCACCTCACACAAAAACACTGGCTTCTGTTGCATTTTATGAAAATGTAATTCTTGTTGACTTATTTCCCCCTACCTATTTAAAAAAACAAATCTCAGTATGAACAGGAGTCTACAGTGGGACAGGCTCTGACCGGCATCCATCCATCACGGGACACTTTATTAAAAGCAATGGTTAAATTACTCACAGGTCACTGGTTCCTCTCTGATTTCACTGTGGGTTTTTATCATCCTCATCCTCACATCATCAGGGGTTTTCGGCATTTAGAAATGAAAAATCTTCTGTTATCTACTGTCATTTAGATTCTATGATCTTAATCATAATGTTTGATATCACAAAATGAAGTAAAATATTTCTAAGGAAGAATCAGGTATGTTTTATTCACTTCAGAAATCAAGATTGCTTTTTCATTTCCATGGAAGGTATTACAGATTGTATTTAGTTTTTCCATGTATTTCAGTTGTTTGTGTATTAAAATTCTCTAAACATTCTCAGGAAGTTTAAAGGTTGTGTTTGCATTTTAAACAAATTTTATTTTCACCTGAAGTTTAGCAAATATTACTGTACTTATCAAGTTTTTGAGAAGGTTATGGTTCTTTGAGCTTTAAAACATCTTGATGTCACATTATATGTTCTTCAGATCAGTGTAATGGTGTTTAGGTTCTTTAAACCAGTATGGTTTTCTAAAGAACTAGAGAATTGAAATATTTATTGTGGAACTAATAAGGTTCTTATGAATTTGGTTTCTTATTGAATATAACTTTTATTTTTAACTATCATCTAACCTAAACAAGAAAAATCACTTAAAGAACCTACTTTTTTTCATGGAGCAGATTTGTGAAAATCTTGCAACAAAAAAAACGATTCATGTCAATTAATACAAATTATGAAAGGAATGGCATTTCTTGCAATTACCGAGATCTTAATCATAACAGAAATGTCTCAGTTTTAACAAATGTTTCTTTGTAATACACACTTTGTGGTCATTTGGTGTCCTAACAATTAGTTGATCTTTTTAAAAGTAGAATTTAAACAATTATCCAAGTCCATAAGATGTGAAATACTTGAACATAAATATAATGTTCATATGAAAATAAATGGATCTGAAATAACACACTAACATTGAACAAACACAATGTTTTTCTTCAACAAATAAACCAGAAAAACACTCTTCTGTGGAAGGCTATTTTAGTTTTATTCGTTTAAACATCATTTTCAAAACACTTAAATTTAGTAATTCGATGAAATAAAACTGTTGTTGTTTGCACAAACATTATTTTTCGTTTTTACAATGATGGAGCAAGCCAATTAAAATGCGTTTAACAACGCCACTGTTAAAACAGACGGACACGTGACATCAGCCTCGAGATATTTGACTAATTAAGAACTTAAACGTCTTATCGGTGGTGCTATTATTTGCACGATTTAAAGCGATGTTCCGTTTTCAGCCCAGTTAGGCTATTTCTTTAACCTTCCGTCTACACGCTTCAAAAACATCGCCTAAAATTAGCTAAACGGCATATCAGCGGCCAAAACACGAGGAATGTCTAATAAACAGTCACAAATCAACGAAAAAAACGATTGCCTTTCGATGATGTCGAAAAATTAAAGCGCGCCTGAGCTTTCATATATGTGACAACAAATGAGCACTTTACATAGACCCGCCTCTTCCCAACACACACACACACACACACACACACACACACACACACACACACACACACACACACACACACACACACACACACACACACACACACACACACACACACACACACACACACACACACACACACACACACACACACACACACACACACACACACACACACACACACACACACACACACACACACTCTCTCTCTCACACACTCTCTCTCACACACACACACACACACACACACACACTCACACACACACACACACACACACACACACACACACACACACACACACACACACACACACACACACACACACACACACACACACACACACACACACACACACACACACACACACACACACACACACACACACACACACACACACACACACACACACACACACACACACACACACACACACACACACACACACACACACACACACACACACACACACACACACACACTCACACACACACACACACACACACACACACACGCACGCGCTCTGAGGAATGTCAGACATCTCTGTGACCTTTAATCGCTTTTAAAGATGAGCTCCAATAGTTTTAGATGAATGAACCGTCAGTTTTATGTCTCAATGGGGGTCATTCATAAATTTAGTTGTTAAAAGTGAAAGAATAAAAATAACTTCATAACGTGAATGTTCATAAAATCCATAATGGAAGTTAACAAATGCAACAAATTTAAAGATCATCATAAAACTCATAATAAAAAAAGATGAAATTTAACTTTTAAGTAACAAAAAAAGTTTATATTCAAATTAATAACAAAATGACAAAAACAAGCAAATATTTTCTTTTCAAGGTTACATGTTTTCTGTATAATGTCATCTAACATTTGATTACATTCGTTTCACTTGTATAGACAGTTTTAATGACTTACAAGGCAAAAAGGTGGTACAGTGTTTACTTGACAGAGGATGGATGTTTGTTGTAAAAGAGTGTATTACATTATATTTGACAGGAAAAACACTATCTAGACCATGTCAAATTAAATAGAAACATGTTTACACGTGGTAGTGATTGAGTTTGAATATATTAAGATGCAGACATTTTAATATAAGTGAATTAAATTAAATTAAACGTGATTTTTTTTGTTCTTAATGTGAGATTTGGAATTTATAGTGAGTTAAAATATAAGAAAATGTAATGCTTTAATTAAGCTGCCTTTAGATGGCTTTAGATGTTTTATTTATTTTTCATCTTAGAAATGAAATCAGCTATGAAAGATTCAAGGTTTGATTATGGCATCCTCCGAATGCAATGAAAAAATTAATCTAAAAATGAAACAAAGACAAACCAAACCAAGCAAACACCAAAAATCCATTGCAATTATTGATCCAACAATGATCAATCAGTCCTTCTGTGACCATCATTTGTTGGTTCTGCAGATTCTCGCTCTGCTGGGCAGCCACACTGATACCGGGCTGTCGGCTGAATAGCAGGTATGTAGTGGGATCTGGGTGGTATGTATAGCGGAGCAGTGGCCTGGCGCCACATGGATATGCACGAAACCTGAGACCCTGTGCAGTGGCTCTGAACTCTGACATCTGGGAATTCTGTGGATGCTGACCTCTGAGAGTCAGAGGTCACCCGGGGGTCCACCAGTTTCCTTTTTGAGAAGGGGAGAGAGAGCAAGAGGAGAATGAGGGGCGGGTGGGGGGAGCGAGGAAACCATAAGAGGGGTTATTGACTAATCTGAAGAGAGGAAAGAGGAAGGTTGATGATGCCCGAGCTCACATCTGGCAATAATGGTGGATTTCTTATTATTTACATTTCCATTCAAGAAAGCATTTCCGGCACCTTGGTGAAAAGAGAGATTGGAGTGTCCTGTGAGACACACATCTGCTTGAGATGATTGAACAGTCATGACGTTTTGATTCACAGTGCGTTTGTTACGTACAGCAGATGGGAAAGATTGATGTTTTGTATATATATATTTTAATGTAAACATCTTGTAAAACTATGACATGTTCTGACTGAAATATCACAATATATAAATGACAAAATTAAAAAGGTAATAGCTTGCAATAGGTTCAGTTAGTTAACATTAAAGTTAACAACATTATAATTAACATGAAACAATCATTAAAAATAATTGTATTAATTTTATGAAATGTATTTCTTAAATATGTAGGTTAATTTCAATATTTGTGAGCTAACAACTAACAAATGAACAATTGTATTTAAATGAATGAATGAATGAATGAATCATGTATTATATATATATATATATATACACACACACACACACAGTATAGTATAGTGAATTCTTTTGAATGCACAATGTTAATAATAGTTAATTAATTTTAATTAGTTTTAAATAAATATAGGAAAAAATACATTTTTCCACACAGCTACAAAAACAAGCATTAGACCTACATTTTCATTTTAAAGTACTGGATGAAATAACTACAACATTGACAAAGCAGGCCTATACAAAACAACTATGACAAATAAAATACAGCATAACAATAATGTACCAATAATAAAATAGTTTTAACCTAAAGTGTTAATGGATGTAAATAATATGTAAAATCCTGGTCTATGATTACTGATCAGGCAGTATCTTTAAAATACACTGGAAATGTAAGAAAGTAATGATGCATAAGAGTTCACAGTGATATAGTGAAAGTGCATGACATGCTCCTGCATTAATGTGTCTGTGTTTGCACGTCACTCAACTCTAAAAAGCTCTCCAGTTCCTGCTATAACACTTTACAGTGTACAGAAGGCTCTATGCCACCCACCCAGCTGGAATGTCATGCATGCAATTAGGTGAGATTGTAGCAGGAGCTGGGGGGCTGGGACGGGACGGGACGGAGGCTGGGGCTGGGGGTGGGGGTACGGCAAGGAGCTGGAGACTGCCTGAAGAGTCAGAGAGAGGGGGTGGAAAGAAAGGAAGGGGTGGAAGGGGCCTTCAGAAAAACAGGCGAGGTGAAGAGAGGAACACACCGGCTTCTCACAACCTCACAGTTCCTTCCCCTCACGGTCATCAATACACATCAATAGGAATTGGCCTCCAGTCAATAGCCCCCTTGCAGGAGGGATACTAGGGGAGAGAGAGAGAGAGAGAGAGAGAGAGAGAGAGAGAGAGAGAGAGAGAGAGAGAGAGAGAGAGATAGAGAGAGAGAGAGAGAGAGAGAGAGAGAGAGAGAGAGAGAGAGAGAGAGAGAGAGAGAGAGAGAGAGAGAGAGAGAGAGAGAGAGAGAGATACAGAGAGAGAGAGAGAGAGAGAGAGAGAGAGAGAGAGAGAGAGAGAGAGAGAGAGAGAGAGAGAGAGAGAGAGAGAGAGAGAGAGAGAGATAGAAGAGAGACAAACAGAAGGAAATGTGTGAATCAAAGAGGAAACTGAAAACAAAACACCCAAATGAAGGGAATGGTGTTTGTCATTTCATTAAACCTACTCCATTATATGCAGATTTATTGCTTAAAATTCACAAGCAAACAGGAATGCATTGCAAAAAAAATACATGATAGATAGATAGATAGACAGACAGATAGACAGACAGACAGACAGATAGACTAGATAGATAGGATAGATAGATAGATAGATAGATAGATAGATAGATAGATAGACAGACAGATTTTTATTTTATGCCAAAAATCATTAGCATATTAAGTAAAGATCATGTTCCATGAAGATATTTCGTAAGTTTCTTACCGTAAATATATCAAAACTATATTTTTGTTTAGTAATATGCATTGCTAAGAACTTAATTTGGACAATTTTAAAGATGATTTTCTCAGTATTTTTTCTTTTTTGAAACCTCAGATTCCAGATTTTCAAATAGTTGTATCTCGGCCAAATATTGTCCGATCCTAACAACCATGCATCAATGGAAAGCTTATTTATTCAGCTTTCAGATGATGTATAAATCTCAATTTCTAAAAATTGACACTTAAGACTGGTTTTGTGGTCCAGGGTCACAAATGGTGTCAGATGTTTTTGCACATAAAACATACATTTTGCACATTAAAATTCTGCATATACTGAAAGCTAATTATTTTTTCATTATTACAATTATTTAATCATTACATAAAACACAATGATATTTATGAGTTGGTTGACACAAATCCACATTTCTGAAAACTGTACATGCTGAAGGACTTTGAGCTATTTGTTCTGAACTCGTATTTACTTCTAAATATTGATTCTAATTGTGAGATTTATTCTGATCACACTTATTTATATTTCATGTAATAACAATAATAAATGACACACACTAACCCTCTAAAATAACTCAAGAGTTGAATAATTTTTGTGATGATTTGCAAGATTTTTTCTATAACATCTGTGTGGTTCATCTTGTTTTATTTTCCATTAACAGCTAAACTGTTGTTCAGGTGAAACACAAACAGAAAGATGCATCAAAATGTTTCATTCTTTTATTACAAACATTTGATTTGATGTCAAATATTCAATTATAGCAAAATCCTACAGCTTTAAATATGTTTGTTTGAACACAAGTTTCAAGAGTGTAGGAAAACATACAATGCTGCTATTAAACCTAAAAAGACAAAAGTATCATGAGATTTTCTAAGATACGTTCATGGTGAAATTACACATAACTGTTTATGTGAAAACAACTGTAAATGTAATTAGTTTTGAGCTTATATGAGAGTGTGTTTGTGTTTATAAGTGCAGTGTTTGTGCTTATAGGCTATTTCAAATCATTTGCCAAAATCTGTCTGTACAAAAATATATTTTTATAGACATTTGGATAATAAAACATCAATAACAAAGCCGTGTGAACAAAAATAAGAGCAAACTACCTTTAATCAAACACAGTTTACTTCTTTGCTGGGATGTGGGCGTGGCCAACAGGGTTTGATCACTAAAAAGGCAGATATTTCTATATTTCTAACCGATGTAACATTGTTTGAATCATGAATGAATAAGAACGTTTTATTTTTCTTGTAGGAATATACACAGAACGATCTCAAAATTTTTTTTCAATTCACGTTCATTTTTTTATGCTGCACGTGGTTTTAAAAATATTAAAGCGAAATATTTACATCATATAATATACAAATCACTGAAGCATTTGATCTAATGTAATACTTATCAACATTAAAAAAACTATTTCTAAAAAAAAGTCTATAAGATTTTCTTTACCTATTTCATTCTTGTTATTTTAACCGTGTATAAATAGGCTATCTATAGATTAAAATGCGTAAAAATAGTCGGGTTACTGCAAACTCTTGCTTGTGCGCATGTGTGTGTTTTGAACGTTTGAGCGCGTGGCATTCCTTATTCCGCCTCGAGATCACATGGACACAAAGGGCAGCACGTGCATCACGAACAAAACAAGAACATATATTAACCGTTGCATGCCAGCACGTAGAAGAGGGTTAATGGTTCGTTGACAACTGTGAAGTGCATGCAAATTTGTGGATGTTATTTTGCTAATGGGTTTACGGCCAAAGGGTTTTGGTTGATTTTCGATGACATGCCATGATTTAATTATCCAGCAAACATACAACGTTTAACGTTAGTATGTGGTTCCCATTAAAGTTATTTTCAAAGCCAGTTCCTCACATTCTCAAAACATTCTTTATAGATTTTATTTTTAAACCTTCCCAGAACAGTCATCTCAAGGCCTGCATGCTCTGCTTTTGATTTGCTCTCTATATTTCAAATTACATCTGTTGTGGTGTAATAGGTTATGTGTGTGTGTGTGTGTTGTGTGTGTGTGCGTGTGTGTGTGTGCTGTGTGCGTGTGTGTGTGTGCGTGCGTGTGTGTGTGTGTGTGTGTGTGTGTGTGCGTGCGTGTGTGTGTTTTATAGAAGGGGAGATGGGGAGGAGGGTGTCCCTCTTGATACGTCTGCTGCATACTGAATTCACGCTCTGCTTTGGATCAAACGCTCTCTGCCGATTAGCTACACAATCAGGTCCCCGCAGTAAACGGGGAGAGTAAGCAGAGAGAGGCGGTTCTTTTCCGCCGGACAATGCCATTATTTAAGCTCCATTGGCCAGGAATGCCGGATTTTACAGGCCGCTACCCTCCTCTAGGCGTCAACCAAAGGGCCTCCATTGAGGGCCCCCCTTCCTCTCCCTCCTCGGGTCACCATATCTATCCCGGAGACCTATAGCTTTCTCAGTGCATTCCACAGTTGCTTCTCTAAGCTGTCGTCTCTGAGAGGCTACAGAAATCAGCGGAGCCGTCAGATTCTTACAAAGCATTAGGTCCACCAAAGAAACTAGAATTTCATTTTCTTTTCGAGCTGTCTGTTATTAGATTAAATAGCCTATAATAATTAAATGTTTAATTTGACTGGAAAAACAAATGAAGAACTGTTGAATTACTTATGTAACAATAACTAACATCACTAATCTGTATACATCAATTCATATCAACAAAACTAATTTGTATCAGTTAAATCAGGCAGAAATAACTCTTTTGTTAACAGCTGCAGGTCATTTGTACGGTGAATAAAATATTTAAGTATTAATATATTGGTCATTGTGGTTTTCTGCCATGCAAGAACAAATGAATGTCTTTTTCCCGCATTCAAGTGAAAAAGTCAAAGAATCAATGCTAATGGAACTTCTATTTTTAGATCAATAAGAATCCTATAAGATACTCTATGAGTCACATAAGGTCCTTCTGGATAAATGATGAAATTATGAGAGATTTCTATTTTTCTGTTTCACTAGAAATTCCTTTTAGGATCGTTTAATAGGCTATTCTTACATGATTCTTATTTGTTTATTTTTATAGCTCTATTCTGATAGTTCTAAAGATAGAATTGGTTCTAAATGATGATCAAATTCCATTAGAACTATTTTAGGATTTTGACTAGTGAAGTATGTTTTAACCGTATACAGTTCACAGTAAATATTTTTCAAATGTACCTTATTGTTTTTGTTCCTGTGGCGTGGAATTTAATAACCGTTTTCATGCAATCTGCTACTTTTTTCAGTCTAGCATCAGAAGAAATTTGTGAATGGAGAGCAGAATTTGAGTGTTCATTGTTAAACTAAAACTATGAGGTGACGTTTCACTCCAAGTAGCCTATCGCGGGATTCACAAGACAGTTAAATGCCTTTGACTTCAACCAATGGCCCTTCAAGCGGCAAAGACTAGCGCAGAAACGGGCCAATCGCGAAGACGCATGCAAATGAGGAATTTGCTTCAGCAAGAGCTGAATGTCAACTAGTCAAAGATGGAGTCTTGAGCAAAGAGGGCCATTGGCTTGCCTTGGATAAATTACGGTTTTGACTTTTTAGACCATGAGGGGAAAGAATACGCAAGCCTGACGGGATGGCACTATGTTACGCGGGAAGAATGCGAAGATATTTGAAGAAATTCGCGCTTCTTGCCTTGCAACCCTTCGGTCCAACTTTTTCTCTATTTGTCGGTGTCTTCTGCTTTCAAGGATTGTCCCTCCTTTGGCCAGGTACCATTCATGAAATTTAGGGGGTCCTCTTTCTGTTTGTGAGTAGCATCCGGGTGATTTGGTGGAAATGGCGGGAGCTCAGGGGCAAAAACGACAACGTTGAGTCGGCTTGGGTGGGGAGAACGACGAATGGGGTGCCATAGAAGCCCCTTAACATGGCTGTAGTTAGAAATGTGAAGAGCGCGCTGGTGAGGATATCAAGAGGGCTTCGCGTTTGAGAAGTCTTGCCTGTCAGGCTGTCTGTCATTCAGTCAGAGGGAACAATCTCCTTTCTTTCTCTTCTATTGTCATCAGTGTTGATCTGTTGAAGCCACCTTGGTTATTTAGTCCGAGGAATCCATGTAAAGCATCTAACTTCACCATATTCTCCAGAAGCCAATGATTAACTTGCAAAAGGGTCTGGGAAGCCTAGTCAGTTTTCCCCGTGTTTTTCTACACATTCTCAATCATTAACTGTAAAATAAACAATTTGGGAAATAAAAGATTTTGCGAGCAGAAGTAGAAACACTATGTGCCACTTTTCTTTTTCTTTTCTTTTTTAAATATCGCAGATAAAGGTTTAAAGTCCATATAAACCGAAAAAAACAATCCGTTTTTAATTGCAATAGTCTGTTATTTTGTTGCAAGTGCTGTGTTTGTGGATAAATTCCTGAATGCATTGAAATCGTGGCTTTTTGTGTGCGTTTACTGTGCCAGTATAATTGCGAAAAATAATCAGTCTATCAATTTATATAAATAATTTAATTTCTGTAATGAATGTGTAAAATTGTACTGGAGGTTTGCACGAGGTTGTGCATAAATGTGTGTTTTTAGCTAGCCCGAAAAGTATGATTTGAACAGTTTGGACGAATAATTACATCCCAGCCGAATATAAAGGTTATATTTTTTAGAAAAATTAAAACCTTGCGTGTTCCCCCCCAAGTGTCCAAAAACACTGTTAATGTATGCATTGAAAATAACAATCTTAAGGAGCCTCCGCCCCCTCGCCTTGTCCCCTAACCAGGGGGGGTCAAATTGCCACTTTGGCAAAGAGGACAAGAATAATACGTATTAAACGAAGGTTTCTCATACTGTATCGGGGAATGTGCTCTTTGCCCTATTTTGTTTTCCTATTCCTTCGTATCTCACTCAAAGCAGTGTGTTCATCGCTATTGCTGCTGAAATTGCATGAAAACATGCGAAACATTGCTGCTAGATGCAAATGTTAATTTGGAGATATTGCCACGTCCTTGGTTTTGTTTATTACATGTGTGGTGTTTCTCTCATCTTAAGCTTTAATAACAGCCAGCATACCTCAATTGGAAGGTTTGGAGATTTTAAATTTGTTATAATTATTTTTGCCTTCCAGTTCTGCTTATTTTTTTCTTAATGTATAGGCTTATAGGAAACATAAATTGCCTTAATTGTTAAAATAACATAGCGTTAAGCTGATTATGACCATAATTACTGTTATGACCGGTACATGCACCATGCACATGAAGATTAAGATTTAAGATGCTAACATGAAAATTCCCAGTCATTTTTGTATATTCACTCTGTGTGGGGCACGTGTGATAAATCAGTTTAAAATATAAACCATTATAACACACCCCGTGTTCAGTTTCTTTACTGTTGTTGACCAGGGCCCTTTTTCTGTTGTACTACTGTGCAGTCAGATGAGCAGTGCAATATTAAAAGGGCATTGGCTGACAAAAAAGAAAAGAAAAGAAAAAAGTAGCCTAACCTTCACCCCTCCCCTGTAAGCTTTCAAGTTCTCCCAACCTCAGTGTATGTATTCGTCTACATTTCATTTGATATAACAATGATTTGATATGTTATTAACAGAATTTATTCCATAAATACGTATTATGAAGTCAAAATGGCGTTGCTGCTCAAATACAGAATTATAAGGCAACAAATGCTGACGCGCTCGAGTAAAATAACGAAGCGTAATTTGTTTAAGTTAACCCATTAAAGCAAGACGTGTAAGCAAATAATTTTAGGGTACTAGCTTCAAGCATATTTGATATATAGCCTACCTCGTTACTTAAATTCACTTGACTAAGTGCAACTATGAAGGGTGATTTCGCCCCGTTGTGTTGAAGGCCCGTTCAAAGGTGGCCCATGCATTTCGGCTGTGCTAAGGTCTGTTGCTTTGACGATGTTGCACTACTGAACCATCTACTCAAGCAGTGCAATAGTATTGTCATTGCATTCGGCTTTCGCCTACGCACCCATAGAGCCTTAAACAGAGCTGGGACGAGCGGTATATGGTTAAGGGCGTTTAAGTAGGCTACTATTTCAAATGGCGAATAGGGGGTTTCGCACGAGTCTAGACCACCTAGATGTAGTATGGGCCCAGATGTGTGCACGATGTTGGATTCAGTCCATGCACAACAGCATCGTTGCAGAGCATGCACCAGGCGTGTGAACTGCAGTGTTTGGCCCATGGTATATCTGTGACACCAGGTTTTTCCACTTATTTCAAAATGCCTACAGACCACGCCTCCTTCGAAAGAACATTTTGTACGACTTCGTTTGCATTGAAAACCACGTGTTCGATTAAGTAACACTCCAACAATGCTTTGAAGTGAGTTTCTCAACCTTTTGCATATTTGGGGAACTTCTGTATGAGGCCTGCTGGCAGAGAGGTGCAGAAAAGCAGTGGATAATAACGAGCGGACGTAAATAATCATCTAAACGACATTTTGTATGGTTTTTGTCGATTCCTAAATGTCACTAGCACACGAAATGTTCACAAAACAGCCAATATTGTAAACAATATGATCCTCCTATAAAGTCTTATGAACGTCCTTTTGCAGTTTTTAAATATAGCTACACCCCCCATATGTAGTCGAATTACTAGTTTTCTTTTCAGAACAATTATATTTTTTTAAACTTATTTTTGGCTGATGTGTATTTAAAGTAGGCTACTAATGTAAATAATTGTATTCTGCGTGTTTATTCTTTATGATTTAATTATATACTTTTAATTTTCGTGCAATTAAACTTTGTTTATCATTTAACGTTTTTTCCCCCTATATTTCTCAAATTAGAGATTTAAGCTATTTATTGTAAATTCCGTGCCAAAGCAATTATTGGGTTCTTTTACGCTTACACTTAAATAGGCCTATACATAAATCACTGCTATGAGAATTAAACTGTTTGATGCAAAGTAATTGTAACCAGCAATGCTTCCATCTCCCTGTAACTCCCTACTAAACAGAGCTGGTAGGTGTGTAACCATATATTTAGATTTGTATTTATAATGAATAGCTCTTCCAGAAGGCAGAAGGAAGGGATGTTCTCTTGTTTGAGCCAGATCGGTGGGGGATGGGACTATTTGTAAGGAATGTAGGGGGCAGGTCTCTTTCCAAGAGGGGAGGAAAGGGAGGGAATGTGTGGAGGGGTGGTCGTCCATAGTGACATTTTACTCTTGGTCAGTATCTGCAAGGTTATGCAAGAACTTTTTGGTTGTCTCATCATAAGACTGGACACCTGGCCAAACGAAGTGTAATCTATTGGTTGCTTGTAATGATACGTAGGCAGGTCGGTGTGTGTGTGCACTGGCGCAACACACAGACTTTGTATGTATAAGTGATATGCGAGTCAATCGCGTGACGCTTATTTTTAAATTAAATATATTGCATGCAATTCGTACAAAAATAAATTAAGTTTCTTCTATAATGAGCACGGAATTATTTCGATATTATTCTTGATTATTAGTATTACTTAAAATGTCTAAGTGGTGTAACTGCTGAGATTGTAAAAACCTTTTAATTTAAAACATAAAAAACATTAAAAAAGCAACATTGGCATAAGAAGTCTGGCATATTTTTTTATTAATATTTATAATTGCATGTTCTAACAAACAATCAGCAACCATTTTGTTGTCATATGACAAGAAAAAACTATTTAAAGTGGACCCTCATGACTCGACTGTGTCTAGGTTTTTTTATTTATTTATTTTCAAATCTATCTTTTATGAAAATGCACACTTTATTCGCCTTTGTTCAAACGAAATATAGGGCCTAACCCTACGTCATAAGATAACTTTGTGATATTCATGACATTAAAAAAATCGTATTAATATTATTTTAATAATAGTTGTGTAAATTCACGTGAAGTATTTTCAAACCACTAGTCTTTTGGAAAACAATGCATGATAATTTGATACGCGTGTTTTAAACTAGAACATAAAAAGCGTTTTCCTTTTTTTCATCTGTAGCATTTTTCATTGACCCGTGTATATATATATATAGAGGCTCCACTCCACAGCAGAAGGTAAGCTTGAGACTCACCGGTCTGAACTGGGTGTATGAGGAATGTAGCGCTAAATACCGCATCGCGCATGCGCAGCGCATTCTTAGGCCACTATATAGCATTCTGAGGCCTACAGCTCCTCTGTTCTCATGATCCTGCTTCAGCTCTCAGCTACTGGGTTCTGAAGCTTCATATGAGGAGTGGTAAGTTTGCATTCACCTGCAGATTTGGTGGCGCATTCTGTAGAACCCATATATATTATAAAATCGCCACACGCATTCGTATTATCGAAACAGCGCGTATTTGCATACTATATTACTAAACAGCGTGTAATGTTCTTCTGGTCAGCGTGGTCAGCTGATACGCTATACCAGTCGTGTATACCTTTTAGAGCGTCGTATTCTCACCCTGTTGTCGTGATTCAACATTTTGACTGGAAGTTCACTGTATGAAACCTGATTGGTAAATTGTTTAACGTGTTTTATTACCGAGGGGGACAAGTAAGATCATGCATATGAATTCAATGTGAAATTCCCAAAGGAGAAAAAAACATCCTGTTGGAGCATGTCGTTAACTCCAAGGCAGAAGCTGGTATGCTTGGAATTGCAGAGCACCAAGACTGCTTTTGGACGCAGATAACCAAAGGGCCTTTAATATGCTGTCCTCTCAGTGTTTCTCACATTTGAATGCCTGAGTCAGTCCACCAGCGTGGCTTTGAAAGAATGTATGTCTTTATTGATAGCATGCATGTATTGGTATAGAATATTGATTGTTTTATATGTAGGCGATTTAAAATGCCAGATGTGTTAAAATTGTTTTTGAAAAAATGTCACATGGTATATTTATGATTATAAATATTCAAGGTAATTTCTGGACACGTGGATGAAAGCATGTAAAACCCTCAACATTTTTCCTCATTCAAACAACATTTTATATGAAGTGTGTTTTTAGCAGCAAATAAACTCAACTGAATTCTGCTTAAAATAAATGTTGAAATGAGCAGCATTTTGCCATTCACTCTGGTTTGTTTATAGGCTGTGAAGAGTCAGATGTCACAAAGAGGTTTGTGTATCGTGTTGTAGAGCAGGAGCCATTTTCAGTCTCACTATTCAGGGGTTTAAACCCCTAGATTTAGTTTTGCACAGCCGTGTTATCTTTTCGCTAAAGTGCTGTGTGAATATCATGATGATAAATGCATCTTGCAGGCGAGACCCTATCAATATTGCCTCTGCTTTTTTCACTGTTTATGGAGTAGTGCAATATTGCTTATAGGGTCTTGACTTTAAGGGTAATCTGCAATTTCAGCAACGTCCAAGGATTTGATTGTCCTTTGTCATTTTTATTAAAATGTGCAATGATGTTGTGCTAAGGGTGGACAAGATCTCAATCTGTGGGGAATGAATGGGGTTGCAGCTCTAAACCATTTCATTTGAAATACAATAAATAACACCTTGTTTAAAATTAAAACAAAATGGCCCACAAACATTTTGATGTGGTTGTAGATAGCTTGCTTTTAGCAGTGCAAACACTTATACATTTAAACATTTCCTAATATGAATTATATCATTAATTCAGAGAACACGCTGTCCTTTGGAAGTCGTATATACTAATTTCAAGCAACAGTAATTTCAGACCCAGTCTAATTCAGTTTATTCAGACTACTCTTTAGTTGTCCGCTGTAAAGCAGCTTTTCTGGCAGGTCAGTGTATTTTGAAGGATATCTTTTTGGTTTTGATAATGTACATTTTTCCTCAACATGCTGTTACCGTCTCAATGTTACAGGTCAAATCAAGAAACTAATTACTACAGCATTGTTATATTACAATAGACTTAAAATTTGAGTTCTGAAACAACACTTTTAACTTCATTGGTTTCTCTGTTGGCCATATCTACTAATGATATTTAAAAACACAACAGTTTTTTCCTATTCCAAATTGTGATTTTTGTAAGTGAAAAATACTATTTTAGACAGCTGAATATTTTAACTGAATATCATTTATTATATGCGATGAATGCTGAATTTCAGGTCATGCAGTTCAACATTAAATCAATGTAAAGCAAGTTAAATTCAATATTTCATTATGCAGTGTTTGTATGAAAATCTAGCTCTCTAAATGTTGTTTCAAATAGTTATAATCTAGTTCATGTCATGATCTCTTAATCAATAGGTTAACCTTGAGTGAGTCTGTGTATGCAGTAATATGGAAGCTGTGTAGAGGTCTGAGATATGAATCGTGAAAGGCATGGGAAAGCAATTCTTGTGATGGTCAGAGTTTGACAGGTGTACTACTTCCAAAGGCTGTTGAATGAGTGTTTTATATTTTAGACCACCTGAAATAGCTGGAACCCATTTGGTTTTTAGAAATTTAACAGTTTAGTGGAATATGATGATTTCTGCAAACTTTCTGTTTGTGTGAGCATGTTCCTGGTCCCATTGTTTGTCTGTTGCCTGGCACTCTTTCCCTGTTGCACTACTGTGGGAGCTGCAGCTAGCAGTGCAATAATGAAAGGGCATCAGTCCACTGGACCAGACCACCACACACCCTTTCCTTATTTACCACGACTGACATGCTTCTCCTGCATGCTTCAACCCAGATGAGCCACAAAGCACTAATCTGTCCATATGCCTTTCGTAAGTGGTGGCTGGTATTTACATTTATTCATTCAGCAGATGCTTTTATCCAAAGCCACTTTGGAATGAGGAATACAAGCGATTTTTGTTTTGGCAAATCTTTGATTTGCTCTGTACACAATCAGTCTTCAATAAAAGCAAAATGCATTAAATAATTAAAAAGTATGTGTTTTCTTATTTAATTGCTGTTAACCAAATGTGAATCGCCTGCTTGTGAAGTTAAATGTCTTTTAATTCTTTATTTAAGGTGTATGGCAGCAATTCAGGCAAAATGTTATTGTTTTTTTCATATATGATGATTGTTCATAACAATGTTTACTTGCTTTATAGTGTATTGTAAGAGAGTTATGAGATTTATAGTGTCTTGCAATTGTTTTGGTTGCTTGACCATATTTAAGATTACATTTTATAGGTTTATTCTGATTTTGGACCTCATAATGCTTGTTGAAAATCCACAACATCTATTTTTTTATACACAAATGAATGAAAAGGTCTTTTCATGCCCATAATGATAACCAAATTAGGGTTCACACCTAAGCACAATAACACTTCTGTTTACTGTAATTATGGCCACAGTTTTGTCTCCTGTCTCTTTAAAAGCACGAGCTGTATGGATTCTGATTGGCTGTCAGGGTTGTTTATCACCTGAGGAAAAACTTCTGAAAATTTTTTCCAATGAGAGCCTATTCCTCTGTGCCATAGTAGTTGTGGTGTGGACTTTGCTATTCTTTTAATATTTACAGCTATTTTAAAACTATAGTTATTGTCCTTGGTGTGAATGCGCCTTAAACACTTAATTTCTAAAACGAGTTTGCATTAATTTACTGCTAATGTGATAAATGATGTCTTTTGTGCTTTTCGTTTTTCTTAAATTGCCATGGGGATAATTTTGTATTTAAGTTGTCTTTCTGAAGGCATATTTCAGATCCAGTCGCTCTGTTCACAGAAGTGGTTCACATATTCTTTCGACACTTCCATTTCCTGGTCACTCCCTCCGCGTTCAGGCGGATTTATGTTGTAACCTGAATGCTTGTCGTCTTTGGAGTTCGGTGTTTTTTTCTTAGCTCTTCACTTGGCTCTGTGAGGACATGTTTTCATGGCTACTCCATCCACGTGGATACTCAGTCCAGCTATTAATTGGATTCTGAATAGTGCAATAGAGAGCTCATGTGGCTCTGGGCTCCCTTGCAGTATGCAAGATTGTGTCTCAGATATGGTGACAGCACTGATGGGTGATACTGACAAGTGAACAGGTTTTCTTTTAATATGTTGCGTTGTAAGAATATATGCCGACAAACAGCTGTAATGTGTAGAATCGACAATGAAGGCACATTTGGTTCAATAGAAGGCCATGCCAAGCGTAATATAGGATGAGAATAAAAACAAGTCATTTTTAATACAGAAGCAGCTCGGTTTAGATAAGCCATATCTTTGTACCACATTAAATGAATCTAGATTCTAGAGTTCGTAATGGGCGACTGACTAGCTACGCAAACCCTGTGTTATATTATGTCGCCATCTTCTGGGAAGACAAAACAATGTAGAGTTACATTCGATCCACTTCCTCTTACTATGCAACTGTTTTTAACCACTTACTTGAAATAAAAAAAAATGTTTAGGCGACAATTTATTCAAATTAAGCTTAAATTAGTACACCTTTATGAAACTTATCAAATTAGCATTCGTGATAAAATAACATCTCCGTAAAAGATAGGCTATTTGACAAGTGGTCATTTTATTTTAATTGATAAATCAGGAAACAATTAAATTATATGATGCTTAAGACGTTATTAGTTCATGTAAATAAACTAATTTAACTCCCAGCCTAATAAAAGTTAGTAGATATAATCTAGAAGTTTCATTGTCTGCCAAATACCATAATATGTTTAGCATTATGTAATAATGTTCCATTATGTTATTTATAAGTCTTACCAGAGGTTATTTATGCGTTTTCACTCATGTCTCCTCAAATATTTAGCCTATAGCCTACTATATAACCGGTTTCTGCTGAAATTGGTAAAGTGGGACATTGTTATTAATCTAATCGGTTTAATTATCATTATGTGCATTCTTCCATTACTCAAATCCGCATCATCCTAAAATAGTGAGGGAAGATATGCCTACAGAAGGGATTATTTTGGTTCTGACATCACTCAGGGGCGAGTCATCAGCGGTCATACAGTCGCACATTTGGACCGCAGTGGCGGGAAACAGTGTGGTAAGTCAAATTACAAAACCTACTGAGGCAAAACATTATTTAAATATCAATTTACATATAGTAAAATATGATGAGAAGGATAGAATAAGCCACGGTATCAGTCAAGGAAGATCAAAAAGTCAAATAGTTATTTAGTAAAAACAGTAATTTACCTGTTTGAGAAAGCATTTTAAGTTATTTTTAATATTTAATACTTTTGTCTTTGCGTACTGCCGTTGCTGTTACATTGTGTCATATCTAAGAGGATAAACCATTTAGAACAACTAATTAAAAGAAGCTATCCCACTTCAACTGTATTCATTGAATATTACAATAAAACCATAACTTAATATGACATCTGATTCAAACGGTGCAAGATTAACGAATCTTTCATTTTGTTTCAATTTAATGTCAGTTTTACTGTAATAACCATTTTTCGACGGATTCTCATGGCCAATTTATGTAAAGATTTGATTAAAACCAACCAGGCAAAAAATCTCAAAATATATAAATAGAGCATTAGCGAAGTTAATACGCTTTTTGTTTTTTTATTAACAAAATGTAAGAACTATCCGTTTAACAAAAATATATTCTTTAAAAACGTAGTTTATATTTGGTAATCTAGATGTTCAGCCTTTCATTATACCAATATATAACGGTCCGTCACTGTGTATTACACATTATGTATACTGTCCTATCACGTGAAATTCCTTTTCAATGTCCATGCAGTATGTACCAAACAGTAGCTAAATACTGCCCCCACTTGGATGCTGTGTGTCGAGATGAGCAGAAATAATCATCTTCACAGGTGTAATTGTAATCTTTAATAAAGTCTAGATAGTGTGCAGTATTTATTGACAGGATTCAGAAACCGGGCATCACAACAATGCATCTGCTTGTTTACAATTTTTTTAATTACATGGTTCTTTAAACCATGTTTTAACTGAATAAAAAATACCTACAGTATGTTTTCAAAAACTTTATTCAAGCTTTCACCAAATTATGTACATATCGGATCATATACAGTATGAGGGGGAAAACAACTATTGGGAATTGTGGTAACAAACTTAAACCAAAACAGAAACAACCATTTGATATTTTCCCACATTGAACTCAAAGATTACAGGAATTGATGCATGTATAAACACTAGTTCATAGTACAATGACACTTGTTCCAGCAGTAATCCAACCTAATATAAATAATACAAAATACTCAGTTTTGAAGCCCAACATCCTAAAATGTAAAGCAATTGTATTCCCTTGTGAAAAAACAAACATTCCAATTATTAGCAATCTAGAAAAACAAACCTTTTTGTCTGTGAAGTTAACTTTACATTTCAAATTGCATCACACAAGTTGGACCACTAAAAGTAAAACTTTACAGAAACTAAAGGTTTAAATTTAGAGAAAGTGTCAGCATGTGTGAGTGAAGTTCTCAGTTACTCGCTAAGATAATGGCGCGGCATCATCAGAGCTCGTCGTGGCGCACTGGATCACTGCTGGGCTGAATAAAAACCCCTTCCATCACCTTCCAGTAGTTATGCTGATTGGCTGAAGGCATTCCATGGACCTCACGCTGGCCTCTGATTGGCTGACCGTACTGCTCTCCGGTAACACTGAGGAAAACCTCCGTGGCGACATGTTTAATTCGAACAGCGTCGTCACGTACCCAGTATGTTTCGCCGCACTGCACGGCCCATACGTCTAAATCATCTCCTTCTCCATTTTCACCAAACGCACTCACTTCCTGCAAACATAAAACAAATCAACGTGATAATGTAATTCAAATCCAGCCAGTTACAGTCACCTGAACATGCAGGTTAAGAGAGGAGTGTTGTGTGGATCTACCTGGTGGTTAGACAGTGGGGAGCTGAAGTGATGCGAGTGCAGGTTGCGTCCGGTCTTCATGTGTGTAATTCGGATGGCCTCTCCGCATTGAACGGGCTCCCCACGCTGACAAACTTTGTCTGGTTTTCCACGGATACGCCAGTAGCTGTTGGCATCATCGGCAGAATCCACACCGGTTACTGACTGCTGGCCACTTCCTGCAGGGCATCGAGTAAACAATCTTTAATTTGAGCATAAATGTATACCATCGTGAACCTCATACTCCTTATATAGTGCTCCAAACAACTCAAAGAATATTATAGTACCTTTAGCATCCCATATTACATTTTGTAGAAGAAAAAAATAAATCATGCATATATTAAAATATATGGTAACACTTTACTTAAAGCATTTATGTATAATGCATTACAAAGGGTTATAATTATTCATAATGTGCATTGCAATACATCTTGCTGTAAATAATTATAACTAAATTTAAAATGCATAGCGTAACAATGAATTGATAAGTGTTATAATACATAACTCTGGTTACAATTATTAATGAGATTGTACAATGCATTAAAACTACTTTTATAATGCATAAGCTTTAATTGAAGTGTTACCAAATATACATTCAAAAATGTATACGTTTTTTATTAATAATAATAATTTCTAATGTTGTTTTATTCATGGTATTCAGAGAATCATTTTATTTATTATTAAGTTATTTGTATTAATAATAATAATTTCTAATGTTGTTTATTATTCAGAGGAACATTTTATTTAAGTTATTTTGGCCAATTTATGTATTGACATACAGATAAAATTACACAATTTGACCTAAACAACTGCTAAGACTTCTGGATCCTCTGAGTGAAATATCAATATATTCTATCAATATAAAATATGAAATATATTATTATTATTGTTGTTATTAATGTTAATTTGTTTATTATTCAGGCTGGAGTTATTTTGGTAATCTAATGTATAGACACATTTAGATACTTATACAAATATTTAATCTAAGCAACACCTAAAAAAAACTCTGGATTGACCAAGTTAAAGATCACTTTATAATTATTTATGATCATTATTATTATGGTCAGTTTCTGTATAGATACATACTTTTAAGTCTTATCCATAAAAAAGCTCAATTTCCAATGTTAGGTACAGTTACAGTTAATTTAACATTAAAGAGTTTTGTTAAAAGAACAATTCGAAAACATGCAAAAAATGAAAAATCAAACAAACATTTCAAAAAGCCCCTCGAATAAATATCATACTTTTTATATGTAATAAATATATGGTATTATCACGGTACCTTTGAGTATTTTGTAGTGCACCTGTCGTCATGATTACATGGATATTTCAGGTAAACATAATACATCCGAACAAACAAAAATAAACCACTGGGGGATGAACGAGAGTCTATAACTGGCTCACGGAAAGACAAATACAGTACTTTACTGATTAGAAATATTAGCAGTCATTAGCTTCCAGGCTAATGCATATGTACCAGCTGCTATTACACTAAGCAGTATCATCAACATAAGAGCATGAAAAAAGACTAAAAGCGAAGATTAAGCTATCGATTAGAACATAAGCATTCTCTGAGAACTCAATGGTTAAGGTTTATGATTCTATTGACCTGATCCGTATTTGACATCATGCGAGTGAAGTCTGACGCTGTGCCGGGTGTTCAGCAGTTTGACCACAGATCCACACGTCACGTAGCTGGAGTCCAAATCACGAGCGGCGCACTGGGCAAACACCAAGCACACTACAATGACATCCAGAAAGACAGATATAACTCTTAATGTCCCCATTGCTACAGCTCGCGTCTATGTACAGCACATCACAGAAAGATGGATACGGAGAGCCCCATTCAAACGTTGAGACGCTTTCTAACCAATCGCATCATGACAAGTCCGAAAACAAGGAAGTGATCCACGCGCACACACGGAAAACAGTGATTGGGCGAGGATGTTGTGACGTCACGACACATTGATGAACGTTACATTTGATTACAGAATCATTAACATATCATTAGTTCATGTAGTTAGTACATTCAAATAGTTAGAAATATTACGAAACTTACATACATTTATTTAAAACTGCATGAATAGATATTTACAAATTCTTGTAAAATTATAATATATGATAATTATTTTTGAAAGTTATCTTAACGGAGTCATGTTAAAAATCAATTATACAAAAACATTTTTCGTCACACAATGTTAATAACAAAATAGTTCTAAAACAAAACAATAAATAAATTAAATAAAAGAAAATGCAAACAAACAAAATAATCAAACTACTGTTTTTTAAATGATTTAGGCCTAATTGTATAACATTTCGACATTTACACGACAACCTGCACAGTTTAATATTTGTTTAAAACTACTTTACCTTATTTATTTAAAATGTTATTATTATTTCCTTTTATATTCCCAAGAATATAAAGTGTAGTCCTAATTTAACATTCCTTTTGAAATAGGTGTTTGAAACTAGAGAAGCACTAATAGTGGCAAATTGGACTTTAGCCTCAAAACACCATAGCTACTGAGAAAAAGCACTTGTCAACATTAACAACTTAAATTAAGAACAGCGGAAAAGGTTTTGGGTTCAATTCCCAGAGATCACACATACTTATATATAAATGTATATCCTAAGGCGCTTTAGATAAAAGCGCCTGCTAAATGCAAATGTAATACCTTGCCCCGGTTTCCACTACAGCATAATAAAGAATACATTTCCACTTAGTGTTGTCCCACAACTAGTTGTACCATTCTTCATTAAGAGCCGTTTAAACGGGATGCATTATTGTGTTTAACAAAAGCGAGACATATGAATAAATATTAATTTATAAAAAGAGGAACAAGACATGTTTCATTGTTTTTAAGTAAAATGTATCACATTTCTAAATGTAACTTAACTTCCACGGTTTCCACGAAACTGTTGTGCTACAGTGTTATTCTAACACACACTGTAAGTGATACCATGCATATTATTGCTACATCATGTGGCTGAAGTTGAGAACAATTCATGAACGTGCGCAAACAAAGATCACAAACATGATATCCTCCCTCTCTTTATGTCTTCCATATTTCTAAACAAGGTTACGTGTCTTGGGAAAACATTCAAAAGCCTCCACAGACATGTAAGCAAAGTCACACCTGCTGCCTTTATGTGTACAAGAATAACATTCAGCTTACTTTCATAACACCGAGAACAGCAACATCCTGGCTCTGGTGAGTATGCCTATATAGCCTAGTTTATTCATTCATATCGGATTAAAAACTTCTATAAATTATCACAATAAGTGTATAACTTGTTCAATTTGATCTATAAAATATCTATTTTCTAAAACACCACATTGTCATCTTTTGATTCAGTCTCTATTATTCCTAAAGTGGCATATCACTTGGTGTTTTTGGTTGCCAACATCTTGGACAAAATTAAATTAATCCTTTAAGAACAAATGATAAGCATTGTTGATAATGGTATACATATATATAAATGTAAAATATATATTGAATTTAAAAATAGACTTTGATATACACTCACTGGCCACTTTATTAGGTGCACCGGTTCAATTGCTTGGTAACACAAACTGCTAATCAGTCAATCACATGGCAGCAACTCAATGCATTTAGGCATCTAGATGTGGTGAAGACGACTTGCTGAAGTTCAAACCGAGCATCAGAATGGGGAAGAAAGGGGATTTAAGTGACTTTGAACGTGGAATGGTTGTTGGTGCCAGACGGTACGGTCTGAGTATTTCAAAAACTGCTGAGCTACTGGGATTTTCACGCACAACCATCTCTAGGGTTTACAGAGAATGGTCCAAAAAAGAGAAAATATCCAGTGAGCAGCAGTTGTGTGGACGAAAATGCCTTGTTGATGTCAGAGGAGAATGGGCAGACTGGTTAGAGATGATAGAAAGGCAACAGTAACTCAAATAACCGCTCGTTACAACCAAGGTATGCAGAATCCCATCTCTGAACGCACAACACGTCGAACCCTGAAGCAGATGGGCTACAGCAGCAGAAGACCACACCGGGTGCCGCTCCTGTCCGCTAAGAACAGGAAACAGAGGCTACAATTCACACAGACTCACCAAAACTGGACAATAGAAGATTGGAAAAACGTTGCCTGGTCTGATGAGTCTCGATTTCTGCTGCGACATTCAGATGGTAGGGTCAGAATTTGGCGTAAAGAACATGAAAGCATGGATCCATCCTGCCTTGTCTCAATGGTTCAGGCTGCTGAATGGTGGTGGAATGGTGTGGGGGATATTTTCTTGGCACACTTTATGCCCCTTAGTACCAATTGAGCATCGTTTAAACGCCACAGCCGACCTGAGTATTGTTGCTGACTATGTCCATCCATTTATGACTACAGTGTACCATCTTCTGATGCTACTTCCAGCAGGATAATGCACCATGTCACAAAGCTCAAATCATCTCAGACTGGTTTCTTGAACATGACAATGAGTTCACTTTACTCAAATGGCCTCCACAGTCACCAGATCTCAATCCAATAGAGCACCTTTGGGATGTGGTGGAACGGGAGATTTGCATCATGGATGTGCAGCCGACAAATCTGCAGCAACTGCGTGATGCTATCATGTCCATATGGACCAAAATCTCTGAGGAATGTTTCCAACACCTTGTTGAATCTATGCCACAAAGAATTAAGGCAGATCTGAAGGCAAAAGAGGGTCCAACCTAGAGCCCTGCACGAGATTGTTTTCTTAAACCCGCATCCGCCTGCTATAGCAGCCAAATGGGTTCAACACTTCCACGAAGTGCTCAACCTCCCTGAGCCAGAACAATTAGCAGACATTACAATAACAGACGATATCCTGGAAATCAACTCCAACCCCCCTGACTCTGTTGAGGTTAAAGTTTCCATCCAAAGCCTGAAGAGTGGTAAGGCATGTGGCATTGATGCTATTTATGCTGAGATGCTCAAGGCCGACATTCTAACATCTACATGAGTGCTGACAGACCTATTCCAAGACATTTGGAACAGTGACACCATCCCTGAAGACTGGTCCAAAAGTCTTATTGTCAAAGTACCCAAGAAAGGCAACATTAAGAGCTCTGATAACTGGCGTGGAATCACCCTTCTATCTATTCCAAGCAAGGTGTTCTGCAGAGTCCTTATTAACCGGATGGAGACAGCCATTGGCACCAAGATTAGACAGGAGCAAGCAGGCTTCAGGAAGGGAAGAGGATGTATGGACCAGATCTTTGCTCTGCGTAACATCATAGAGCAATGTTTGGAATGGAATGCACCCCTCTACATCAATTTCGTGGACTTCAGGAAGGCCTTCGACAGTGTCCATCGAAACACCCTCTGGATGATAATGCACTCATATGGAATACCATCAAAGATCATCTCAAATCATAAAAACATTCTTTGAACATTTTGAGTGTAGTGTCATCATGGGAAACGACCTCTCTGAGTGGTTTCCCGTGCAGTCCGGAGTGAGACAGGGGTGCATCATCTCTCCTATCCTCTTCCTGGTCGCCATAGACTGGATTACAACCAACACCACAGCAGACAGATCCAGAGGCATCCAATGGACTCTGTTCTCCCAGCTGGAAGATCTTGACTTCGCTGACGATCTTGCTCTCCTATCAAAAAACCAGTATGACATGCAGGTTAAGACTGATAGGCTAAGCAACTTTGCTAGACAAGTTGGGCTCAGTATCAACACAAGTGATGTGTGTCAACTCCGTCCCCACAGCACCCATACTTGTTAATGATGAACCACTTGAGTTTGTGGAAGATTTCACCTATCTGGGCAGTCTTAAGGACAGTGGGGCATCTAAAGATATTAAAACAAGATTGGGAAAGGCTCAGGGTGCCTTCTCCCAACTCTGGCCTATCTGGAGATCAAAACAATACAGCCTTAAAATGAAGATGCTCTTATATAACAGCAATGTAAAGTCCATTCTGCTGTACGATTCTGAAAGCTGGCGAGCTGTCAAAACAGACATGAGGAGAATGGAAGTGTTCAAAAATTGATGCCTCCGACGAATATGCCAGATTTTTTGGCCTAATAAGATCTCCAACAATGAACTGTACAAGAAAACGGGAAGTTGGAGCATCATCAAGGAGATAACACACAGACGCCTGAGATGGCTGGGACATGTGCTGAGAATGGAGCAGGACCGCATCACAAAAATCGCCTTAAGATGGACACCACCTGGCAAAAGAAAACCTGGGAGGCCCAAAACCACCTGGCGGAGAACTGTGACACAAGAGCTGGAACAGATGAATCTGTCATGGGGAGAGGCCCAACATGCTGCCAGGGACCGAATGCAATGGAGAGTGCTCATTGAAGCCTTATGTCCCACAGTGGATGAAGAGGAGTAATGTAATGTAATGCATCCGCCCGCTCCCGCGGATTTTCTCTCAGAGATGTACACATAATCAGACTAAATATTCGTTCAAGTTAACATCCAGAATAACAGGCTTTAAACATGATTGCGTTTAAATAAGATGCATTAATGCTAAACCAAAGCACAATTTTTTTATTAGCGTTTTAAAATATAAACCGTTAAAACAAAGCCTCAACTAGCAGCACCTCAGTTTTGAAACGTAACGTTGGGCCTACTGCATGATACACACTCCCCAAACGATTGACTAAACAAACAGTTATACTGTTATCAAACAGTTTAAGTAAATAAGCCAAAGCACAACATGAAATAGCTTTAAGTTATTAACTAAATAAACGTATAGAAATTAAAAATTAGGTATGTCGCCTCAGGACAGAGGTGCCAGATTTATGTCAGTTGTAAACAAACACTTTTGCACTTATGCGAACTTAGGCTACTAAGTTTAACTCTTCCCCATTTTTTTCAGTGACCATTGAGAATTGTTTCCAGATGTCTGACTTGCCTTGCTTTTGTCAAGTAAACAGCCGCTTTAATTTTCTTCTCAACTTCGTGTGTCGACTCCAGTTCTATGACACGCCAAATCCCACCGTTCCCCGCGGGTCTCCCGCAGCAAAGGTAAAACCGCCCGCTTCCCCAAACCCAATGCAGCCCTCTAGTCCAGGGGTCTCCAACCCTGCTCCTGGAGAGCTTCTGTCCTACAGATTTCAGCTCCATCCCCAATCAAGCACACCTGTACTAGCTAATCAAAATCTTTAGGCTACTTGTTAATTTCAGACAGGTGTGTTGGAGCAGGGTTGGAACTGAAATCTGCAGGACGGTTAGCTTTTCAGGAGCAGGGTTGGAGATCCCTGCTCTAGTCCAACCCGGTGTTCAGTCGATTAGTCCAGTGGTTCTCAATTCCAGTCCTGGGGACCCCCTGCTCTGCACATTTTGCATGTCTCCCTTATTTAGCACACCTGATTGAGATCATCAGCTCGTTAGTTCAGTTCATGGCTCTCTCACCTATCAAGCTGATGATCTCAATCAGCTGTGTTAAATAAGGGAGACATGCTAAATAACACTGGATTAGTCCTACCCTGCAGTGGGAAGTACAATTCGACAACGAAAAATGCTACTTGTTAAATAATGTTTTATTTATGGGTACACCTACCACAACCCTAAACCTACCCTTACAGTAATGCACGTACAGTGATTACGTGTTATATTCGCGGTTGTGGATAGAAGGGATACAGCTACCGGAAATCAACAATAAATATTTGTTCTACCTATTTGTGTTTTATTAACGTCTACACCTACCCCAACTCTAAACCTACTCTCATAGTAAGGCAGATACATTAAATATTGTTGTTCAGCGTGAGAAAAAGGATGCAATATTGACGTGCGCATGCGCAGTAAACCGAGGTAGGAAAATCTGACGGGTAGATAAAATGTCAGGACACCTGTACTAGCAAGGTGTACCTAATAAAGTGGCCAGTGAGTGTATATCAGGAAGAGAAACCTTGACACTTCATAGGCCTTTTTGCACATGTGGCGTTGTTTTATTCACATCCGGTGGAGGGCGCTGCAACTCCGGAAAAGGAAATTAACGTTACAGTTTTATATCTAGTGACGGTCATTCTCTCTGCTCTGTGTTGAAAACATCGTAAAAGAACTAATGGCAAGAACCTCGCAATAAAATGGGTAAGCGATTAACGTTACCAAACTATTACAGCCAGACGTTAGGAGTATATCACAAAACACAGTTAACGTTAGTCCCTTTGAAATTATAAAATGTTTGTTTGTTTCTTAGCTATTAATAGAGCAAGCGGAGCAAATCTAAGCAGTATGTAACAGGGCTGAGTAAATGCGATTGTGGCAGTGATAGCTGCTCGTGTTAACACCGATGAAGCGATGAAGGCGGCAGAGATTTAGACCCGTCTCATTAACGAGCCGGTGATTTCCCGGTAAGCAGCTGAGACTCGCGTTTCGTTTTGTCTTTCAACAGATGATGTTGTAATGACGTGGTTTGACGCGTCGATTCAAGGAACGTTTCCTGAATGATTGGGTTTCATCATGATATATGACTCATAGACGGATCTCTGTCTGTGTTCATACGGGAATTTCTCTCGTTTTTAAGAGATCAATAATCGGTTTTATAGCTATTTTAACGGATATTTACGCTTCATCGGCTGTCAGTATCGTTGGATCTCGTTTCATCGGTTGTTAATAACGTTATACGTTATATTGGATGTACCCAGATGGCACCGTTTGTTGAAAATAAGGCAAAACAACAGGTAAAGTAATTGTTTTAATACATTGTATAATTACTCAGCGTTTTAATAAGGTAAAAATGACAGCAGTTCATTTTCAAGTGAGAAATGTATAGCTTAATAATTAGCCTGACAATTAATGGGCCATGTGACCTTTTAGATCAGGCAAACGGGTTTAATAAATATCAACATTTTTTTTAGCTCAAATTAAATATTATGTTAGTAAATATATGTTAATGAAATAATATTTTTATTAAGGCATAAATACCAGCATTATTACATTAATAAAATCCTAATAATATTTATAAAATTCAGTCTAATGATTAATGAAACGGCAGTTCATTTTCAGGTAGGAGATTAATAGCTTTACGATTAAAGAGCCTAAAATAAAGATGAAAATAAATCTGTGACTTTTTCATTTGTGACCCTAGAGCACAAAACCAGTCTTAATTAGCACAGGTATATTTGTAGCAATAGCCAAAAATACATTGTATGGGTCAAAATTATGGAAAAAAAAATGTAATGCCAAAAATCATTAGGATATTAAGTAAAGATCAAGTTCCATGAAAATATTTTGTAATACTGTAAAAATATATCAAAACTTAATTCCTGATTTGTTATATGCATTGCTAAGAACTTCATTTGGACAACTTTAAAGTAGATTTTCTCAATATTTTGAATTTTTTGCCATAAATCATACATAAATGGAAAGCTTATTTATTCAGTTTCCAGATTATGTATAAATCTAAATTTTGAAAAATTGACCCATATGACTGGTTTTGTGGTCCAGGGTCACATATAATGACATAATTAGCAACAAGTATTATCAATACTTATTATTATTTATAAAATATTTAGATTCATATTCTGTAGTGCAGTCTAACGATCCTTTAGTTATTATTATTGTCAAAAAACAGAAATAAGAAATGAAATTCTGCTTAATGTAAAAACAGTTTTTGTCATAAGAAGCTATATTGGTCAATGTCTAGTGTTTGTCTTTCATCAGCAAGGCGAGGAGAAGATGCCTCAACCCAAGGTGAAGCTGGTGGTGACAGGAGATGATTTCGGGTACTGCGAGAGAAGAAATCAAGGGATTGTGGATTGCTTCAAAGCTGGTGGGATCTCCAATGTCTCTCTTCTGGTCAATGCAGTCTCAGCGGAGCACGCAGCAGAGCTGGCTAAAAGGTTCTGCGGCTGATTTCAAACACATGTTAATTTTAATAGATAAATATGAAAATATGATATCAAAGTTTGAGTATCTTATATTTAAACAAAATGTTACCAGACTCTCCCTTATGACATGCACGCCGTTTAAACGTATTGCCAAATGTAAGACTAGGCCTGCTGATAGGATGTATATAGGTTAGATGTAGTTATTATAGTTAATTTAAAAAAAAGTTAATTAAATAACTTAAAATAAATTAAAACTTAAGAATTGTATTGTAGCTTATTGCTAAGAAAAAACAGTTTTAATTTTAACTTGATTTACTATAATAACAAATACCAAATCTAAAAATAAAAATGAATAAAAACTATATAGACTTAAAATAAAAACATACACAAAAAGTAACATTTAAAGGAGGACAGAAAATCGAAGAAGCCGATTCAAGGTAGTAATACAATCTATAATAGCATCTCAGTGATCCTAAAATAACACTGCTGTTCTCTCTCAGGAATCACATCCCCATTGGACTCCATGCGAATCTCTCCGAGGGTCTTCCAGTGTCTCAGGATCTAAAGGGCTCAACACTCCTCAACAAGGATGGATTCTTCCATGGCAAGATGGGCTTCCGGGAGGTTTTACAGAGCGGTCAGCTCAAGATGTCAGAGGTACACAGAAACACACACTCATAAAGACCAACCGAACGTCACATGGGAGTGCGTTCAAACCGTGCAGTGTGTTTACAGCACAGTATAGGACTGGATTCATGTTAGACAGCAGTGTCAAAGGTTACTCAAAGAACATGTAAGGACATTATTATCTTGCTCATAAGAGTTATGGCATTATGTACTCTTCAAACTAAAGTTTAAAGCAGCAGTTAAAATATCTACCACTCTGTAAATCCTAAATGGTGGTAAAATCACTTTTACAATTTTTCATAATTTGTATTATTAAATTGTTGTTTTTTTAAGTTCACTAATGTTAGTCAAGATTGTTTTCACTAAAAACAGATGTAAAATACTTTTACATAACCATTTTCCACCATCTCTCTAACCTATTGTTTTATTTAACAGGTTGTTTAATAAAGCTTAGTTTCAGTAGATGGTGTTTTTGGACTGTGGCGGAAGCTATATTAGTTAAAATGAACCTCTTATTTCCAAAGATTGAGGATGGTACTTTTCATGAAATAACCTCTTTAAACATACAGTGTTCAACCATTTTAAAGTGTCAGGCTTCAGAAGCAAGCACAGCTTGGTTTGTTTGATTCTGTTATGTTGTGTGTTCTGTTTAAAAGGTGGAGGCGGAGCTCAGAGCCCAGGTAAACCGATTTTGTGAACTGGTTGGCCACATGCCCTACCACATGGACGGCCACCAGCATGTGCACATTCTGCCCGGTAACAGTGGGTTTGTTTTGAACAATCCTTTTCACCGAGAATTCACGTACACTACTGTTCAAAAGTTTTGGGTCTATACGAATAAAAAAAAAATGTTTTTGAAATTAGTTACCAAGACAGCGTTTATTTAACCAAAATGTTGTAAATATATATATATTTATATATTATATACATATATATTTTCAAATGTAATTTATTCTTGTGATCAAATCTGAATGTTCAGCATCATTACTCCAGTCTTCATTGTCACATGATCCTTTAGAAATCATTCAGATATGCTGATTTGATGCTGAAGAAACATTTCTTATTATTAGAAATGTTAAAAACTCTTGTGCTACTGATGCATTTTTGTCAGGGTTTTAGTATTTAATAGAAAGCTCAGAAGAACAGCATTTGTTTGAAACAAAAATATTTTGTAACATTACAAATGTCTTCACTCTCACTTTTGATCATTATTAAGGTCATTATTAAAACGCTTTTTATATTTGACCATATTTTTCAGAGGTGCGAGAGGTGTTTGCACAAGTTCTCTCTGATTTTGGAATCACCTACACACGGGTCCCCATTGAACCCGGACTTCAGTTCTGCACCTTCCTCGCGCCGCATCTGCGAGACTTCAACGCACAGGTTGAAAAAGATGCCCTTGAATCTATCGAGGTCTTTCATCGCCATGGAATTAGGTTTGTGAGGCAACAATTTAAATGATCAGAACCTGGTTTTTGGTTTACAAATGTTTTAGGAAATTTGTAAAATGTTTACATTTACAGTATCTTGTGTAGTTATTAGGGCAGGTTTGGTTACATTTGAATAGCCTATTTTGTCCTTCAAATACATTAGGCGCAGTATACAGTGCCCTCCATAAGTATTGGAACAGTAAAGACAAAATTGCTCTGTTGGCTATTATAAATATGATTAAAAGATGAATATGAGACAAAACTACAGAATGTCACATTTTATTATTAGCCGTTTCAACACATGGATGTTTTACCAGCTAAGAAGTTCAGCACTTTTAGAGTTTCATCCCCCTATCTGATGTGAGCATAAGTATTGGGACAGTTGCCTCACAGGTCTTTCTAAGTGATCAGCTGTGTCCTGTTGCATTAATTCTTCAGATATTAAAAGCAGGGAATGTGTCGTATCAGTTATATCCATTACTTCTGTATTCTGAATCTTGCATTCGATGATGACACACACAAACCAGGATGAAGATGAGGGAGCTGACTTTGAGAGAAAAGCAAGTAATTTGGATGCTAAAAGAAAAGAGGAAGTCAATTACAGATATAGCAAAAACAAAGGACATGGAGAAATCAAGAGTTTGGAAACCGCCAGCAACTACCTGATCGGCTGAGAAAACAACAGTAGTTGATGACAGACAAATCATAAAAGCTGTGAAAATGAACCCTAAAAGACATGTCTGTAAAATCAGCAACAACTTCCAGAAAGCTAGGGTGATGCTCTGACAATCTACTGTCCTCAGGAGACTTTGACACAGAATTACAGATGCTACACAGCAAGATGCAAACCTCTGACCAGCACCACAAATAGAAAGGATTAGAGTTTGCAAAAAAGCACAAAGGTGAGCCAGAAGAGTTCTGGAACTGTGATTATGGACCGATGAGACAAAGATGAACCTTTATCTAAGTGACGGGAAAGCAAAAGTGTGGAGAAAAAAATGGAACCGCAAAAGATCCCAAGCCTACAGCCTCATCTGTAAAGCATGGTGGAGGTGGTGTCATGGCATGGGCATGTATGGCTGTCTCTGGAACAGGCCCTCTCAACTTTACTGATGACTTAATGTATGATGACAGTAGCAGAATGAATTCGGAAGGGTACAAAACCATCTTGCTTACCAATATTCAAGAAAATGCCACCAGATTCATTGGAAATGCTTCATATTGCATCAGAACAATGACCCAAAACACCCTGCCAGTTCAGTCAAGGAGTTTATAAGGGCAAAGAACTGGAAAGTCTTAGATTGCCCAAGTCAATCTCCAGATTAAAATCTGATTGAACATGAATTTCACGAGATGAAGAGGAGAGTAAAGGCGGAAACACGCAAAGGATGAGACCAAGAGTCTGGTGATGTCTATGGGTCACAGACTCACTGCTGTGATTGTGCTCAAGGGATCTGCAACTAAATAATAGCTTTTAATCTTTAATATCTGCCTTATGTTCAACTGTCCCAATACTTATGCTCACATCAATGAGTGGGATGAACTCTAAAAGTGCTGTTCTTATTATTTGGTAAAACATGTATGTGTTGAAACGGCTAATAATAAAATGTTATATTCTGTAGTTTTGTCTCATATTCATATTTTAATCATATTTGCAAATGTCTTGACTCCACAGCCAACAGAGCAATTTTGTCTTTACGGTTCCAATACTTATGGAGGGCACTGTATACACTATGCATGAAATGTGTTTTTCCACTTTGTACTAAAATCTTTGCCTGATGAAATCGAATCAACTACATACTGGTTTTGCATGTCCTCTCAGATGGCCTGATGTATACTTGGGCCTGAGCACCATGGGTAAGAACATGTCTGTGTCCAACCTGAAGCGAACTTTGGGCTTCACGCTGGAAGCTTCACTAGATGACCATGTGTCCTCCCCGTTGATACAGTCCGATGATGCCGTGACCGACTCCTATCGTCCGGTTACAGCAGAGCTCATGGTGCATCCAGGATATCCAAGTCAACCTCACCAGGGCGGATGTGGAGAAGGACCGGATGACTTCTCACAGTCCGCAGACCGACTACACGAACTGAATACTTTGAGGGACCCTTTGGTGCATAACCACTACAGGCAACAGGGGATCCACCTCTGTGCCTTTAAAGACTTTTAAACACTTCGAGCAGAGGATTTGGGGCATTGCAAACTGAATGTCTTCTGCTTTAAGATCTTGACCCACACCTCAATTAGTCAGAGTACGAGCGCTTGGTTTGGGAAAGACGGAGAAATCGGCATTGTTTTATTGCGCTGCTTCTAAAGCCTGTATGAAACAATTTGAAGCTGCTACTTGAAGTAGAACCAAAACTGTATTATAATAATTCAACAGAAACACAAGATGCTATTAGATTGACCGGTTTTTAAATTGTTCAATACATTTAGTTTTAGTTTCTTTTTCTAAGCAGCCAGCCATTTCAATATAGAGAGCTGGGTCCTTATAATAGGTGCAATTTTATCTGGAATTGTTTCCTCATTTGAGCAAGTTTCTATCAAATCAAGATATTAATACGGCAAAGAACTGTAAAATCTAACCGCAATGCCACATTTATGACTTTAACATACTATATGAAGATTTTAAATCAACTGAACATGTAGCAATTACTTTATATATTTAAAAATCTACGGTATTTTTGACGAATGTATTTATATTTTTATGAACCTGAAATAAAAGTTCATTTTACTCTGGATCTCTTTCTGAAATGTAAAAATATCTTTGATAAGTATTACGATGGTGAAAGTGATTTAGGATTGAAAGAAAAAAATCTATATTATATGAGCACAGCAATTGTTCTGCACTATATATTGTACGTACTAGTAAAAACTAGAACATGCTTAAACCAACCAGTTGCACCATAGGAATACATCTGCATGCCAAGCATCCATCCTATTGAAGCATTCATTCAGAACTAGGTCAAAATAGCCTTTATTTGGGGAGTTCACATATTAGGGTTATTAACATGTCTATAACCTGTACGTTTCAGGCTATTAATGGCATTTCAGAATAAGCTGTAATTGAAGCAACAGTTTGGGGTTTAAGTAGTAGTCCTCATAAATATATAGTTTTCTAATGCTAATATATTCAGGTTAAACAATCACTAAATTCTCAAGTTCAGATTTGGTTTATCACACACATCCGTAATGCTGTTCTTAACTGAGGAATCCCAGAAAACCTATTGGATTGGTTGATTTCGATTTGAAAACCCGAAACAGATCAGAAGTGAATTCAGCCAGTGTTTGAGTGTAACATTGCTTGGCCTTCTTTTTTATTATAGTCTGATACTGCATGAAAGTACGTTATCAACAAGGCTTGAACTAGAGAAAGCCAGAAGAACCTCTTTGCATTATAAAGAGTGACGTAAAACTGGAATACGACAGATTGAATGATATCCTTTAAAGAAACTGTAGAGAATGTTCTAGAAAACTCCCGGTCAACTACTGCGTTTATTCTGTGTTGGGAGGAAATAGGAATAATAATAATTCTCAGTAGCGTACATCTCTTTAAATCTAGGGGCCGTTTCCATGATTAATCAACAATATACAAGAATTTCCTATGAAACATGTTCAAAGATGTTTAAAATTAGTGATCATCATGGAAAATTACGTTCACTCACAAAGAGCATTGTTTTCATTCTTCCTTTTATCATTTGTGAAACAAAAACGTATTTCATAGCAATATCGGCTCCGCTTGTTCCTGACTTTACAGTGGTTTTACCGATTCGAGGCTTGGTAAAGGGCTGAAAGTAGCCTGTTCCTTAGACATACCGCACAACCCAACAAGTGCAGTGAAAGTCAAATTTTATATGAAATAATCGGTCGCTGCGTAGCCTCTATTCCTCCTTTACATCTCCTTTTTTGTTTTGCGGAAATCAAAGAGCACAAATGTAAGAAGAGGGAACAACAACAACATAATAATGTACATGATAAATTACAATCCATCTTTGTTTTGAATGAAGTATCACTTCCAAAACTAGTTTTTGAAAGTTTTGTGTAATAATGCAATGATTCATTTTCTCATTACAAAAGGGACAAACAGCATTCGTTACTGAAACGCCCTGTACAATTTCCAACTTCTTTGTCTCAAGTTATCCTCTAACAAATTTTGATGCTTTCAAAGTTGAGAAAGGGAAAATAAACAACATAGTAGAAAGTTAGTAAGAGCCTCGAGCTAACAGCGAAACAGATCGGATGTCCTCGCGGCGTCCTGCTTCAAGACGGAGGCTGCAGCTGTGCTTCTCCAGCTCGACTAGAGTGATGTGGAAAGGAGAGGAGAAGGAGGGAAAGAGGGAGGGATAGAGGATATCGTTTGGGAAGTAGAGCGAGGGGAAGAGGATCAGAGGAGTAGGAGGGGTCTGGGGCTACACACTTGTCTGGTATTGTTAGTCCACTGGCCTCTTTTCGCCGTGTTTCTTTGTAAACTCGTCTGCATTCTTAAAGAATTTTTTACGGTCTTTTGAGTATTCTTCTGCTAGGTCGGCCCTCAGAGGGTGCTCCGGCTGTGGGTCATTCACCAGGGCAATGAGCGACTGAATTACTGTAGGAAGAAAGAGAAAAGAACGTACGTTATCATTGGTTACAACAACAAAAAATTATTATTAATTACCTCTTAATTAGGGGTGGACGATATGGCAAAAATATCATATCACGTTTTTTTGTCATGTTGGTTTTACTTTGTCTAAAACTAATTTCCCTGTTATAAAGAAATCCTTTCAAGGTAACAAAATAAAAAAAGAATGGTGGATATTTAGGCCAAAGTGGGTGAACAAAGATATACATTACAAATACACATAATATATAAATAAAACAAACCGTGCTTTATTTTCAGGTACAATAGGCATATTTAGCAGAGCATTCAAGAAATTGAATGAACAAATATAAAAATAAAACACCATACAGATTGATTCCTATTAAAGCAGCTGTATTTTTTTTTTTTAAAGTAGAGTTATTTTTTTCTCTTTGCGTTTTGGCGTTTTAGCATTATAGGGCTCGACATTAACGCTTGTCCGGGACAAGTGAATGTTTTGGACGGGCAAGTGAAAGACAAATTTACTTGCCCAATCGGACAAGTTACTTGAAAAAGTAAATACCAAAAACAATAACTTCCTTTATTTATGATATAGCCGTTGTTATAGGGGTGTGCGGTATCGTTGCGATAATTTCGTAATTGTTGTTTTAACGAGTATATTGCAAGAATCAAACAAAACACACCTACAGAGTGCACGCATACATTATGTAAAGTCGTCTATGTTAGACTAGCTCACGTGCGAGTGTGTTCTTTCACTGCATGATTCAGTATTACAATACATGATGATCAGAAAATTCAAGATATGGTAGCAGAAAATTATAGAATTTCATATAGTTAAACAATATCACACAAAGATCGAGCGCCGTTTTTTCTGCTCCAAAAAATATCATGATTACAAATGTGATTTCATAACAGTTCAATAAACAAGAAGTTAACATTGAGACTTGCGTTTTAGACACCATATTTCCTGTTTTTGCTCTATTTCACCAACAGAAATAATACAAAACACAGCCACAGCACTGTTTTGTGTTTCTGAGCAACACGACGGGTTTCGTTCCTGAATGAATCAACCTTTAAATGATTCGGTTCAATCGCAGTGACTCACTTAATAACAGTGACTTTATGCCACCTACTGGTGGTTTTAATTTCACATTTAAAGTAGGCTATTTTTGTATTAATTTAAATATCAGTATTCAAAGTTTTATGAATCAAAACATTATTTATGAATTTGTAACTGCAGATTAAAACATTCCATGTCCCTCAGAGCTGCATTAACAGTGGGTCAATATATCTATTCCACTTCAGATGCAGTTTCTGTGTGTCCGCTACATTGCAAAGATCAATTTTGTTGATTGATACTGATTTAATTTGTTTGGTAACAGCCCAAATGTCTCATACTAATTTACTAATTAAATTGAACTAATTAAAAAAATTCAAATTTAAGTTTGAAAATTCACATATAAAAAAAGTAGTTTGTTTAATATAAAATAATTGTATTTGTAATGAATTCTCCCTTTATTTTAAAATATAATAGTATTACAATTTTCATTTTATTTAAAAAGAAAAATCTAACTAAATGTGTTTTTTATAACTACAACAAATAATTATAAATAAAAATTCTCTCTCCAGGCAAGTCATTTTTGTACTCGGACAAGTAAAGGACAAATGTACTTGAGTTTCTTTTTTCTGCTGAACATAAATGCTATTTTAAAGAAGGTGGAAAACCAAACAGTTTGCTGGTCCTCAGTGACTTCCATATGATTTTTTCATTCTATCAAAGTCAATGTAGACCAGCAACTGTTTGGTTACCCACCAAATATCTTTTGTGTTAAGCACAAGAAAGAAATTAATACAGGTTTGGGACAACATGAGAGTGAGTAAATAATGACAGAAATTACATTTTAGGGTGATCTATCCCTTTAATTAGAGTCGGCAGCATGTTTAGTTCTGTCCCTTTAAGACCTGCGCGCATCTAATACACAAGCGCGCGTCCGTTTGTCTCCGCTGTTTACTTTCATTTTAGACATAACCAACTGAGTCTATACATAAACCTTGTGTGTTTTGACCGCATTAGCGCAAAAGATAACTTAGTTTATTTATCAGGCGCTGTTTGACAGGCGTTTTAATGCGCACGCTTCAGGTGTACAGGCTCACATTAGAACAGCGCGAATGAAACGTTTAACGAAAAGGCATTAAAAAACTCAAATAATGTACTTTTGTGATTACGAATAAGTGCGAGTTAACACTGATGTTAATGTATGTGGCGCTGTATATTGAGGCGGAGGCGCCAGAACTGTAACTGAAAGAATGTTCGCTGTAGCACGATACTACATTATTTCTCCAAAAGCAGATCGTGGAGACATTTTTAGCGTCATATGACAGATAGGACAGAATAAGAAAGACTACTATTATCTTTCATTGCGCAAAAGCATTATAAAACGAAAGGCTCCAATACAGAGCGGTGCAATGCGCATCCCGTGCACAGAATGATGCGCTTGAAACAACACTGTGTGACTCCGTGTGGGATGTGCATTGCTCCGCTCCGAGTCCACATAGTAAAGAAAAGTTCAGAGGGAAGAGATATTGATAAGTACTGTATTAAATCGCAGCGTTAGTTTATTGAGCCTTTTCTTTTAACAGTTTTAAACCTCAGTAACTGTGCTCTTGAAGAGAGTTTGACTGTCGTAACCGAACGTGATACACAGTTTGAATGCTGAATGGAGGATGACAGACAGCCGCAGCGGAGAGGAGTTCATGTGAACTTGAATTTAACGACTTAAATATTCATCTGTACCTCAGATTAAACTATGGAACAGCTTCAGAACTCTTGAAATATAGTGCATGAAAACTTTATGGTGCTTTATGATGTTTTTGTGGCTTTCGTGGGGCTTAACATCAACACAGAATAGTATACGCACAACATCGGATTTGGATCGGTCTCCTCTCACAGATACCTGATCCGCAGAAAATGACCGGATCGGAGCCGATACCGATCCTGAGTATCGGATCGATGCATCCCTACTTTTTACTGCAACAACTCAGAATACACAACTCAGAAAATAAAATACTGATAAGATATCACATTGTGTGGCTTTTGGTTGTAATTTTCAGTCGAAGCTGCAACAAGAGAAGTGATGCAAGATTTCGCTGCTTTCCTAGCGATAAGAAAAGGAGAAAAGAATGGGAAGATGCCTGTGGACGAATAAAACTTCTTAAAGACTTGCTTATTTTTCTCTCCACTTTAGCCCTGATGCCTTTGAGTCTTTCAGTAGACCACAGCTACCGAAAGAGCTTACAAACGGCTGAGACAAGAAACGCTAGATGCCATCTGTTAGGATGAAAATATGCGGACGCTAATCACGATGCGCGGCCGCTAGATGAGGATTTCCCTCGATATCCGGGGCGTTTACACTCATTGTGGGGAAAAATCGATGGTACAGCATTTGGTTTAAACCTATACTTACATCCATCGCCATCTGTAAGCTCTTTCAGTAGCTGTGGTCATCATATCAGTATTTATTTTCCGAGTTGTCTATTCCGAGATGTGTTGAGGTAAAAATAGCAACTCACCGAGTGCAATCATTTAACGTCGTCAGAATAATGGCGCCCCCCATAGTCCAACATATGTATAAAACGATGTGATTTTTTTAAATACCAAACATGCATGTGTTTTCTACTACATATTTCAGTAAGAGACATCATTTACGTTATATTAAGCCATACAAGTCTTAATACCCAGAGACCCCTTTAATGTATTTATTCTTATTTCTTACAGTTCTAATAAATTCAGCTTTAAGTAAACCCTGTAGTTTAGTGAGAGAGAATTATATACTCCATCAGTGTTATTTTAGTATCATTGAGACACTGTTATAGTTTCTAATATTTTGATTCAGCTTTTATTTTAGATAAAGTGCCTGTCATGTTTAGTAGTTTTATTTTTATGTCTATATAGTTTTTTTATTCATGTTTATTTCGGTTTTAGTTATTTTATTACATTAAGGGAATTGTCGCATTGGCAACAAGCTGAAATAAAAGTTTATTTTATTTCAAAGAATGATTTTCTTTATGTTTTAGTTTCATAACCCTGGCCCTTATCTTCTATATATCCTTATCTGTATTCTATTCAGTTTTATTTTAGTATCAATTAGATACCATTATCTTTTATTAATAGCTTGAATTAGTTTTCATTTTTATACTTGGTTTTTATTTTTAACTTAACAAAAATAAGTTATTTGTGTTTTTCATCAAGTTAAACCAAATGAAAATGAGAAATGTTTCCTTGGGAACTAGCAAAAATGTCTTTATCTTTTAATTCAGTTATTATTTATTTAAAGGGTTAGTAAGAAAAAAGAGAACATAAAAAATCTTGTTACCAACAGATATCTAACCAAAAGGTAAAAACAGAGATGAACATGTTAATTCCATAAGATATAGCAAAACTTTTATCTGCACAGCTTTATAATCTAGGCATTTAGTACTGCATGATCTAAATTTGTTTAAAGCAATCTAGCTTTCTGAAGAAACGTGACATCACAAGAATGATGTAGAACAATTGCAAACTAGTATGAACACATCTATTCCTGGAGAAATGTATGATATGCTTCATGTATAAAGCTGCAAGACTAGCAGATACAGTAAACACAGTAATTTTGTCCAATATCATTACAATTTAAAATATTTTACATTTTAATTTATTCTTGTGATTCCAAATCACAATTGTCAGCAGCCATTACTCCAGTCTTCAGCGTCACATGATCCAAAGATTCATTTCTAATTATCAATGTTGAAAACAGTTGTGCTGCTTAATATTTTTGTGCTAACTGAGATACATATTCTTGGATGAATAGAAGTTAAAAAGAACAGTTTTTTTTAAATAGAAGTCTCTTGTAAGAAATGTCTTCCTGTCACTTTTGATCAATTTAATGGATCCTTACTGAATAAAAGACTGATATATATAGTTTTATTAAATTCAGCATTAAATCATTCCTGTAAATTAATCAGAGAGAGCTAAATGGCCTTTAAATGGTTCCTGTGGCTCAGTGGTAGAGCATTGCGTTAGCAGCTCAAAGGTTGTGGGTTCAATTCCCAGGGAACACACATACTGACAAAAAATGTATAACCTGAATAAGTCGCTTATGGATAAAAATAAAATAAAAAAGAAAGAAATAAAGGGTGTTGCCTACTATATAAACAGATGGACAGTGAACACAATCATCATCACAAAGCCTTCTATTTGTTCATGATTTCTATATAATGAAGTGACAACAGGACCGAGAGTGTTTATGCGCCAGGATCAACCGAGCTTTAGCAGTCTCACTCATGTGGCGCTTTCAGGAATACTGCAGCGCATCTCACCTTGGTCAGTTTTGGTGGCTGGTTTCCAGTTCTCTGCACTAATGACAGGCAGGCAGACCTGTCCCTTCTCGTCAATGTTGGGGTGGTAGATCTTCGTCTTGAACGTGATCTTGGGTGGTTTGAAAGGGTATTCTGCAGGGAAGATGATCTCGATCCTGAACGCCCCTTTGTCGTATGGAGGGTTGTCCTGTGGGAGAATAAGGAAAATTAGGTGATCGCAGCTCATTCAATAATATATACAATTACAAACAAATGAATGCATGAGGTATGAGATCAGATATCGACTGCATTATGAAATGCATGGATATTGTCTAGGTCTAAATACAGTCTCTCTCTCTAAAATCCCCAAGAAAATTACAGGTTAATCAATGTTCTGCACAGAAGTGCCCAAACTATTTTACTATGAAGCACCAAAAATCAAACATGAATAAAAGCTATCAACTTAAAGTAGTTAATGTAGCTTTACATTCAACAACAGTATATTAAAACACAAAAATCTAATTCACCTATATTCTATATATTTGCAAAAATGAAAATTACAATGCAAAAATAAATGAAGATATGCTTCAATGGCATGTTTTTCCCCGCAAAAATAAAATAGGTCACCACAGACCAACTTTGGCCAGCAGGTTCGGGCATCTCTATCAAAATCCTAAAGCTGTTACAACATACCATTTCTTGTGTGTTTACTTTACACATGCAAATAACATGCAAGCAATTCATGAAAGATGTATGAGCATTTACTAAACACTTACCGGAACAATGAGGCCTTGCCATGTCAATATGTTTGATTCATCGACTAGAATGTTACGGAAATTTTTCATCCCAGATTTGCGGATTTCATCAAGCTCCTGATAAAAAGGGTTGGAAAGAAGGATGCGTTAGATACTATTTTTGTGGGTTCGCAACTTCTACTTGTAAAACAGAAACTTGGAGATTTAGCTTCTGCTAAAAGCCTCTCTTAATAGCACAATCGCCATTGATTAGGTAATTTCAAAGCGCAAACAAATGAACTAGGAATTACAGTTTACAACATTAGCCAAAACCTTCAATGTATCTTTATCTTGGTCATCATTCCCAAATGTAACGTGAGCCAGGTCTTGAGCTAACCAGTAGAAGTGACCCCTTCCTCAGCAGCTTACAGTAAATAACTGACCTGAAGTACAAGTGCATTAAAACAACAACAAAACACCTTAAATTGTATATATAAGTCAATGCTTACTGTATTAAATCAAACATGAACTAATTTTTTTTGATTAACCTGTCAATACCCTTGATTAATCTGGTAAAAAAAAACTGTTATTGGATGTATATATAAATCCTTACTGTATTAAATTACATTTACAGCCATTCTTATCTAACAAGGAAGTACGTTAAACTCGTTCAAACGAGTCCACTAACTGTATGAACACAACCAAACAAAAAAAATACAGAGATTCAGAGAGGTTAACCTCCCAAAAAGTTTGGTCAGACACATCTAGGTGCTAAATAAGAGTTATTCACGAGTTGTGAATGAAGTGATTTCGACAAAACGGAAGCTTATAAAGCGAAAGCTAGAGAGCACTTACAGTTTCGCTTTTTTGTTAAGGGCGTTACTACAACTAACCACCTGGAACTCACTAAACCGACTTATTCAAGCGGTATTCTGCTTATTTGTGTTTTTCAAGCTTAAAACGTGTATAGGACGGCGATTTCAGCTTAAATGTGACAGGTTTGGAGACTTTGAGTCATGTCTAACGTCACTGCAGCGGGGTTAAGACAGCATTATTCGGTTAAAAACATATATTAGCTCTTATAACAGTCGATACAATTACAGTAATTGTATTCAGATGATTCCGATCTTTATGAATCGACCGAATCCGGTGTGACGGAACTCATCGCATTAGACTCGTATGTGTTTCATTCCTATTATTTACTTGCTGTTAATGAACGAAAGGATTTGATAAAACACTGAAGCTTACTCAAACGTGACTTTTGACCCGCTATCCCCCCGATCTCGACCCTAAAACCCTGTACTAGAGTCCCGCGGCCTCCGCCGGCGCTTTCCCTCCTTCGTGTTTGGAAACCCGAAGCGAGCCGAGTCATCGAGTGAGAGAACCACTCAAACCAACGCCGATTACGCACCAACGAACCATCAAATCGCCTTTTCTGCGAGCTAAACTTTATGTCTAACCTCTCCATCGCGTCGTCGCATGTGGGTTTTCTTTATTTGCGATATAAAAAGTATAAGGTTTGGACGTCTACCTTGTGTAGTCTCCTGCTCGCCGCCATCTTGAATCTTTCAAATACTACCAGAATGCACCGCGCGACGCAGCTTTGGAAACATGAGCTCGTCTGCGTTTTTAAAACTTCGGATGATCTGGGATCAGATTTAGATTTCGAGCACAACACACACAACAGGCAAGACGAGAGCGCGTAATTATCTCAGATCAGCACCCGTGGGTACTTTCCATTACAAAACGAAACAAAAATGCCATTTATTACACTGTGAATGGAATTTATTTCCCCATAATTTAGTCAGCCTTATCTCGAAAATGTATTAAACTAAGTTAAACAAATATAACAGTTAGAGTAAGCTTCGGAATGAGACACAACATGCAATGAACGTCCTTGACAATGAAGTGCGTTTTCCGGATTTCTAGTTGCGCACTACTTTAATGACCACGCGATGTCACTCCAGAGTTAGGAATAACGCCCTCTGAATAATCAGATGTTTATTTCATTTAAGTGATATTTGAATTATTGGCACCTTTTACATTGGCTTGCCAAACCGCCATAAAACACCAGAAGAAGAAGAAGAATTACTTGGGACAAACGATGGCCCTGGTCTTATCTGGTTTACTGATCTAAAATCATTCAACAGACCAGTCTGACTAGGCTGGGAGACTAGCCAAGACCAGAAAACCACTACAGGCCGGTTCCGCTAGTAAGGACTATAGTACATCAATGAGAATGAGAGTTCAAAAACAGCTGATACAGACATCACAAGTAATCCACACCAATTTAGTCCATCAATTAACCTCTTCGGCGTGTTTTAAATAAACAAATCCATCATTAAGTCATTTTAACTTAAATGTAAGAGGCCAACAGAGGCTTTTTTCACTGGAGCAACTGTTATTATGGATTATGTACTTGTATTTTTGTCAGAAGTGCTGATTTGAAGTTAAAACTCCTGAATGATGGATTTGTTTCTTAAAAACACACATATTTTGACTTTACAAGATGTTATTTGAGTGGTGTGGATTACTTGTGGATTATTGTGATGTTTTTATCAGTTTCTTGGACTCTCATTCTGACGGCACCCATTCACTACAGAGGATCCATTGGTGAACAAGTGATGTAATGCTGAATTTCTCCAAATCTTTTCAGACGAAGAAACAAACTCATCTTAGATGGCCCGAGTGTAAGTAAATTTAGTTAATTTTTGTATAAACTATTCCTTTAATATATGATGTATAACTTTAAATATAAATGGCTTAAAGCTATATTTCAGTTTAACATAACTGTATACACTTTAACCATATTTCAAAGGTAATAGAAGTATTTATGAAATTGCAAATCAAATGTATACTTAAATATGTAAAAATATCTTATGCTAAAGGAATTGCATTAAATATAAATTTAAACTATAAATAATTTTCATTTAATTTGAAATAACATGCAATTAGATTTCTTTTAATAGTATATTATTTTCATAATACAGTGCACTTCTTTTTCACAAGGTAGTGTTAACTGTAGTGTTCCTGTAAAAAAAAAAACACATACACTTCTACCAGCCTAACATGGTTTGTTGGTCTCCAACCTGTGGTGTGCCTTTCTCAAAAGCCCTGTTAGCCAATGGTTGTGAGTTCCGCTGAGCTCTTTTGGTAAGGACGGAACTTGCGACCATAGCTACTTTTGGGAAAATCACCCCTGGTAAGGCTGGACTGTTGGCTGGTTTTCAAAAGATTTAATGCGATTTGATTTTGCACATCAAACACAGGTGCATCTCAATAAATTAGAATGTCGTGGAAAAGTTCAGAATGTCGTGCACACAGACTGAAAAAAGTTCGCAATTCAACAAATTAGAATACTTCATAAGACCATCAAAAATTTTTTTAGTGAATTGTTGGCCTTCTGGAAAGTATGTTCATTTACTGTATATGTACTCAATACTTGGTAGGGGCTCCTTTTGCTTTAATTACTGCCTCAATTCGGCGTGGCATGGAGGTGATCAGTTTGTGGCACTGCTGAGGTGGTATGGAAGCCCAGGTTTCTTTGACAGTGGCCTTCAGCTCATCTGCATTTTTTGGTCTCTTGTTTCTCATTTTCCTCTTGACAATACCCCATAGATTCTCTATGGGGTTCAGGTCTGGTGAGTTTGCTGGTCAGTCAAGCACACCAACACCATGGTCATTTAACCAACTTTTGGTGCTTTTGGCAGTGTGGGCAGGTGCCAAATCCTGCTGGAAAATTAAATCAGCATCTTTAAAAAGCTGGTCAGCAGAAGGAAGCATGAAGTGCTCCAAAATTTCTTGGTAAACGGGTGCAGTGACGTTGGTTTTCAAAAAACACAATGGACCAACACCAGCAGATGACATTGCACCCCAAATCATCACAGACTGTGGAAACTTAACACTGGACTTCAAGCAACTTGGGCTATGAGCTTCTCCACCCTTCCTCCAGACTCTAGGACCTTGGTTTCCAAATGAAATACAAAACTTGCTCTCATCTGAAAAGAGGACTTTGGACCACTGGGCAACAGTCCAGTTTTCTTCTCCTTAGCCCAGGTAAGACGCCTCTGACGACAACTGTAGCCAAATTCTTGACACGTCTGTGTGTGGTGGCTCTTGATGCCTTGACCCCAGCCTCAGTCCATTCCTTGTGAAGTTCACCCAAATTCTTGAATCGATTTTGCTTGACAATCCTCATAAGGCTGCGATTCTCTCGGTTGGTTGTGCATCTTTTTTTTCCACACTTTTTCCTTCCACTCAACTTTCTGTTAACATGCTTGGATACAGCACTCTGTGAACAGCCAGCTTCTTTGGCAATGAATGTTTGTGGCTTACCCTCCTTGTGAAGGGTGTCAATGATTGTCTTCTGGACAACTGTCAGATCAGCAGTCTTCCCCATGATTGTGTAGCCTAGTGAACCAAACTGAGAGACCATTTTGAAGGCTCAGGAAACCTTTGCAGGTGTTTTGAGTTGATTAGCTGATTGGCATGTCACCATATTCTAATTTGTTGAGAGTGAATTGGTGGGTTTTTGTTAAATGTGAGCCAAAATCATCACAATTAAAAGAACCAAAGACTTAAACTACTTCAGTCTGTGTGCATTGAATTTATTTAATACACGAGTTTCACAATTTGAGTTGAATTACTGAAATAAATGAACTTTTCCATGACATTCTAACTTATTGAGATGCACCTGTATGCTGTCAGTGAAAGGCATTGAGAAATATTTTACATTTCAGTCATATGCATCTTAAAACATCTAAAGCTGAACAAAAATCCAAATACAGACAGAGCTGAAATGATCTACAGAAGGAAGTTTGCATGGAGCCTGTACATCAAGAGTTATTTGTGTCGACTGTTTGTGTGCATGTGTGTGCATTTGTGTGTTTTGTTTGTTTATTTGTTTAATATTTTCTTGTCACAGGAGCCCATACTTTATTGCCAACATGCTTTCCAGACCAAGGACAGATATAAAGTGGGATTGCATGCTCCCTCCTGTAAACCACATGACCGAAACAACTTGATAAGACTTGCTTCCCCTCCAGCAATTTCAGGTAAAGATGGGCTGTTACAGATGGGAAATAACTTGTTTTGTTTCCACTTTTGCTGTGTTCAGCATTCAAAATATTTCACTAATTTTGCTTAATACTATAATCCATGATTATTAGGTAAAATTAATTCTTTACATTTCAAGATTAGACACTTTAGTGAGAGTCTTTAACTTCAATGAGTCATTCAACAGGGCATGACCATGTAAACACAAGTATACAATAGCAAAGAAAACCCCTGTCAAAATATATCTTTGAAACTTATGATATAACCTACATTTGAATAATAACTGCTGTATTTTCACTTCCTTGCAGTAATGACCTGCTTCATGCAGTTTTGGACTTGTAACTAGGTCAATTATTGTTCATAAAGCCTACAACCTTAAAGATGAGCTTTAGAGCACCGATGTAGCAAAGTAGGCCAGAGACCTTTTAGCCCCAAATTCAAAGAAAGGCAGTAAATTGACATCTTAATCACATTTAATAATTGATATTATTTCCAAGAGAAGTCTCTTATTATGGATTGAGCTTAAATGTAATGGTTTATAATCACACTGAAAAGATTTGGTGTAGAAACAGTTTTCAGTCAGAAATTGCTAGTAAAAGTCATAAACGATTAAACAAAAACAACAGAAACAGCAGTGTTTAAAAAGTAGTTGTTTTAAGCATTAAACTCTGCTATAACTTCCTCAAAACAATGTGGTAACAATTATTAGCTTGTAGCTCTCTGGAACACTTGAAACTATTTTAAAAGTATTTTTATATTGTGCCCACTAAATTTGTTTCACTCAAACCCTCTTTCTTTCCACATAATAAAATCATTTTTTAAAATAAATATTTCATGCCTGAAGTTCAAGGCTTTCTCAGCAAAATCAATATAGGGGGTTTCTATCCGCCTTTGTGGTTTGTGAGTCGTCATTGTTGGCTTTATTGCTCTAGATTACTGGAAAGTATGCCACTTCCTCCAACATTGTACAACTGAGAAACCACTGAGGGTCTTTTCCTCCAAGTGAAAGACATTTTTGTTATTCATTGCACTGTGGATAAAAATACACACATTTGTTCATTTTTGGGTTAATACCTTAAAGGGACAGTTCACCCAAAAATGAAAATTCTCTCATCATTTACTCACCTCAAGTAGTTCCAAACCTGTATGAATGTCTTTGTTCTGCCGAACACAAAGGAAGATATTTTGAAGAAAGTTTGTAACCAGGCTGTTTTGGGGCAACATTGACTTCCATAGTAGAAAAAAAATACTGGTTCCCCAGAACTGCTCTGTTTCCCACATTCTTCAAAATATCTTCCTTTGTGTTCAGCAGAACAAAGACATTCATACAGGTTTGGAACTACTTGAGGGTGAGTAAATGATGACAGAATTTTCATTTTTGGGTGAACTATCCCATTAAGAATGTTTTGCAGTGCTTTCAGGAAGACACAACTTTTAGCTGCAATAAAATGGATCTCAGATTGCATTGGTTTTGTTTGCTTGGTATATGATTGCTGATAAGAAATCAACACATCTTATATTTGGAAATAATTCAACTAGTCTATTTTTCCAGATAGAATATCTTGTTTCATCAATTCTCACACACACGCTTTACAATAGGTATAGGCAAAAAATGGGTCAAAGTCAAAAATTGATAAATATTTAGTTTTTATTGGTGCACATTTGAACATTTTAACCACAAACCACTGGTCAGGAAAATATCAAGAATTGCACAAATACTGTAGATAATGTAATTTAGAACACAATATAAATTCCCTTTATTTTTAAAGGTTTTATACCATGTGGGTAAACTTGCAGATCATTTTTAAGGAAGAAGAGTCAATGTTGTCCCACTCAATGTTGATGGCCTCAAATAGTTAGTATTGAAAATGTCTCCCAGTTAGTTGGAGTTTAATGTGAGACCAAATAGGGTTCAAATCTGGACTCTGACCAGGCCAAAACACGAGCCTGATGGACTTGTTTTCAACCGCTTCTTGGCTATCTTTGCAGTGTGGGCAGGATCAGTGTCTTGTTGAAAAAAATTACATCTGATCGTTCCTCTTTAGATAACCGCTTTTCAGTTGTGGGAAGCAAGCCATTCTGTACCAGCACCACTGTGGTAGGTACATTCAGATCTTCAAAAACACCACTCTGGTGCATCACCATACAACAAGTGTTTCATCGTGATTAATCACTCCTCATAATTCTGCTGAACCACTCTATGTCAAACTTTCCATATTCTGCTGAAAACTTAATTCTGTCTTTGATGTTTTTCTTAAACAGCTATGGTGTGTTTTGCTAATTTCCTTACCTGTAACTGTAAATAAGATCATAAAAAGAATCTAAAGCGAAATTTGTAATATTATGGTGCAGCCACATCACTGTTCCGTGGTTTTAACACTATTTTATTTTGGCTTGTTTTGGGATGTGAAGAATAAAAAATATCATCTTAAACTTCATAGCAATTTTTTGGTTCATTCTGACATGAATATGATAGGTTATTGGCATGAATAGACTATGTTGTTTTTGGAAAGCTACGGTAAATCAGAGCGGTAAAAGTTAATGTTGCGCCAAGTTGTGCTTTTTTAAAAACGAAACTGAGTAGTGCATATAAATGGGCGGAGGGCGGTTCTTTTGAAAATTAAGCAAATAAAAATACCTTTTCATTTAGCAGTTGAGCTCAGGTCAGTGTTGAATTGTAGTTGCACATTTCCCCTTAGTCTATTCACAATAGTGATGCTCTTGGCGATGTTGCTTCACGGAATAGCACACACCCTTGGATCTGTTCCAAACTCTCTGATATCAAAAGACATTCAAACTATTCATTACTAAGATAACGACATGTTTGGATCACTTTAAACACGCTTTTGTTGAACAGGAAAGTTTCGAAAGGTCTAGATTATGCACATTATTAAGAAATTTTACACAAATTTGGGAAAATTAATTTTGTCCATCAGTTTCTAAGAATTTTAAGAAATAGACAATATTGAAATACAGTGAAAATCCATTGAAATCTGGGATAACATTTTTTTAAATGTGATTTAAAATAAGCAGAATGTTTTGGCATGTGTGCATGTGAATTATTATAAATCAGATTATGACTAGATTGATATGCAGATAATTCAGTCTATACTATTAAGTCATATGCACATACACACCTGAACAAACTCTTAAGACCGGGGAAACATTACAAGTATTCGCATTTTGCGCTGGTGGATTGTAACCAGGTTATAAGTACTGCTTCAAAATGCCAAAAGAAGAAACAGGAGCAAGAGACAAAAAAATTGAGAATAGACAATTTATTGAAAACTGCATTTAAACTCAAACAGGCTGTTCATCAGCTGATCAAAAGTTTAAGACCATAGCCTTAAAAAGTTAAAATCTGCACAAAAATATGGCTTTCATGTCATTGTCCTTCAGGCAGTCACACTGTCATGACCTCCTGATGGCAAAGGCAAAAAGGCTTTCTGTATTTGTACGTGGCAGGATGGTTGAGCTGCACAAGCAAGGACGAGCACAACGCACCATCACTGCCGAGGTTGGATGCAGTAAGACAGTAATTACATTTCTTAAAAGATCCTGAGAGTTATTGGAACAAAAAAGTCAATTGGTAGACCCCCAAAAAAATCAGTGAAACATGCAGGATGGTCCAAAAGAGCGACGTTATTCTCCTGGAAGAGGTCCTTCATGAATCATCAGGCAGTTGTTGTGAACTGCAGCGTTGTTCTGTAGAAAAACCGAGTCATTACCACACAGACAAGAGCCCTCAGTCAAGAAGGATGCCCGCTGCATGCAACATTTCCACATAGCCAGCCGCCGTTTGACGCCCTGCACAACCTGGAGGAAAAAGCCCCTCAGATCATGATGGAGCATCCTCCACTGTGCCGCATAGAAAACATCTCCAGTGGGATCTCCTTGTCATGCCAGGAAGTCATCAGGACCATCCAGGTTCATTTTTCTCATTAAAGAATGAAACTTTCTTCCACCTCTCAATGTCCCATGTTTGGTGTTCCCTTGCAAATTCCAAACGGGCAAGTTTGTGGCATGGGAGGAGACGTGACCTTTGAAGATGGTTTCTGTTCTTGAAGCCCTTCTCTCGCAGATGCCGTCTAATGGTTATTGTGCTGCAGTCAGCATCGGTAAGGGCCTTAATTTGGGTCGAGGATCGGCCTGTGTCTTCACGGACAGCCCGTCAGATCCTCCGGCTCAGTGCAGGTGAATTTATTTTGGGTCTTCTCTTGACTTTTTTGTCCCGTAACTCTCTGTAAAATGTTTGTCTTACTGCATCCAACCTCGGCAGTGATGGTGCGTTGTGCTCGTCCTTGCTTGTGCAGCTCAACCATCCTGCCACGTACAAAGACAGAAAGCCTTTTTGCCTTTGCCATCAGGAGGTCATGACAGTGTGACTGCCTGAAGGACAATGACATGAAAGCCATATTTTTGTGCAGATTTTAACTTTTTAAGGCTATGGTCTTAAACTTTTGATCAGCTGATGAACAGCCTGTTTGAGTTTTAATGCAGTTTTCAATAAATTGTCTATTCTCAATGTTTTTGTCTCTTGCTCCTGTTTCTTCTTTTGGCGTTTTGAAGCAGTACTTACAACCTGGTTACAATCCACCAGCGCGAAATGCTTGTAATGTTTCTCCCAGTCTTAAGATTTTGTTCAGGTGTGTACTAAGAAATTGCACATTATTTTAATTCACTCAAATTGCTAAGCGCATGAATATAAACATTTTATTGTAAAATAAAAAAACTGTAGTGAACTAGCAGCAGAAATCAGATTTTTATCGTTTTTTTTGTAGCAAAAACTAAAGTTGTGAGCATCAAACCGTAATGCAACTCTGTTAAGAAAAACTCTAAACATTGCTCTGAGAATGCAGCTGGATTCGTGTGTGTCCGGTTGTTTATGAGCTGCAAAATAAATCATCAGGTCATGCACCCTGCAGACAATTCTACGGGAATAGAGGGGAGAAAAAACAGTAAAGAACGTGGGAATGATAAGTGAAACTGATGCATTTACAAGATAGGGGTGGAGCAAGTACGGTAAGTCTTGGCTTGAAAGTGAAAGGTTAATTTTTTTTCTTTTTTTGTGTATAAATACCTGCACCTGATACCTGCACATCACACCTGTTCACAATTGTCTGATGATCTTGTGGCGATCAAACACAAAGACAAGAATGCAGACCGCAGCAGTAACTCTCCTGGTCATTGCTGCAGTCCTCTGGGGCAACACTGAAGGTAAGAAATATTAAAACACCTATTTCACAGAACACATCTCGCAGCTTCTCAGAAGCAGCACTTCAAACTGAAACTTCTTCTGAATTCTGGCTGCAGCTCAGGATTAATAAATGAGGATAGTGCCATTCTTGTCTTTTTTTATGCTGGCTTGCTTTTCTTAGGGACGTAGTTATAGTAACTGTGGGAGCAAGTTCCCGTAAGTCCAGAAATGCTCAGTAACAGGCCAAGTTTTGTTCTTTCACAGAGTCAAATGCATATAGAATGAAGGGGTTTTCTGTGAAAAGCGTAGCTAATGTCATCCTTTTCATTCTCAGCTTTTTCAGACGCAGCTGTGGACTGCTGTCTGACCACCAAGGACACTCGTGTTCCAATACAGATTGTTGCATCCTACTTTCACCAAACCACAGAGAGTGGTTGTGCCATTCCAGCGACTGTGTAAGTTCCAGTTCAGGTTCTTTAATGGCATCTATGGTTCCATGAAGAAACTTTAACATCCACGGTTCTTTATACTGAAAAACATTATTGAAATGTTCTTCATACTATGAAAAAGGATTCTTTTAAGAACCGTTCACTAAAATGTTCTAAAAAATGGTTCTCTATGAAAACCTCCTTTTGGAAGCTTTATATTTAAGAGTTTTGACTTCATTGATTGTAAACTAGGTTTATATTCATGCATGTTCCCTTCTTTCTGTTCCCATAGATTCATCACAAAAAAGGACAAGAAACTGTGCGCTCCCCCAGAGAAAAACTCCTGGATTACCAAGATCATCACACACTTACAGAAGAAGAAGAAAACTTCTCAGTAGGAACACAGGTACAAAAGACTTCCCCTCTTCAAGCTCTTAGTTCTGCTCTCGTTAGTTCTGTGACATCTCACAGACATCTTCAAAGCTAAATCAGACATTTAGCAGAAGTCGTGCAGTTCTTCTTCCTTGTAACCTTGTACTGGCTCCTGATAACAAAAATGTAATCTGGTTTGGTTTTCCTGCTTCACAGATGAGAGCCGAGCATGATGACCCTGTAACTGCACTGAGCAACACTGACACTGACAGACAGGAAGTGACTACTCTTAATCATTAACTGCCGCAGTGGTTTTTAAAAGTGATTTACTAAGTGTTTTTGGAAACCATGCAGATTTTGGGAATGCATGGTGGTCAGACTTTGTAAATGATTCAAAGCGGATATGCTAGTTGTTTAAATTTGACTGTATTGTTTTACTGTAGCAATTATGAGTCTCATACATTTGCATGAATTATCCTGTAATGTGTCTGTATTTTCTATTAATGTATGTAGCATACTTTGTATGACTGGAATTTTTCTAAGAATGATTTTTCAATAAATTCATTTTGTTAAATCTCCTGTGCACTATAATTATTGAATCCAAATCACCTCACTATTATGGATGTTTATAGTAATATGCCTTATTCAAAAGTCCTGTTCAAAAATGTGGGCCCAGTAAGATTTTTCGATTCTTTACAAAAGCCTCTCATGTTCACCGAGGCTGCATTTATTTCATTAAAAACAGTAAAAGCTGTAATATTGTAAAATATTTTTACTGTTTAAAATAAGCATTTTTTGTTGGTTAATGTATTTTAAAATATAATTTATTCATATGATGTAAAGCTGAATTTTCATTAGCATTACTCCAGTATTCAGTGTCACATGACCCTTCAGAAATCATTCTAATATTACTTTTTTTTTGTCAATGTTGAAATCTGTTGTGCTGCTGAATATTTCTTAGAAAGCACCAAATGTTTTTTTGAGTTCTTTTTTAAAATAAAATAAAAATCTTTGTATCATCACTTTTGATCAATTTAATCCATTACTGACAAATAACAATATTTATCTCTCTCTTTTTTATCTTACTGCATGGAACGGTAGAAAATTGTTCTCATTTTAAATGTAGCATATATTTTCACATGGCAAGTAATAACGATACCGAATGTTTATGCACAAGATTGCTGTCACAATCAGATGTTAGTGATGTCAAACGCTTGAGTGATGATGATCCTTGATAAGCGGCACATTAAAAGACTGTGTGCCTGTGCTACCTGAAATTGCTGGGACTTTCCTGTCTTATTCAAATACACAATAGCAGTGCTGCGTATAAAGGCATGTTTACACCCACAAGACATTTAGATTTACTACACATTTAAGCATTTAATCAAATAACTCTCAGTTTACAACCTTAATATTAAGCCATTAAGCCAATCTTTTCAAACCAGCAATAAACCAAACAGAATTCACTGTGTGCTTTCCAATCACACACATGCCCCAATAATACACTTTGTGACACTAAACATTAACAGTGGTAATGCAACATTTTTAACCCAGTGGAATTCCCAGTTCTGTATTGACAAGGATCAGTATTTAGAAGCCGACCAAACGGTTTGTCAACTGCTTCTTCAGTCATATCGAAACACTTGCCAGTCTGCTGTCCTTTGAGTGAGAAAGTATGTGAGAGTCTGTGAGAGTTTCTATGTGGGTTCAAGCGGAGAAGAGGAAAAGAGAGCGAGGAACAGATACACAGAATGTGATGCATTGTGCCGTAAATTAGGCGCTCCTTCAAAAAAACAAAAGTCTTTTGTCCAGGTCACAACCTCTGCTGCTTTGACACTTGTTTTTTACAGGACAGGGGAGGGACTATGATAGACATTTGTGTAATAATGAAACTTAAGATTGTCCTATAAAGCAGGGGAGCGATGGAGCAGTGAGAGGAGAGTGTCAGAGAAGAGACAAAGATCCTCAGACACTTGTTCCAGCAGCTCATCTCCTGAGGTTACCATGTCTTCAGTCCTCGTATCTGCGCTGAGCGTGATTCTCTCACTCTCACTCATTCTCTACAGCAGTCCGGCAGGTACGTCATGTTTTCTTCCTTCATCTATTTATGTGCTTCATGAGCGCACGGTGAACGGGATCTATGTGTTCATTTATTTCTCATGTATTTCTTCTGATCCTTTATATGTGATAGCAGATGTGTCACACAACTCAACAATTCTACTTAGTAATCTTTTAATAATTATTTAGATTAATTCAAATCTAATCATCTAAAAAGATTCAAACTGTGAGTCATCCCAACAGTGATCAGTCAGTATATATAATATATATAAATAATATTACTATAAATTATATTTTTATTATCATGACATATACACGGTTTTATTTATAAATAAATAAAAAATATATATATATATATTAAACATATACTATTAATATTTTAACCAAATTAATATAATTTAATATAATAACAAATAATATAACACTTTTTTAATAATCAATTTGAAAAAGTCTTGAGAAATCCGATATACAGTATATATATAATTTCGTTCAAATGCCTTTTAAAAAATAGCAAAAAATAAATATATAAATAAAAATTAGTTAGCATGTCTTAAAGCACTGTAAACAGTTTGTCTGCGATGACAATGAGGTTTTTATTTGTAGTTAGTTATTACTCCTACTAGATTCCAGCTGCACTGCACATATGTTTCGGTTTATTGCAAACTATAGAAGTACAACATTATTCACAATAAAAGTTTTGATCCAAGACACTTTCTTTTTTTCTTACATACAGAAGTCTTCAGACTTCTCTAGCAGCAGACACCCATTTCCCTGTATTTCCATCTCTTGTCCCTTATCGTTTTTCTCTTATGTCTCTATCTCTCTCAGAGGCTCAGGCAGACTTAGCATTGGACTGCTGCCTGACGGTTAGCCACAAAGTCATCCCTAAACATGTCCTCCTCACTTACCGGAGGCAGTTCAGAGCTGACGGCTGTCCCCGAGATGCTGTTGTGTAAGTATAAACTATCGGACTGGCTCATGTGTGGGAGGCTGGGAGTGAACTCAACTATTTATGATCACAACAAAGCAGATGTGAAAGAGCCTGTTTAATGGGGAATTCCATGGCGCTTAACATACAATGCTCGAATTGTCTTCTGTTCTAGTCAAATAATGTGCAAAAATCAACTCTCTTTCAGATTCATAACCAGGAAAGGTTTGCATCTTTGTGCCCCACCGGCAGAAAATGAGCATTGGGTTAAGGAGACGATCAAGTTTCTGGACACCAGGCTCAGGAAGTGCAAAGAAACCAAATTTCATGTATGTAATTCATCACAGCTTCACAGTTGTGTTTCCTCAGTCATCTTCTGTAGTGTCTGATGACATAAAGCCGGTTGCACATCAGCTCGTCATTGTTATTGCACAAGCCCTGCAGCAGGTCACTTTCTCTTTTCTGCTTTTCATCTGACTCATGACATTGTTTGTATATAGTAGATCACGATTTGGATGTTATAGTCTTACTCATACAAAACCACAAACTATTCATCTGTGCAACCACAAGCCAAAACATCCTCCTACGGCAAAGCTTTAAGCCGACCACCAACAACGAGGACTCAGACTGTGGTGCATGCTGCATTATACACGTGCAGCAAATCTATATGAAAAATAATTCAAATAAGAACTAATAGAACAATTCAATTCAAGTGAAAGTGTAAAAGTGTAACATCTCTTTATAAGCAGGCTTTAACTAATGGTTTTCTCTGTGTTCTTTCATTTCAGGAGAAACGCTGTCACGCTCTGAAGAATGGGTCTTTTTGAGTGAACAAATGCAGATTCATATTTCGTTTTAATGGCAGCTGATGTAGTCATTGTGACACAGCTCACCTCTGTTTCTGTAACACATTCAGATTCTTCCTCCTTCAGCATTTTAACCTAAATTATCAAAACTCTCCAAGTTGCCTTGTAGTTGATTTTGTGTGAACATATTACTATTTTTCTATTTTCATATTATTTTTTTCTATTTTGATGTAATCATCTTGTTGCATTTTTAAAGTGAATAAATTGGTTGACAAAAATATTGTATTCTTCATATTAATTCCTGACTTTATAGACATGATAAATGTATAAACACATGGTAAAGTGTATATATAAAAAGTTCTCACACACATACACACACATAATCACACATTCATATATATAATTGCACTTTACTGTACTGTAAGATTAAATAGAATTACCATAATCTCTCCTAAACCCCAACTATGACAATTTAAAACTGAATAAAAGCATTATTTATATAGTCTCTTTATTAATATTTTTGCATTTTTGTACACAATCTTGCACCCAAATGAACATCTAGGTCAGAAACACACAAATGTGTGTAAAAGGGAACTTTTTATTGGGTCCTTAAAGTGAATTCCAATGATTGCAGACTATTCCTAACCCTAAAATACAACTTTTGGCTTTTGGGACTCGTTAAAGACATTATTTAGCGTCTGCATTAAGATTTCGCTGCTGCTTTAGAGATTCTGTCTGATTTGATTTCCTCAGATCCACAGCTGCGAGGTCACTCAAGCACACGCGCCAGCGCTAAACGCCACTGAGCGGCGCGAGCGAGGCGATCTATTCTGTGTAGCGCCAACACGCCACGAAGAAGAGGATTCACTATACCAACGCCACATTATAATGACACGATTATTATCCTCTCACGTCGTTTTTCCGTTTATATGTGTGATTATTATGCTCTTAAATGACGGAACTGTCTGTAATGTAGGTAAGTGAGCTTTGAGCGAATGAAATATCAGTAAGACAGTCCGTGTGCAAAACAAAACAGAGTCAGCTAAGTTAACTTAGTTGGATAACTGCTAGCAAACATCTTGTTGCCATGGAGAAACAAAGCTTGAATGTATATTAATGGTATAAATAATTATTAATTAATAACTTAATGAGTATTTAACTAAATCCTTATATTCCAAACGCCACAGTACAAATGTACATACACAAATGCATATATGTAGTCAATATGGATATATATATATAAATATGATTATTTCAGTGTTTCAGCCTGCGTTTATTCTGGCATCTGGTCCGAGAATATCATCCTTTCTGGTTGGAAATGTGTCTGGCATTTCCTTCAGCCTCAGTGCTGTTTCATCCTCAAATGCATCAGGTAGACAATTTTTCAAACCGTGTTGATGCTATAATAACTGTATTTTATCTGCTATAAACAAATGTATGTGTTTCAGAATCTAGTGTGTTGTCTACCTAGACAGTATTTTTGGCCATCAAGTTGTGTTTAAACACCCAGTAATGCTGTTATGATGTTCTGTTCATAATTAATTGTGCATAATTCACTTTTTCCCCACAGTTTTCCATGTCTTTTTTCATTAATCAAAAGTATTCCAGATTCAGAACATTTGGTCTGGCTTTACTTTAGGTTTCATGTACTATGCTCATTTATTAATTTAGCAGACACTTTTAGTAACTGTATATAAATGTAAAATCTGCAAGCTCTAAGCTGTAATGCTTGGCCTTTAATTATGTTTTCATTGTGAACTTCTTCAGGTAGCATCCCGTCATCATCCTGTCGGCCGGTTTCCCAAACACAGTGGAATCTTTCAAATGAATTAATTGGGAAGGTGAGTTGATTCTGTAGGTGTATATGTATGATAGAGGGGCAAAAATTAAATCTCTGTCTTCATTTTGATTAGGAGTTAGTTAGAGTTGGCAACAAGGAAATAATTTACAGCAGTAAACAAGCATAAACACAACAAGCAGGAAAATTTCAGGAAAATTAAATCTGTGTTATTAACTTTTATTCCAGACAACCTGTCATTAAGCAGGGTGTGATCACCTACGCATCACATTTTTGTGCATGAATGAAATTCCCCCACTGTTTTCCTGTTTAGCCTTATCTGTAAAATTGTTTATACAGAGATTTATATGAGCTGCAGAACAGTAGTCAGTACCGTAGGTCCTTTTTCTGGGGATTTCCACTGACGTTATATGTCACTTTCTTGTAAGTTGCTGCAGTAAGAAAGCGTCTTCTGAGAATAAATGTGACCATTCCAACATTTGAGGTCAGTAAGATCAAAGATGCATTAAGTTGATCAAAAGGTATAGTAAAGCGATTTATAATGTTATAAACAGATTATATTTCAAATAAATCCCGTTCTTTTGAATTTTCCAATAATCAAAGAATCCTGAGAAAATGTTGCACATTTTGTACAACACGAATTCCAGAAAATGTTGGGACGTTTTTTTTTTTTAAATAAAATGAAAACTAAAAGAATTTTAAATCACACAAGCCAATATTTTATTCACAATAGAACATAGAGAACATAACAAATGTTTACACTGAAACATTTTACACTTTTATCCACTAAATGAGCTCATTTCAAATTTGATGCCTGCTATAAGTCTCAAAAAAGTTGGCACGGGGGCAACAAAGGCCTGAAAAAGCCCTAAATTGTGAACATTTTTACATTACTAAATGGGCCTAGGAATACTTCCAGAAACCACTGTCCGTAAACACAATCCACCGTGCCATCTGCAGATGCCAACTAAAGCTCTATCATGCAAAAAGAAAGCCATAAGTGAACATGGTCCAGAAGCGCCGTCGTGTCCTGTGGGCCAAGGCTCGTTTAAAATGGACTGTTTCAAAGTGGAAAAGTGTTCTATGGTCAGATGAGTCCAAATTTGATATTCTTGTTGGAAATCACGGACGCCGTGTCCTCCGGGCTAAAGAGGAGGGAGCCCTTCCAGCGTGTTATCAGCATTCAGTTCAAAAGCCAGCATCTCTGATGGTATGGGGGTGCATAAGTGCATACGGTATGGTCAGCATTCATGTTTTGGAAGGCACTATGAATGCTGAAAGGTATATAAAGGTTTTAGAGCAACATATGCTCCCCTCCAGGCGATGTCTATTTCAACAGGACAATGCAAAACCACATACTGCAGCTATTACAACAGCATGGCTTCGTAGTAGAAGAGTCCGGGTGCTGAATCGGCCTGCCTGCAGTCCAGATCTTTCACCTACATAGAACATCATTAAACGACAAATACATCAAAGATGACCACGTACTCTTCAGCAGCTGGAAACCTAGAACAGGCAAGATTGGGACCAGATTCCAACACCAAACTCCAGAAACTCATAACCTTGATGCCCAGACGTCTTCCAACTGTTGTGAAAAAAAGAGGAGATGCTACACCATGGTAAACATGCCCCCGTCTTAACAATTTCGAGACCTGTAGCAGGCATCAAATTTGAAAAGAGCTCATTTTGTGCATAAAATTGTCAAATTACTTAGTTTAAACATGGTATGTTATCTGTATTCTGTTGTGAATCAAATATTGGCTCCTGTGGTTTGAAAGTCTTTTAGTTTTCATTTTATGTACATTTAAAAAATGTCCCAACATTTTCGGAATTCGGGTTGTACAAAAATATTAAGCAACACAACAATTTTTTTTAACATTGATAATATTAAGAAACGATTCTTGAGCAGCAAATCAGCATTCTAGAGTGATTTCTGAAGGATCACGTAACACTTAAGACTGAAGTAATGATGCTGAAAATTCAGCTTTGCATCACATAAATAAATTACATTTTAAAATGTATAAAAATAAAAGAAACTTATTTTAAATCGTAATAATATTTCACAATATTCCTGTTTTTTTATTGTGTTGATCAAATAAATGCTGTTTTGGTGAGCAGAAGGGAAATCTTTTAATTCAAATAAAAAAAATCGTACCAGCTCCAAACTTTTGAATGGTTAGACGATACACTTAAACAGACCAGTAGTATGAATTCATTAAATATCTTGTCATGCAAGATATTTAATGGGGCGTATTTATTATAACATCAACAAGACAGGATAATAATATTATTCATAATACTTTTCTTTTTTAAATTATCCTTTAAATTATAATGTTGCAATGTTTGCTTCAGCTCATAGCATGGAATGGATCTGATTTTTTTAAAATGTTTATCTATTGTTCATATGAAATCTACATGTCATCAAAATTCATCCGGTTGACTTCTTCAGTAAACATGATGGGAATATCCCTGATATTCAAGTTTGACAAACTGCAATGACATACCACTTGCAAAATTGTCGTAGGAGTTTTGAATCATGATTAAAGGAATCACCTCAAGTAGAATCCTGACCAGAAGGAGCGGCTCAACTGTAAATTTGTATAACTTGGTTTCCTTAATGTATAAACCAAAGCATTCCTCATCACACTTAATGACATACATTATTGTTTTGTTGAAACTTCTGCCTGAGACTGTGCCTGAGAACTCTACACCTAAACCAACAAGTCTTCAGTGTCACGTGTTTCTTCAGTAATCATTCTAAAATGCTGATTTGCTGTCCAAAAAACATTTCTGATTATTATCAATGTTGAAAACGACTGTGTTACTTAATAGTTATGCAATTATAATATTTTTGCAATTATTCTTAAATTATTTCAGGATTTTTTGATGAATAGAAAGCTCAAAAGAACACCATAGCAGCATTTACAGCCAGGTTCATATATATGTTTGCAGACAGGCACAATTATTTAATTTTTTTAGCTACTGACAAAAATACACTATATTGCCAAAAGTATTGGGTCACCCCCTTCTAGTGAAAGCTTTGACTACTTTAATAATTTCCATGAGTACAAATCTTAAAGTTTAAGCATATAATGATATTCTAGGGAATTGTGTGCTTCTAATTTTATAGCAACAGTTTGGACAGAACTCTTTTCTACTCTAACATTATAACTCTGTGTATAAGGCAAGGATCAAAGATAAATGATGATTCAGTCAGTGTGGAAGAACTTGACTGTTCTGCAGAAAGCCAAGTCCTAATTCCAGCTGAACACCACTGGTGTGACTTTAAGTGCAGACCTTGAGCCAATAATTCATCACCAAACACCAAGACCACTTTCCAGACCACTTTTGGAAAGCGTTTTTTGGATGGCTGAAATTAAGATCAACCTGTACCAGAATGTCGGAAAGAAATAAGTGTGGAGAAGGCTTGGAATAGCTCATGATCCAAAGCGCACAACATCATCTGTGAAACATGGTGGAGCAGTGTGATTGCATGAGCTTGCCTGGCTTCCAGTGGCACGGGGTTACTGGTGTGTAGTGATGTGACAGAGGACAGAAGCATTCTGAAGTGTACAGGGATATACTCTGCCCAGATTCAGTCAAATGGAGCAAAGTTGATTGGATGGCGCTTCCTAGTACAAATGGACAATGACCCAAAACATACAGCTAAAGCAACCCAGGGGCTTTTGAAGGTAAAAAGTGGAATATTCTACAATGGCCAAGTAAGTCTCCTGACAAACAATAACTGAAGTCAGCTGCAGCAAAGGACTGGCAAAGCATCACAAAAGAGGAAACCCAGTCTCTGGTGATGTCCATGAGTTCCAGACTAAGGCAGTCATTGCCTGCTAAGGATTCTCAACAAAATATTAAAAATGAACATTTTATTTATGATTATATTTATTTGTCCAATTACATTTGAGCCCCTGAAAATCGGGGGACTGTGTATAAAATGGTTGTAATTCCTAAGCTTTTTATGTTATATTTTTGTTCAACCCCTTGAATTAAAGCTTAAAGTCTACACTTCAGTATCTTCTTGATTGTTTTATTTTTACATTTCTATTCTGGTGGTATACAGAGCTGAAATTATGAAAATTGTGTCAATGGACAAATATATATGGACAACTATATATATATATATATTTTATAATATTACAAATGTCTTTGTCACTTTTGTTCAATTTAATGCATATTATCTGAACAAAAAAAGACAATGCACCTGTCATACTGGAGTGTTTATACTACTAAAAACCATTATATCCTCTCTCTTGATTATCAATATGTTAGAATGCCATCTTGGTGCGACTGAGTCTCGACCGCAATCTACAGCTGTGTGGGAATGAGACATCTGACCTGGACTGCTGCCTGGAACCGCTCTGTCTTCAGGAAACTCTCCTCGTGTCTGCATGTGTGGATGAAACTCCCAAAGCCTCACTCCTTATACAGACCCAGATTTATGCCCACATCGTCCCCAACAAACCCCCGTCTGGTTAGTGTCTGTTTTCATATAACTGAATATGAAGTGCTGCAGAACATCCTAGTGGTTTTTACTACTGAGGTAATACCATTAAAAAAATATATATTTACAGTTCTTGGATTGCCATGAAATACCCTGGTTCATAAGTATTCCTGTTTCTCAAATTCGCATTTGCATTAATTTAGCAGAAGTAAACTTACAAATGAGGAACACTACGAGCAGTAGAGCATTGCTAGTAACAGCAAGGTCATGGGTTCAGTTTCTAGGGAATACATTAACTGGCCATGTATGTCGCGTGGCGGTGGGACATGCTTTTACATCAATGAGAGGTGATGTACAGATGTAACAGTGTTAAAAGAGACGTGCTGTTCAGATCTAGAAGTGCTCTTTATTAACTGTAAGCCTTTCTACTCGCCACGGGAGTTTTGCTCTTTCATTCTCGTGTTTACATTCCACCGCAAGCACACGTGAGCTCAGCTTCACAGAAACTCGCTGATCAGATCACAGACATAGAACAACAACACCCAGACTCTATTTTAATAATTTACGGGGACTTTAATAAAACCAATCTCTCCAGTGAACTGCCAAAATACAGACAGCCCATCACATGTCCCACCAGAGACCGTAATATATTGGATCACTGTTACACAGCAATAAAAGATGCATATCACTCTGTCCCACGGGCAGCTTTAGGACTCCGATCACTCTTTGGTTCATCTGATACCGACCTACAGGCCGAATCTGAAATCAGCTAAACCTGTTTTAAAGACTGTTAAAAGATGGACTAATGAAGCAGAGCGGGATTTTCAAGCCTGTTTCCACCTCACTGATTGGAGTGTTTTTGAGGCTGCAGCCACCGATCTGGATGTGCTCACAGAGACTGTAACATCTTATATCAGTTTCTGTGAAGATATGTGCATTCCTACCAGGACTCATTTAACCTACAACAACGACAAATCGTGGTTCACTGCAAAATTCAGACAGCTCCGTTAGGCCAAAGAAGATGCTTACAGGAAGGGGGACATAGTCTTGTATAAACAGGCCAAATACACACTGGAAAAGGAGATCAGAGTGGCAAAGAGGAATTATTCTGAAAAATAAGGATTCAATTCTATTCCAGTGACTCGGCATCAGTGTGGAAAGGTCTGAAAGAGATCACCAACCACAAGACACTATCCCCCAGCACTGTGGAGAATCAACAACTGGCAGACGAACTGAATGAGTTCTACTGTAGGTTTAAAAAAACACCCCTCACATGCTCTGAACACCTCTCCACACAACCATTAACACCTCCAGCAACCCCCCTCTCCCCCACACTTCCAATTCAGATCCACGAAGACGAGGTGCGCCAGGGCTTCCGGAAGCACCAGGCCCACACCAGTCTGTCTGAAATCCTGTGCTGACCAGCTGGCCCCCATCTGGCCCCAACAGATCTCACAACAGACTGAAGCTATGCGAAGCATCAAACGCTCCACCATCATCCCTGTCCCAAAGAAATCCAAAATTACAGGTCTAAATGACTACAGGCCTGTGGCTCCAACATCTGTGGTCATGAAGTCTTTTGAAAAACTGGTACTGGCCCCCCTGAAGTACATTACTGGTACATTACTAGCACACTCCCTCTTTGAACTGTTACCGTCTGGTCGACGCTACAGAGCTCTGAGCACGAGAACGGCCAGGCACAGGAACAGTTTCTTTCCTCAGGCAATCCATCTCATGAACACTTAACAATAATTATGGAACACACACTATTTATACACTTATACACTTATTTTTCTAACACAGATACTTAGTGTACATTTCAATTTGCATATTTTATACCTGTAAATACAACTGCCTATTGTTATATACTTGTAAACACAATTGGGAATATAATATTTGTATTCCTTATTTACTTGTTCTATTTTTTTAATTCTTCTTTTTATTATCTGTTTTTTTGTTCTGTCACTGTCATTCTGTTGCACTGTGGAAGCTTCTGTCATGAAAACAAATTCCTCATATGTGTAGACATACCTGGCAATAAAAGCTCATTCTGATTCTTATATATTCCTTGAATGCAATGTAATTCTAAATCACTTCGATACAATCATTTATACCATGGTACCACTATGCTATTTCATAGAGAAGTCATTGATAAATTGAATAATTTAATGCTCATTTATAATATATTATATATATATAATCGTCTTTTGTCTGTGTTCTATTTTCGCAGAAAATAAAACCGTCATTCCCAACCAAGTGTTTGAGCCTCTCGGCCGCTGCCCATGTGATGTTTCCCCAGGCGAGTGTGACATACGCTGCTGTTGTGACCAGGTAATGATTTAAGCATAGACAGCTGAATATCTGTTTCTAATATATCAATCCTTTTCATTGGCATTCTGCTGTTCATTATTTGCTAAGCCCCACGTTATTGATCAGTCCTGGTTTAGCAACCTTTACTGCATAGTTTAATAATTGTATTAAAGAAAAATTACTTGCAATGTCACAATTCATTCCAGCACTCATTAGAATAATATCCCCAAAAACAATCCCATTTTTTGTGCACATTTTACTAAAAAAATCATGCAGTTCATGGAAATCTATGGTTTATTTATACGGGATGTTTCATAAAGCTGTTCTGAGCGAAATAGTAACAAAGGGGAATCAGGAAGGCAAAGGTTATCTTTGAGTGTTTTATTTTTTCAGGACTGTACTCAAGAAGTTCTGGGGTTGTTTGTGAATCAGTGTCTTCCTGGACCTTTCGGGGGAAGTTTCAGTCCTGTTCCAGAGTATCAGTGCTCATCTCAGTCCTCTGAAAATTACCCTGATTGGTTCCCCTTCCTCTGTGTCACCTCTCCCTCGGACAACAACCCCTTTCTGGGACTTTTCTACAATGGTGGGACAGTGTAAGGAGAGGAAGTTTTTCAGTGCCTTTTTTGTTTATGTCCAAATTCATGTACTTTTACACTTACTGAAAAATTTACAAATGTTTTTTTACAAGGGTAAATAAAGAACAGGGGCCAGTTGCAGACTGGTCATAACTTTTTACATTCAGTTATGAAAAGGTACTGGTCTTATTTGTATTGTAAAAGTAAAACTGATAACCACTTGGCATCTGCTAGTAAGTTTTGTATAGTATTTCCGTCACTCTTTACTAAACTATGTCTAAAAAGGGTAATATTTTATGTATATATAATACATAATATTTGATTGTTTGATGTCTGAGATGTGGGAACAGTGAAGAGAGAGGGCAAACATTTAGCATTTTAGGTCAGCATTGCCATCTAATCAGCCAATATTGTCTTAAATAGCCTGCATAGTACTTCATCTTTTATAATATGGGATTTTGACCAAATATATTCAATCGTGATTTTTGTAAAAAGTTGCAACAAGATGTTTTTTTGTGAAAAATTACAGTTTTGGACACACAAGGTAATACATTTTAAAAATAAATCCTTAAAGTAACTACAAATGAGCATGTAAAGCAAGTATCTATAAAAATAATTCCATGTGGAGCATGCCCCTGGTTCTCACCTTTTTCCCCCTTACCTATTTGCATCTCTGTTTTCTACATTTGCATGTTTTCACAGCTCTCCAAAGCCCAGTCCATCATTCCAAGCCCTGCAGATGACCGCTCCTGTACCTCCCATTAACTACCGCCAGGGGGATCCAATATTCACTAAGGATGACCAATACTTCACCATCCCACAGGTTAGTTGCAGGAGCATTACTAGTTCATGTATCAGTTTATATGAGTGTGGTGCTTTCATGCATGTGATATAAATATTAATTCCCAGTTGTGTTGTGAGCAGAACTCTGGACTGGGCCAGTGTGCGGAAAATGCTCCAGTGGCATTTTTGGAAAACTTTGAGTCTCAGTGCGTGAGGAGGCTGCAGTCCTGTCCACCACCTTCTGATGACTTGAGAGTGGATATTAAAGATGGATGGGGAGGTAGAGATACAGTATAATGGTTTTCTTTCCTATCCTCCTTTTATTATCACAACCAAACACTAGAACATCAACTACAGATTACAACATGATACCATCAATACCAACTTTTCTTGTTGGCCCTGTAACTACTCAAGGTTCAAATGTATTTACAAAGGTTTTGCAAAACGATGCATGCAATTCCTGAACCTGCATAATCAATGTGTCTATATATGATAAAATATTCTAAAGAGAAAAAAAATCTAAGATCACTTTATGCAATTTATCAGTGTTTTAAAATGCAACATTGCACTTTTAAGGAGTAGTGTGTTTATAGTGACTATAGTGGTTATACCCTCTGCTCTCAATGATATGCTGTAGATATGTAAATATAGCTTGAGACTATTGATTATATTGTCTTTCTGTGCATGCATGCAAATATGCATACGTGTGACTGTTCATATGTTTGCATATATTCCAGGTATCGTTACAGTCAGTGTTGTGGATGAAATGGCCGATGACCTCAGATTATTTCTGTCAAATTCTCGTGAGCCCATATCTGGTCAGTTGCATGAACATTTCCAGCAGTCCTTTTTTTAATAGTATATTAAATTTAAATATTTTGATTATATCACATTTAAATAGATTCTGATTATTAATATAGTAAACAATATCAATACATTACACGTGTTCAAAGGTTTAAGGTCTGTAAGATTTTTTTTGAAAGAAATTAATGCTTTTATTAATGTGTGGAATGTTATATATATAAAAAAAGAAAATAGCACAGCTGTTTCCAACATTTTCAGCAATGTTTCTTGAGCAGCAAATCAGCATATTTAAAATGATTTCTGAAGGATCATGTGACACTGAAGACTGGAGTAATGATGCTGACAATACAGCCATGCATCACAGGAATAAATGCAGTCACAACAGTCTTGAAAAGATCCCAAAACCTTTGACATGCGTACATAGCAAATAATAATACAGACATATTACTATCATTTCTCTTTTAGTGACATTTTTGTCAAGTTGGAAAAATGTTCATTGTGTAATTATTATTCTTTTTTTTTTTTAAGTGCCACAACAGTGTGATGTTGTTGTGGCCTTTCGTTACACTCTTTACTGGAGTGAGAACGTCCTCACTGCCATTACTGTGACACGGACCACTGCAAACATCACCGTACCTGGTGAGTCTCACAATACGACACCTCTTCTCTGCACCTGTTTTCTTATGCGCTCCCTATCATTTTTCTCTCTTTCTCTTTTGTCTCCCGGCTAGTATCTTTGACCAGAAGATACTCTGCAGTGTTTGTGAATGCAAATGAAACATCTCAGTCGAATTCTGGCAATCCAGGTAAGGAACTCCCATGATTCATCAGTTTGAGATGCTCAGGAATATTAGATTAGGTCAGAAAATGATTTATCATGCATTACACTTTTTCCCCCTAATGTTTGAACAGGTTACCAGGTGAACGGGCCAGTGATTGGTGGTCTTTTGGACTCGGATACTGATGTTATACAGAGGGCCCAGATCAATCTCTGGCAACCAGGTAGTGCAGCATATGCAAATTGATCAAACTATTACAAAAAAAAGCATTGGTTTGATCCTGTTTTGTGTCCTCTGCAGGTGGAGATGGCCTGTGCTCCTCTGCTGAACTGAGACCAGCTCTGTTTGGGATCAACTCCACATCAGGCTGTATGATTCCTGTGAGTCTGCTGAATATGACGCAGTGCAGTCAGATGAGGTGAGTAACACCGCTGAAGGGTTTTGAGCACAATGCAATAGATTCCTGTAGAACAGTTTCATCTGAAAGGGCTTCTTTTGCGTTTGGTTTCACAGAGAAACAGTGCGTGACATCCTTGCTGGATTAGTGCCTGCTACACTCGTCTCCACAACAGGAAAACCCGACTTTTTCAACCTATCAGACTGGGCCAACATTACTAGTGAGCACTACATTATACAATTATCTGTAATATGTAGGGGTGTGACGAGACACTTATCCCACTAGACGAGACTGGATTCATGAGAATGAGACAAGATTTTTTGACTTTTTATATATTTTTTGTCATCAGTGATGAAAAATAATATTTTATTCAACTGAAAAACACAAAATGCAAAAAAATGTTGGTGCATTTTGAAATCAACTTATATTTTATGAAATTAAACTTCTTTTTAATGAATTATATGCAGTAATAACAACATGTAAACTAGAGCTGCACGATTCTGGATAAATTGAGAATAAATTGTTTTATTTTTTTTCCACGATTCTCTCACAAAATAACGTAATTTACTAGTGGTTCTGACAAGATGGTCATTGTTTAAGTCTTTTAAAAATATAAATTAATTTGAACAAAATAAAAAAAATTCAATGATGGAGTCAGTGACAAATGTTAAGATACTTTTGTTTTTGATCTCTACTGTAGACAATTAGTGTTTATACCAAACTATAAACATTTATCCCAGTACTGCTGTTATTTAAATGTCTGTAACACATAAATGATGTGTGGTTGAAAAGACCGTTTGTGTTGCTCTTTCTGGACCAGCAGCAGCATGACTGTTCCACATCGCGAGTGTCAGTGGAGCTCGAGCAGCGCATGTTTTGTCGCCGCCCATATCAGTGAATGACAGCGTTCACAACGGAAGTGACCGTTCATCAACATGGGCAGCTACAAAACATGCTTCTCACGCTCCACTGACACTCGCGATGTGGAACAGTCTTAATAGACAGAGCTGAATCGTTGTCCTTCAGGAATAAGATCGCGTGGGTGTTTGAATCAAGATCGCAAGCGCAATTTCTAACGATTAATTGTGCAGCTCTAATGTAAACATTGGCAAATATTTTGCGAGGATATCGTCACGTTCTCACGAGACCAGTCGGATCTCGTCCCATCCCTATTAATATGTATACTATTTTAATTTACATGCACACGAAGTCTGCATTTATTTGATCAAAAATAAAGTAGTATTGTAAAATATTATTGCAATTTAAAATAACTTTTTTATTTTCATATAATTTGAAGCATAATTTAATCCTGTGATTCAAAGATGAATATTTAGTATCATTCCTACAGTCTTCAGTGTCACAATATCCTTCAGAAATCATTCTAATATGCTGATTTGGTGTTCATTTGTTACAAGTTATTATAGGTGTTCGCTGTTCAATTATTATTGTTTTTTTTTTATTATTATTATCAGTGTAGAATACTGTTTTTTTATAGCTTAGTATTTTTGTGGAAACTGGATTTTTTTTCAGGAGGAATATAAATTTCAGAAGAACAACAGTTATTTTATTTGTAAATACCTTTACTGTCATTCTTTATCAATGTATTACTGTTTTTACTGTATTTCTGATCAAAATAAATGCAGCCTTGATGAGCAGAAGAGATATGAAAAAGCTGACCTCTGGTTTAAAGGATTGAATGAAACTCTTCTTGCTCTTTTATTTCAGCTTCAGTGCAGAACTCCAGTCAGCCAGCAGAGAGCAGCAATGAAGAGTGCTCTGCTGTTCCCACCCACCTCCACATCCACGTGTGGAGCGGCATCATGGGAAGTGTGCAGGGTGTGCCTCAGACATTCATCCAGGCAGTGGAGATTAGGTACAGGACTGCTTCTTTCAGCCTTGTATTGATCTTATCATCTCACTTTCCTGATAGCAAACATGACAGCTTTTCATTAATGTTTGAGTGTGATGTCTGGATGCATATACAGACTTTTGATACTTTGAGAACGTTCTGTTTTGCATTAATTATTTTCTAATTTTCAGTTTCATAGAAACAACATGGAGGATAGAATGTGCTATGGGCCGGGTGAACCCATGTTTAAACCCAGAGCTAAAGCAAAATTTCCCTGTGACCTCGTCTGTGACCTTTACTGATAATACTCTTATTACACAACCCCCTAGATCCAGGTGGGTCCTACACGCACACATATAATTGAGATTACTGTATAGATACAGTTGTATTTTAATTTCTACATGTATTTATATTTACAGCTTCAATATAGCTTGCATATACACAATTATTTCACAAGTTTCATGCAGTCTCATGAACTCTGAATCTTCTCTGCTGCAGGTTCAGTATTAACTTCACCGAGTTTGACTGTGACAGGAACGACGTGTGCTGGCCCGAGCTGGCCTTCCCTCTCACAAGATACTATACTGGTGAGGGCTTGGCTTTCTTATGGTTACTAATAGAAAGAGACAGAAATAACCTTGAAAATACTTGATATACGACCAGTATATCATTTTAGTTTTTTCTATATGTTGGATTCTTTGCTGAAGGTGTAGCACATTCTTAAAATAAGTTATCGCTCATGTTTTGGTATATTTGAATGGTTGATGTAAAATATGAAGCACTAACAGTAGTCTCCGGCAGTGTGACATGCTAGATCTCATCTGCAACTATTTTAAAACATCTTTGTTGTAATTTTTGTGTAGACCGTTGTTATGAGCTAATTTTTGGGACAACAAAATATTTAAGCTTTAAAAATGTAGTAATTATTCACACGGCAGAACTGTTTATGTGAGCTGCACAGCACCTAAACATAATGTTTTTTATTTTACAAAAATGTATAAATTTTAACCTAAAACCTTAATTTAGTCTTAAAGTATGAATTAAGAATGTGACTTTTTAATTGTATTTTTTGCAGGTGAGCCGTATTCCCAAGCTTTGGCTAAAGGTCTCGTTCTAGTGTTCTTCTTCATCGCTGCGTCTGTTTTAGGAACACCATGGAGACAAATCAGACAGGCATGGAATACGGCTTCATTATGAAAGAAAGCAAGAGAAAGAAAAAGATCTATTAAATATTATAAATAGCTGTAAATATATTATTTATTTAGCTTTTCTGGTTTGTAAAATTATGTTATGTATTATTTATTATGTTTTGAAAACTTTTGTTGGTCACATTTATTATGTACAAAGAACTTTTGTACTTTTTTGTATTAAATATTGAATACAAAATAAAACATGCATATATTTCATATGTAAAAACAATGTTTTGTTTCTTACACTTCTATATATGTAATAAACTATTACAAAATAATAATAGTAACTAATGATGATAATAATAGCAACAACACTAATATTAATTATATTTTTTGGTAAGTAAAAACATTATTTAATTTCATACATTGATGTAACAAACTTTCACAAAAATAATAATAATTATTACACTAACATATTTAACATGTTTATATATAATATATGTATGTATGTGTATATATATGAAGAGCAATTTTATTTGTAAAAACAGATTACTAAATTTTTACAAATGTTCAAAAATGTCAGCATGTTGCTCGTATGATTAGCATGTGACTAGCATGTTGCTAGCATGTTTTTAGCATGATTAGCAAGTGACTAGCATGTTGTTAGCATGATTAGCAAGTGACTAGCATGTTGCTAGCATGATTAGCCTGTTGCTAGCATGTTGTTAGCATGGTTAGCAAGTGACTAGCATATCGCTAGCATGTTTTAGCATGATTAACATGTCGTTAGGATAGATTTATTTTTTATTTAGTCATTTAGCAGACGCTTTTATCCAAAGCGACTTACAAATGAGGACATTATAGAAGCAATCAAAACCAACAAAAGAGCAACAACATGCAAGTGCTATTACAAGTCCTGGTTAGCCTAACGCAGTACACGTAGGAAGGTTTTTTTTTTTTTTTTTTTTTTTTTTTTTTTAAAACTAGTATGTAAAATATAGACAAATTAAACTTAGTGTTAGTTTTACAAGAAAAGCTAGCAGTTAGAGAATAAATATGCAATTGATAGAGGGTCAAATGTTTGTGTTTTTTTTTTTATAAAAAGAAGACAGATTAGATAAAATTTATTTAGAATAGAGAGTGCTAGAGCTAGAGGGACAAATAAAGAAATAGATAGATAGATAGTCAATTGATAGATAATTGATAGATAGATAGTCAATTGATAGATAGATAGATAGATAATAGTATGAGTGAAAGACAGCTAGTCAGTATGAATGATATAAACGAACCCCCATATCTCTATGACATTCGGATTTGAAGATACATCCATTTGGGTTTGGGTTGCTAGGGTCATCAATAATGGTTGCTAGGGTGTGGCCAGGAAGTGCCAGTGGTGGTTCATGATTGGTTGTTTGCTGCCCCGAGTCAAACGAGCCCACCCCCATGTCTCTATGACACTGTGATTTAAAGATATCCATTTGGCCCTTTATAATGGCAGTCTATGGGATCAGTTGCTAGGGCGTGACTTGACAGCTTCACAAAGATCCTGAGAGTCTGATTGGTTGTCTGAGTCAAATGAGCCTACCCCCATGTCTCTATGACAGAGTTATGTTCAAAGCAAAATTCCAATGCGAATTACCATTGTAGGAAAAACGTGTTTCATGGGCCATCCCTCACCATGTTATGTCTATGGGGCAATTTTGGGGGGCTCTTGCGCCAGCCAAGACGGCCAATAGGGGCGGGGCTCCCGCCGCTATATAATGCACTGTTTTGGCGGCAATAACTCAGAATATTCTGACTGAACCAGCAGCGCAGCAGACCTGAGCAGCGAGCACGGCGGCTCAAGCCATGTCTCGTTCCCGTCTCTCGGAACCGATGTTATGACAGTAACTGGAGGCATTCCCTTTCGAGAGCGGTCTCTCGTCATGGCATAAATGCCTTCGGGACTGTATAGAACAACGCCGTGGAAGCAGCGAAGCAAAAAGCTCCTCGGCGGAGCTAACATGAACAGTTCTTGCAAAACACTATAAATAATCCCCATGAAGCAACATAGTCAAGACAAATATATACAAGCATGTAATGTAACAGTGTAACCAAGAATGTGAACGATGAGGCCGGGCACAATACTGATAACAATATACACACTTAGAGAATGGCCGCATCTGGGGCATCACAGTCTATGTGACGATGGCCACACTCCTGATCCTTCTATACGACCTAGTCGAAACCACCCACACCATCAAACGGCTAGCGATTGCTGGTAGAATCATGGGTCGTACTCACCGACAGGACCTGTGAGGCTAATGACTACATGTCCAAATTGTAAAATCTGGCGAAGGTATTCTGCGAAGGCCATCCAGTCGCCATACAAATATCTTTGATCGAACTGCCCTTAGTCCACGCCCATGAGGAGGCAACCACCCTTGTCGAATGGGCTCTGACACCAATAGGACATTCCATTCTCCGGCTCGAAAATGCCATGGCAATAACCTTGACTACCTAATGTGATAGCCGTTGCTTGGAGACAGGCTGCCCTTTAGTGCTGCGGCCAAAGCATACAAATAGCTGCTCGGATTGCCGAAACTGAGCCGTGCGATCGACGTAAATTCGTAAAACCCGCACCGGGCATAACACCTGATTAGGGGAGGCATCCGATGAAGCTACCAACTCTGGAGTGAAAGCGGAAAGCTCCACCACCTGCGCTCTGAACGATGTCGAGAGTGATTTAGGCACGTAGCACAATCTCGGCTTGAGTGTGACGTTACAGTCCCCTAGTCCAAACTGCATGTAGTCCGCATTCACAGAGAGCGCTTGTAAATACCCCACGCGCTTGACCGAAGCAAGGGCGAGCAGCAGTGCAGTTTTAACCGAGAGCTCCCTCAAGCTGACAGTCTGAAGTGGCTCGAAGGGTGGGAGGGCTAGCGCCCCAGGACCAGAGCCAAATCCCAGGGTGGTACTATAGGAGGACGAGAGGGCCTTCTCGCACCTCTCAAAAATCTGATAACTAGATCGTGTTTTCCCACTGAGCGCCTGTTGATAGCGGCATTAAAGTCTGATATAGCTGCAACACAAACCTTCAGCATGGAGGGCATACTGCCGCTGTCCATTCGTTGTTGCAAAAATAGCAGAATGACAGACACGGGGCAGTTTTCCAGGTCTCGACCATTCGATTCACACCATCTCTCAAACACTGCCCATTTACAGGCATACAGACATCTCATAGACGGGGCTCGCGCTTCCGTAAACGTGTCCATCACTCGGCGGGACAAATACCCCTGGTTTACCGGTTCCCGCAAACCATCCACACATGAAGTTTCCACCATTCAGGGTTGGGGTGCCAAACCGAGCCATCTGCCTGAGACAGGAGGTCCCGTCTCAGTGGGATCGTCCACGGGGGAGCCGTTAGTATTTCCAGCAGATCGGGAAACCAAGGTCTGTTTGGCCAGTACGGAGCGATTAATAACACTGACACCTTCTCCTCTCTGATTTTGTGCAGCACATGCGGTAAAATCTTCAGCGGGGGGAACGCATACATACGGGCATTCGGCCACGGCATCGTGAGTGCATCCCACCTAGGGGAGATCGTGACAGGGAGAAGAACAAAAGGTAATGCGTGTTCTCCTCCGTCGCGAACAGGTCAAACTCCAAACCGTTCCCAGATCATCCTCATTGTCCTGGGGTTCAGTCATCATTCTCTGTGAGGAATCCCATTCCTTGATAGCATATCCACGCCGCTGTTCAGGCTACCCGGAACGTGCTCGAATGGAGAGCAGATGATGATCGGCCCACAGCAAAAGGCTTGCTGCCTCTCTGTAAAGGGCTCCTGAGTGTACTCCGCCCTGCCAGTTTATGTACCTTACAACCAACATGTTGTCCGTGCGAATCAACACGTGATGCCCCTGGACTTGCGTGATGAAACTCAGAAGGGCTAAAAATACTGCCCTCAGCTCGAGGCGATTTATGTGCCACGTTTTCTCCGACTCTGTCCAGTAGACCGAGGCCGGTACGCCGTTGCAATGAGCTCCCCAGCCCACCGTTGACGCACCGTGACCACTTTCCGCCGCATGACCATACCCATCTGGGCGCCGTGTTGGTACAGGTCGGGGTTCCGCCATGATTTCAGCGCGTTCAAGCACCTGTGAGTGACCACAACACGGGCACGCCCCATTTTCCACACCTTTCTTGGCACCTGTGTCTTCAGCCATATCTGGAGGGGGCGCATATACAGCAGACCGAGGTGACACACCGACACGGCCGTTGCTATTCATCCCAGGAGCCTCTGATATTCCTTCAGTGCCACGGGACGGCCCAGTCTGAATGTATTCAAAGCAGACATTAAATCCTGTATGGGCTCCTGGCTCAGACGCGTTCTCATCGAGATCGATTCCAACTGCACCCCCAGGTACATGATTAACTGCATTTTTGTTTGTTCATAGAGAACGGCTCTCCAGGTGAAGTAATAGAGCGTGTTTGTGGCTGTTGAGCACATCCTCCGTATGGGCCAACACCAGCCAATGTTCCCAATAATGTAATATGCGAATTCTATTTGCTCTCAGAGGGGAAAGCGCCACATCCACAAATTTCGTAAATGTACGTGGCAGTGCTTGCCTGAACGGTATCACCATGTATTGATACGCCGTGCCTTCGAACGCAAATCTCAGAAAGCACCTGTGACGAGGGCCGATTTGGATATGAAAATACGTGTCCTTCAGATCCACCAAGACAAACCAATCTCTGGGCCGAATCTGTGCGAGTACCTGCTTTAGCGTTGTCATTTTGAAAGCGCGTTTGTATAATGCACGGTTGATGGGTCTAAGATTGGACGGAGACAACCATCTTTCTTTGGAATGACAAAGTACCTGCTGTAATACCCGCTCTCTCTCTCGCTCGGCGGGACCGCTTCTATCGCGCGTTTCGCGATACTGCTGAATCTATGAACGACACGGACGTGCGTGTCGTGTGGGGGGTTTGGTACCTGCCACAGGGGCGTGAACATTGCCAGGTACGCCAGGTACCCGGGAAGCTGCCGGCCCGGCTTTATTATCCCCTCCAGAAGTCTGAGATCCGCTAGTGAGCGACGCCTCATGTACCATCACAGAGAGGCTCAAAATCACTCTCCAGAACATTCTCGTTCACCATTCCTGGCTGGTGGAATGATCTTCCCACCCCCATCCGGAATGCTGGATCCCTGTCAATCTTCAAGCAACAACTGAAAATTCATCTCTTTCAACACTACTTGACTTCATCATATAAAAAAAAAAAAAATTCCTTCCCCTTTTCTATATCTTCATCTTTCTCTTTACCTTTCTCTCCTTCCCTTGCTAGCTTGTATTTATTTGAACAATGCCTAAGACTTGGTGTTAGGGGCACTTCCTTTGTCTGTTTGCCTCTTCAAGATTAATCGCTTTATGTATTCCCCAATTGTAAGTCGCTTTGGATAAAAGCGTCTGCAAAATGACTAAATGTAAATGTTTTAACCATTTCATGGCCGAGCATGAAGCTGCTATTGCTGGAGGAGGAGAAAAGGGCTCTTTTTGTGAGGGTGCATTCTGAACATACACAACACAGATAATATCGTAGTCACCTGCAACCGCCAAGGGGACTTCGTGTGAACGTCTTGCCTTTCTCCTCCTTTGATGGCCGGTAGGCAACAGATGAGGATCTGCTACGTGCTGGAGACTGTCCTGCAGCCCGGCGTGGCAGGAAGTGACTCTTCGCTCTGGAGCATTTCTGTGCCTCCAAGAAGCACTCCGCGATAGCCTCCACTGCATCTCCAAAGAGGCCGGATGGAGATACGGGAGCATTGAGCAGCGCCCTCCTGTCTTCGTCCTTAAGCTCAGTGAATGTCAGCCACAGATGTCGGTGGAGTACCACCATAAAGCCCATGCTCCGGCCGATCGCCTGGGCTGTCTTCTTTGTGGCTTTAAGTGCAAAATCCGTTGCAGCGCGTAGGTCCTTAATTGCCTCGGGATCCGCCCCACCCTCGTCCAGGGATTTCAGGAGCTGTGCCTGAAAAACTTGGAGCACTGCCAATATGTGAAGCACCGAGATCGGAGGGGTGTGTGAATCGCGCCTTTCTGCACAGTCGCCCACGTGCGGCTGTCGCCCCACCAGTGGCTCATTGGTGGCGATGGGATGTTGCCGAGAGAAATCCCGAGGGCGACGTTCCTTCAGGCCCTAAGCACCCGCACTGTGAACTCCTCGCAGTGTGGGCAGCTTGACCTGTTGAGTGCTGCCTCCGCATGGGCGAGGCCCAGGCACGGGACGCAGAACTCTTTGAGTGTCCAAGGCCTCGATGGGTCCTGAAAACAGCGTGCAAACGTTAGGCATGCTGCAACGCTGAGATGGAAATCCTTCTTCTTGCATCTTCTCCACAGCTGTCTTCAGCAGGATGTGTGAAAGAGGAAGATTCTGAGTTGGTTGTCTTGGCTGGCATTGGTCAGTGGGAGTTGCAACTTCGCTGGCGTTTTGCAATTAGATTTCAGGTAGGGCAGGAAGGAAGGAAGTCCCCAAGGCATTTACGCCATATCGAGAGACCGCTCACGAAAGGAACCCGAAGACTCGAAAGAGATTTTTTTTACTTTTTTATTAAACAGAACAAACATTAACAGTTGCAATTCAAATCAAATCAAATCAAATCACTTTTATTGTCACATCACCACAGCACAAGTGCCTTGGTGAGTGAAATTCTTACGAGCGTGCTCCAGACAGTGCAAAACAAAACAAGACAAAAAAACAACAGTTTACATATGGACAGTACATATTTACAGACTGTATAGAGGACAGTGTGCAAAATACACATACATATACTCAGTACACATAGTGTACTATATAGACATACTTAGTTATCAGCTACACATTATACACCGTATGTACACAATCTATACATTATGTAATCTATACATAGTAATAATGTGAAGGTGCAACAGATTATAAATTTACAGCAGATTGGTTGTGCAACAGATTGGTTGTGCAACAGGTAGATGTGCAAGGTGCAACATAATTATGCATATGCAATGTCGTGGGTGTGCTTTGTATGGTGTCCAGTGCAGTGTGTGCGTGTAGTCCGGTAGAACTGTGTTAAAGTGCAGTGCATGGCATGTTGTGTGAGTGGGAGTGTGTTGTAGGGTGGGTCATTTCTGACTGTTCATTAGCCTGATAGCCTGAGGGAAAAAGCTGTCCCTCAGTCGGCTAGTGCGGGATCGGATGCTGCGGAGACGTCTCCCTGAGGGCAGCAGAGAGAACACGGTGGAAGAGTGGGACGGTGGCTGGAGTCCTTGATAATCCTCCGGGCTTTCCTTGCACACCGCCTGGTGTAGATGTCCTGGAGGGAGGGAAGCTCACCTCCAACAATGTGGCGGGCAGTTCGCACGACCCTTTGCAGAGCCCTGCGGTTGCCAGCGGTGCTGTTTCCAAACCAGGTGGTGATACAGCCGGTCAGGAATGCTCTCCACAGTGCAGGTGTAGAAGGATCTGAGGATTCTAGGGCTCGTTCCAAACTTCCTCAGCCGTCTCAGGAAGAAGAGGCGCTGATGTGCCTTCTTCAGCACTGCATCTGTGTGAGCAGACCATGTGAGATCCTCAGTGATGTGAACGCCGAGGAACTTAAAGCTGCTCACCCGCTCCACAGGTGTCTTGTCGATGGTGATGGGTGTGTGTTCTCTGCTCTGTCTCCTGTAATCCACCACCAGCTCCTTGGTCTTGTCGATGTTGAGTGAGAGGTGGTTCTCCTGACACCATTTAGTCAGGGTACTCACCTCCTCTCTGTAGGCCGTCTCATCGTTGTCGGTGATCAGGCCTATCACCGTTGTGTCATCAGCAAATTTGACGATGACATTGGAGCTGTGTGTTGCTGTACAGTCGTGTGTGTACAGGGAGTACAGGAGTGGGCTGAGGACGCAGCCCTGCGGTGCACCAGTGTTGAGGGTCAGGGGAGATGAGGTGTTGTTGCCCATTCTGACCACCTGACTTCTGCCTGTCAGGAAGTCCAGGATCCAGCTGCACAGAGATCTGTTCAGTCCCAGAGTGTGGAGCTTCGCAACCAGTGTGGCTGGCACTATGGTGTTAAATGCCGAGCTATAATCCCACGAACAGCATCCTCACATAAGTGTTCTTATTTTCCAGGTGGGAGAGAGCAGTGTGCAGGGTAAAGGCAATAGCATCATCTGTGGAACGGTTACTGCGGTATGCAAATTGTAGTGGGTCCAGTGAAGCAGGAAAGCACAGAGCAGATGTGTTCTCTGACAAGCTTCTCAAAACACTTGCTGAAGATGGGGTCAGAGCAACGGGCCTCCAGTCATTCAAGCATGTGACTTTATTTTTCTTAGTATGTGAATAATTTAGGTATGTGGTATGTGAATTTAGGTATTAGGTATGTGAATCTTTGTGTATAATTTTTCAATTATACACAAAGATACAAATAAATACAATTCAAGAATATACACTCAGACTTGCCAGTGTTAACAAAAAAATAAGGTAATAAAATGACATCTTAAGGTGACACAAAGGATGAGTACAGAGATAAAGTTTTCACAGCTTTCAAATTAGCAGAATTTTGGATAGTTTCCACAAGTCGTCTTCAGATGAATGACAAAAACTGCAGTTCACTTCAATGTCTGACTTATATTTCCCAAGAAAGGCTTTAGTTGGGTAACATTTGTGAATCAGTTTAAGGGACTTCAAAGCATGTATTGTGAATCATTTGAATTAAACCGGAACTACGGAGTGTGAATCATTTGATTCAAATCAGGACTTCAAAGCATTTTTTTTATTAAACAGTACAAACATTAACAGTTACTAATATACACAAATACTTAAAAAAAAAAATAATAATTCAAGAATAAACACTCAGACTTGCCAGGGTTAACAAAAAATAAGGTAATTAAATTACATTTTAAGAAGACACAAAGGATGAGTACAGAGATACAGTTTTCATAGCTTTCAAATTAGCAGAATTTTGGATAGTTTCCACATACTTATCTAAATCAACGTTGAACAAAGAAAATACAGGTTTAGAGCCAGTAAACTTTTGTATATGAATGTGAAATTTAGCTAAACATAAATTAATTACGCAATATTTTCCTGTATTTTCTTTTCAATATATAGTTAAACAATTCAAAGGAAGCATCCTTAAAACAGAAAGAAAAGTAAATTACAAATAAGATTGGATAATGAAACATACAGAAACAATGAACAAATTAAAGCAATGGTTACATGATGTGATCATTACAATGCAAGGAAAATTGAGCCGTTTTGTATGTTTATTCAGAGTCAGCTTCATCTGAAGTCCTCTCAAGGGTTGGCGTCATCTCTTCACAAGTGTTGGGTCATCTGAAGTCTTCGTGAGAGGCTGGATATAGTCAGCAGGAGCAATCTATGGATTACACCAACAAAATGTGATGGAATCATACTTGGGAACTGGCACTTTTTCACAAAGAACAGGGAGAGACTTCAACACATTACTTCTATAGCTACTAAGACGTTTAAATATAAAATACAGTAATAATGTAGGCCTGCAGGTTACTGTGATTACTTCTATAAAATAGTAGCGGTATATAATACATTTTTGGATATTTATTCTAGCATAATTCTGAACTGAAAACTGCTCACCTATTTTAAACTTTTCATTCTCACTTAGGTCCATCAGCATCCTTTGCAATAAATCCAAGTCTCTCCTCACCAGCAAAATAAATCACGTTTAAAAGTCTTAATTACATAAGGATGTATGAAACTGCATGTAGAGAATGAATAACATCCCGTAAATCTACTAATTAAGTGAGGAATAATCTAATAATGATCCGTTTAATGCACAAGGCAATTTGATTAGCTGTACTGATAATAAACAATTTGTTTCTATAAATGTCTTACCTTTTAAAAGTTCATCACAGCGGTCTCTTCTGCTGCATCTCTATGGCGCTGATGGTATTTGCGCGAACTTCCGGGAACTATTGAGCGGCTCAGTGACCCGCCATTGCTGTAAAAAAAACGGTCAATTGGAGTCAAAGGAGTTGTCGCAACTCTCTCTCTATGGCTCTGGAAAAACCGAAAACAGGTGAACTAATTCAGTGCAGAACCTATAGGATGGTGCGCATGCGCGACTGAACGAATCACTCCCCGAGACGACTCGTTCTTCCCGAGTCACATTAAAGATTTGTTCCAAATGAACGAATCTTCGTTCAAGAACGACCCATCACTACTAGCTGATTTTTAGACAGTTATTCCCGGTGTACTCGCGGCGACATGAGCGGAAGAGTCGGAGATCTGAGCGTGAAACAAGCCGAAGCTTTGGCTCAGGTGAATTATTATTCTTTTATTCCTGTCAAGAGTATGTCGTGGATTTATTTGCTCCGGGTTTTGGGATGAAACATTCTCCCGATCAGAGAGGCCACACTCAGCGCAGATGGAAACAGCCGAATCACACTCGTTCTGAATGCAGAATCAATAGACTTTTACAAGAGTACAAAAGTGTTAGTTAATCGCTCTTTTGCGGAGTTGTGTAAATTACGTAGCTGCTGAAGTTTGCAGTGTTGCCAGCACGTGAATAGATGTTGCTAACGGATGTGCATGTGCAACTTCTGACTGTGACACTGCATAATTATTCATCTGTTTTCTTAAGTTTCGAGAGAATGTTAAGGATATTCTACCGCAGTGTCCATCCCAGAGTGACCTCTTCCTGCTCCGATGGCTGAGAGGTGAGCTGCTTCACTCACATTCATGATGCACAGTGAACAATTAGTAGGTTAAATATGAATTTCCTGCTTCAGTTCTAGTTGAATTAAAGAGAGAGAGAAATTCCCGATGTTTTATACTAATATATACATCAATTCATTTTTTTAGAACAGCCTTAAGTCTCTGTTTCATAGATATTAATATTAAAACAGGCTTAATTAATGTAAAAGAATGTGCATGACTTATAGACTGTGGAACGACTCTAATAATCTATATGACAACTATTAAATCTAATCTTCTGAGCTGATACTACCTAAAGGAAAGAATTGTATAGAATGATAAAATATGTTATAGAACGATCATGTTTATAGAATAGAAGCACAAAATACAATTTGTTAAATAGAATGACCATATGTATGTGTAATCTAACCTATAAAACAGAACCATATAAAGAATAGAGTCGAATCTTACAGAACAATTCAGCGTATATAAATATATAATGTCATAGAATAGAATGTCATGGAATGATGTAGTCTGTAGAATAGAATCATAGGTTTTCTAACATAATTTACACGAGATTCTAGAAAGAGACGACATGTCCTGCACTGAATCCGTGTTAATCGGATCAATGCTGCGTGTATCTCTGCAGTCAGGAACGGCGAGGACGAGCTCGGAAAGTCCTGGAACTCACAATACATCATATATTAGGCCTTCACGCATTGTTATGGTGTTATGGTCATGCATCTTATGGCCCTTTTATGTAGAAATATAAAGTGCACACAGAAAAAGAAAAGCTTTGGGATTCAGATTTAACTGGAGAGTTAGTTAAGTGTAATATTGAAGTTAGTTATTTAAGTTCCTCTAAGTTTATCTTTTGTTCCTCTGCTCAAAGTTGTGTCAATCGTCTGCTAAATGTATATGGTCTCTAAACGTTTAGCTGACCCAGAGTGGCGTTTGGACTTACAGAGGCCGTTCTTGGGTTTTGACAAAGGCTGTTTTGTGTTTCTGAATGCAGCTAGTCTTCTGCAGGGATTTCTAGGCACCAGACAGAGACTAGCGGCACATATTTTATGCAGGACTACTGATGGAATTGTTTAATTAATTACTACATTCATATAAACAGTGACACCATGCATGCATGGTGCTCGAGAATGTCATGACTGTGACCTGGGTTATTCCTGTATGCACTTCTGCTTACCAGTATAACTTTTTTGTGCTGCTTTAGAGACTGTTGACACATGCACATTTCGTTAATAAAAGCTGTAGTGCCTCGCGAGTGTTGATAAGATAAACACCCGATTGTGAAACACGTCATTGAGGTCTGCAGTGATGTGATATGAGTTCACTGCTGTATAAGATTGAGTGCACAGCTACTAGAGTTCATGCGTCTACAATACATACATATATACATGCTGTTCAAAGGTTAAGGATCAGTAATATTTTTTTTTTGGAAATTAACACTTTTTTGTTATAGGATGCTTAAGTTGGTCAAAAGTGACAATACATGAGATGTATGCAAGTTTCCACAAACATATTAAGCAGCACAACTGTTTTCAGCGTTGACAATAATTAGAAATGTTTCTTGAGCATCATATCAGCATATTAGAAGGATTTCTGAAGATCATGTGACACTGCAGACTGGAGTTATGATGCTGAAAATTCAGATTTGCATCATAAATTAAGTTTTAAAATCTTTTTCAATTGAAAATATTTATTTTAAATTGTAATAATATTTCACTATATTACTGATTTACAGAATTTTTGATCAAATAAACAGCCTTTGTGAACATAAGAGACAGTTTTAAAAACATCCCCATCTGAAACGTTGACTACCTCTTTAAATGAATGAATGAACTTGCTTTTGAATGGCAGTGTATGTAACTTGCCAAATATGTCTTATATCACTTTTATTTTTGCTTATGCTAATAGGAATTTATACAAAGCCTTAGCCTCAATGTGCGTAACTCATCCTGCACTATTTGTGCAACAAGCATTATCTGTTACTTTTTCCAAGCAATTAGAAACATTGGCTTAATTGTGGACAATAAAATGGGTGACAAAAATCTCACAGACTCATTGAAGCCCTATCTAGAGACCAGAATGTCATAGAGATATCAAGAAACTTGGGGATGAGCCAGTTAGCAAACACCTAGCAACCACCCAGAACACCCTGGCAACTGCATTAGCAATAATCGAAAAAGAAAAAACGCACCAGCACGCCCAGGCAACCACCCAAATCATTGTAACGGTGGGGGTGCTTTCTGCACAGGCAAATAATAGAAACATACTATGAATAAAAAAAGAAATAGTTTGATGCATCTGAAAAGCTGCGGGTGAGCGACATTGAAATAACATTTGTTTTAACAATTTGTATAAAAATTGATACATATATACATTTTATTTTGTTATATTTAGTTGTAGTATGATTATTATAGAATCATCTGAATCAGAATCAATCAGCTATAGAAAATACACTGTTTATAAGAAGCTCTTGGTACAATGCATTTGTATAAACATACATTCTGGAACATTAAATAAGCCTTTAACTAATATAATACTGTGTCTAATCTGGAACAGAAGATATAGTTTGTGCCTTATTTACTATATACTGTTAAGATATGAATACATATTTACATAGTAGAGAGAGTAAATATAGATGGGGATGAATTGATACAGAGATAATATATGTTAGTTTGTTTAGCTGGAGATGGCTTATATGCCTAATGTTTTATATTTAGAATAGTTAGTCTTTCTACTGATAACTAAATTACTTTGATTAATGGTGTATTTTAGAAGAGAAGGCACTGTATCCACCGTTAAAAGTATTCATAAGAAAGCGGTTGACATATCCAATTCCACAAAACACTGAGCGCTTTTGCCAGCTGTCGCATAATCTTCTTTATGAGTATTAAATACTTATGTATGACTCCATGTCTGACTAATTCTGGGTCAGTCGTGTCTCTAGGCCAGTCAGGTTACAGGTACAGACTAGATGACAGTAAAACTAATCCACTGACTTTACAGCATTGTGGAAATGAAATTGGGTTGGGTTGAATTTGTAATGAATGTATTTTGTGGTAATACTTGTTTGAGGAATGGCTTTTCCCTCCAAAGTAAGCCTATCTACATGGGAATATGTTAAAGGTCAGCATACTGCGACCTAACTGGTGGTCTGCTCATGGGCCTGCAGGTCTGCAAACGTTCCCTCTTTTCAACTGAACAGTTAATCTGTTACCAAGTAGTAACCTTCAGTGGCACAAGGCTTCCAGTTATGTGCAGGTTATCTTGACTGAGTGAAGACACATGAAAGCTTGCCTTGCGGAGTAAGGATGTTGAGGAAAGTCATGTGCACAGCATGTTTGCTCTTTTTACTGTGAATATGCCAGTTTAATCATGGGTTTTGTCTGTACACAAGTCTTGTGGTTAAAGATTAGGGCTGGAAACTAATGCTTTGTAGGTTCAAACCCTGCAAGACACTTAAGCTTCCTGTAATAAATTAGTTATAATGGATGAAAAACAGTTACGTTAAGTTTTTTTTACCTCCACATAATCTCTTTTGCTACTTGTCTTTCTTGTTTTACAGCCAGAAATTTCAATCTTCAGAAAGCTGAGGCCATGCTGCGCAAGGTATCACTCAAACTTACTACTTCATTGAGTTTTTCAATATTTACACTACTGTTCAACGTTTGGGATCAGGAGCTATGTTTCCATCACCCTGCTCTTATGCACATTTTGAAGTATTTCTGTTTTGGTAGAGATACAAATTAAACTCATTTTTCAGATACAGTAGGTTTACTTAACAAGTATACATTTATTTAACATATTTTATTGTTTAACATTGATGACACAGATCATTAGGAATGCTGTCCATTTAAGACGGAAGGTAATAAAATAAAATTAAATGTAATACTGACACACATTCCGTTTTCACCCACCTGTTTACGTTCACTTAAGCCATAACCGACTGTATTTACATGAGATACTCTGACTCTACACGATAGACAGTTGGACTGCTGTGTGTGTATTTGAGCACTGAGAACTGATCGCGCGCTGTATGTGAACCGAAGAAGTGGAGCGTGCGCGAGAGACAGAGAGCTCTTCTATCAGCGCGATTACGCCTATCCCGCCTTTAAGTAGTAAAGTTTAACTTAACTAACTTTAAGTTAATCGACGATGAATTGTGACTCCCGGGAAAAACGGGACGTCTGGTCACCCAGTCTCTAACCCTTCGGGTGCTGAGACAATTGTTTCAAATTGCTAGTTCATGTTTTGGTAGCCTATCCGTCCACTGAAGCTGCCAAACTTAGACTAGATATGCAAACAGCACGCCCCTTATCCAATGACAGAGACACACATTTTGAAAGACAAGACAGTTAACTTAGCCTGTAGGATGTATTTTGAATGTCCGGTAAGTTAGTCCTCAAATAACATTTTAGTCCAGTCTCGTCTTGTTAACGGAGATGCGGCATTAATTTCGTCATAGTTTTTATCATCAGATATTAGTTTTAGCTCGTCAACGTCTCGTCTTAGTCACAGAAAAAAGGTTAGTTGACAAATATTTTTCTGCGTCGATGAAATGAACACTGTATGGGATGGCAAAACCTGAATAACCAGTGGGCCGATCTCATTCCACAGCATCTGAAATGTTATGGTCATTCGGAAATGCCCGAGCAAAGTCTGTCATCAAATAAATTCTGTTATTAATTATTTATTTAAATCCAACTTTGGATGGAACCCGGCTAGTAAGATTCTGTTTTGAAAGAAAATAATATATATATTTATACATGTATAATTATACTATATACTAAATTATAATATAAGAATATTTTATAATAGTAGTAAAAATAATACAAATAATTTTTTAATTTTCTGTTTTTGCAAAGCTGAATTTTCAGCAGATATTTTTTTTTATTATTAGTTAAAAATAATTGTGTTGCTAAATGAAATGTGGAAGTGAATTCAGGATTTTTTTTTGATGAATCAAAAGTTAAAGAATAGCATTTCTTTGAAATAGAAAACTTTTGGGACGTTATTAATGTCTTTACTGTCACTTTTAATCAATTTAATGCATCCTTGCAGAATAAATATATATATAAAAAAATAAAAAAAATTTTCTTTAAAAACAATCTAAAGTTTATGAAGAGTAATGTATATCGTCATGTATAGATAAATTAAAGTTGCTATTAATTCAGTGTATAAACAAACTCTTGGTATCACTATTTCTGTCATTTAAGTTCACGATCCTGAATAATGTGTAATACTTTAACCTTTGGGGCAGAGACTGTGTCAAACTGTACTGAAAGAAGAACATTTCTGTGAATCTCTGGAATCATTGTGTGATGAATTTGGGTGTGACTGACCTTCACAAAGCCAAAGGCTTTAAATGACATGTTGAATAACTCTATGTAATATGATCTCACTAATATTAGGCCCGTTTACACCTGGTGAAACTCTTGTGATGTGGATTTCAAAGATTCATCACCCACAGCATCAGTTTATTGCTGTGTGTTGATAAAGCTCTAAAAACAACAACAAACAAAAGTCAATGTTTTTCATAGAAGTCTCTTATGTTCACCAAGGCTGCATTTATTTGATCAAAATAATCATTTTATTATGCTGATTTGCTATTCATGAAACATTTCTTCTTATTATTAGTATTGAAAACAGTTGTGCTGATTAATATTCTGTGGAAACCGTGATACTCTAACATTCAAAAGTTTGGGGTTATGTGACACTGAAGACTAGATTAATGATGCTGAAAATAGAAAAAAACTGTTTTTGTTTTTACTATAATTTAGGTCGAATAAATACATCCTTGGTGTGCATAAGAGACGACTTCTTTTTCAAAAACGTAATAATTTTAATGTATTTTTTCTGGGCTTGCAGTTATATTATTAATCCGTAATAATAACAGAAGTATTCATGCAGCATCTTTGAATAGAATGTGGTGCAGATTCTGAGAGTTTGGCAGTCAAGTGTGCTTTTCAGGTTTTAATTAAAGAGTCACGTCACTGCCTAATCACAGCTTATGGGCAATTACAGCATGATCGTTCTATGCTGTTGGGTGTTTGCTTTCCCATTGTGTGAGTGAGGCTTCTGTAGTCCATGGGTCTTTTATTACAGACCTTTTGCTCCCCATCTTGTTGTATCTCTGAACTCTGTTACCAGTATCCATTAAACCTGAGGTCAAAGCACAGCGGTATCTAACTAACACACAGAGACTCATGGCGGCAAATTATGTTGTTCAGACAGAACTGATAACGCTGTCAAAGTTGCCTGTGATGATGGTTCTCAATCCTGATCAGGTAAATACAGTTTTAGGGCAAAAACACAGGCATGTTTTTAATCATGTGTTGTTTTTCATGTGCAGCACATGGAATTTCGGAAACACATGAAAGTTGACACCATCCTTACGGAGTGGCAGGTGCCAGAGGTATGGTGCATTTGTTTTATGATTAAAGAAAACACATGTATTTGATGTATAACATATCTCAGACAGTTGTGTCCCATTTTAAGAATTACATTCTGTGATTTACTCTTGATGTTTATTTTTGTGCTCAGGTAATAGACAAGTTTCTGTCTGGTGGCATGTGTGGCCATGACCGTGAAGGGAGCCCGATCTGGTATGATGTCGTTGGACCTTTGGACCCTAAGGGTCTGATGCATTCGGTGTCCAAGCAGGACTTAATCAAGTCTAAAGTCAAAGACTGTGAGGTTCTGCAGAAAGATTGCGACCTACAGAGCGAGCGGGTAGGTGTGCAGCTGTGAAAAGTGGTGAGGAAAAGTTTAGGTGAAAAACTTTGCAAGTGAGTGTAAAAGCATTACAATCTTTTTTATTACATCACCATGTCCCTTTAGGGGCTCTGTGCAATGGGAAAATGACAAAATAATTGCAGTGTAAGTTGTCATGCAGCCTTACACTGTATATAAGGAATTTTAAAATAAAAACAATCAAAATAAAACACATTATGATATATTTTATGTTTAAAAAAATAAGTCAAAGTCAAAGTCAGCTTTATTGTCAATTCTGCCACATGTACCGTACATACATACAGAGAATTGAAATTGCGTTACTCTCTTACTCCCTGGTGCATACAGATAACACTAAACACTTACAGTAGAACACAAAAATACAGATAAGTACAAATCAATATATATATATATATATACATAGTATATATATATATATATATGTACACACATACATACACAAAAATGCAACTATTACAATATACAAATAAGGACATGTAGGAAAAAATAAAAAATTAAATAAAATAATAATAATATAAAAAATGGATAAAGTGGCATAAGGCACATGGCAGATCAGTGAAATAAACAAACAGTGCAGAATATAAATGGTGTAGTGCAAAGAGCGTATCAAGACTATTAAAGTGACAAGGAGCAGTCTTTATTTTTCAGACTGTCAGAAGAGGTAGTTGAATGAGGTCAGTGACTGGTGCTAGTCTCAGTGTGAGTGTGATGTGTGTGTGTGTGTGTGGTGTTCGGGGGTGGGTGGTGGTGGGGTGGGGGTCAGAGTTCAGTGATTTGTGGGGTAAGAGAGGGGAGGGGGGCAAGGACGGGAGGGAGTTCAGCTTCCTGACAGCCTGGTGGATGAGCTGTCTTTCAGTCTGTTGGTCCTGGCTGGAGACTCCTCAGTCTCCTCCTGATGGTAGCAGACTGAAGAAGTTGTGTGTCGGGTGGGTGGGATCACCTGCAATACTGAGGGCTTTGCGGTGAGACGGGTGTTGTAAATGTTCTGGAGAGAGGGGAGAGAGACACCAACGATCTTCTCAGCTGCTCTCACTATCCGTTGAAGGGACTTGCCCACACAGGACGCGTTGCTCAGGCGCCATACCACACAGTGATGCAGCTAGTCAGAATGCTCTCGATGGTGCCTCTGTAGAAGGTGCACATTTGATGGGGCCGGGGCTCTGGCTCTTCTAATAGTTTGCGGAGTGGAAGTAGAGACGCTGTTGTGCTTTCTTGGCTAGTGCCGCAGTGTTGTCCAGGAGAGGTCCTCTGTGATGTGTACACCATCAGTTTTGAACTTGGTGCTGCTCACTCTCTCCACGGTCGCACCATTGATGGTCAGAGGAGCATGCAGAGAGTGCACTCTCCTGAAGTCAACGACAATGTCTCCTTCGTCTTTTCTCCACATTCAGAGAGAGATTGTTGTCACTGCACCACCCGGCCAGGCGGCTCACCTCGCTCCTGTAGTTTGTCTCATCTCTGTTGCTGATGAGACCCACCACAGTCGTGTCATCCGCAAATTTAATGAAGCGGTTGGAGTTGTGTTTGACGGTGTGCAGTCGTGGGTCAGCAGAGTGAAGAGGAGGGGGCTCAGCACACATCCTTGGGGGCCCCTGTGTTCAGTGTGATGGTCCAGCTGGATGTGTTACTGCCGACCCGTACTGCCTGAGGTCTCCCGGTCAGAAAGTCCAACAGCCAGTTGCACAGCGACGTATTGTCAGCCCCAGCTGGACCAGTTTATGATGAGCTGTTGAGGGATGATTGTGTTGAATGCTGAACTGAAGTCTATGAACAGCAATCTGACATACGTGTCCGTTTTGTCTAAGTGTGTCTTTGAGGGCTGGGTGGAGGGCAGTGGCGATGGCATCATCGGTCGAGCGATTTGACCTATATGCAAACTGGAAGGGGTCCAGGGAGGGGGGAGGACAGACTTGATGTGCATGACTAACCGTTCAAAGCACTTCATGGGGAATAGGAGTGAGAAAATGCTACTGGACGGTAGTCATGCTGAAGCAGCTGATGGAGATGACTTCTTCGGGACTGGAATGATGGTGGTAGCTTTGAAGCATGTGGGGACAACAGCCTGGCTTGCCAGTGAGATGTTGAAGATGTCTGTGAAGACATCAGTGAGTTCCACTGCACAGTCTCTCAGTACACGCCCAGGCAAATGTTGTCAGGACCCGGAGCTTTGCGTGCATTGATCCTGCTGAGGGATCTCCTCACGCTGTGCGGGGACAGCGTCATCATCTGGTTTCGCCAGAAAGAGGAGGTGGAGTCTTCTGTGCAGTGGTGCTGTTTTGTGCCTCAAAGCGAGCAAAGAAGGCATTCAGCTCGTTCAGCAGGGGATGGTAGGAGAAGTCACAGGTCTGTGGTGGGGGCTTGTAGTCCGTAATGGTCTGAATCCCCAGTGCCACAGGCTCCGAGTGTCTCTGCTGTCACTGAAACGATGGTCCAAGAACTATCCTCCTGGAGTACTGTCTCTTGGCCCTCTCAGTGATGCCGCGGGATAGTTGATGGCCCTAGCTGTCCTTAGGCCCTCCTCATCTCCAGCTCTAAAGGCAGCATTCCGAGCAGCCTAAGAAGTCTGTAGACCTCCCCTGTCAGCCATGGCTTCAAACCCAGCGAAGTGGTTGGCCCGGACAGTGATAGTCTTTGTGACCGTTACATCATCAATACACTTGGTGATGTAGGCAGTGACAGTCTCTGTGTATTCTTGGAGGTCTGTAGTATTGTTGTATGTGGCAGCCTGCTTGAACATATTCCAGTCAGTGTGTCGAAACAGTCCTGAAGTGCCTCTGACGACCCTTCCGGCCACACTTGAATGAGGACTGTGATTGTGTATCGGTTTGAGGCTTTAACGAGCATTCTGTATGCAGGCATTAGCATGACAGTGATGTGGTCTGAGGCTCCGAGATGGGGGAGGGGAGGGCTTGTAAGCTCCTCTCTGGGTGGTGTAAACAAAGTCCAGCGTGTTTTTTCCCCTTGTAGGGAAGTCAACATGCTGGTATATTTTCGGGAACATCCACTCTTAAGTCTGCGTGATTAAAGTCTCCAGCCAAGCAATGAGAAAAGCATCTGGGTGGGCTGTCTGCTGCTCACTGATGTGCTGGTACAAATCATTCAGTGCCTCACTCCTGTTGTTGCTATGAATGGAGTTAGGAGGGATGTATACAGCAACGATAAGAATGGCTGTATATTCCCTCGTAGATAGAACGGCCGGCACTTAATAATCATAAGCTCCACCAGGGGTGAGCAGTGTTTGCAGACCACAACAGCGTCGCGGCACCATGCATCATTGATGTAAATACAAAGCCCGCCGCCGCGTCTCTTACCTCCCTCGACGAGAGCTCTGGGTCTGCTCGATAGCATGTTAGCTGCTCGAGCTGAATGGCGCAGTCCGGAATGCGCTGTTGTTAAGCCATTGTTTCCGTAAATACAAAAACACAACAGTCTCTTACAGTCCTCTGAGTAGAGCGAAGAAGTCGGATGTGGGAGTCCAGTTTATTGTCCTTGGAAAGAGCGTACGTTCGCCAGTACGATTTGGTCTAGAGGGATTTTTAGGCTGGCTTGTGTGGGTTAGCCGCTAGCCTAGCTCGGATACCTCCGCGCTTACCCCTCTTCTGCTTCCTCTCACGCCGCTTGTAGCGCCTCCGCTGTGGATATAAGCGATAAGATGTAGTTTTAGCAATGGAAGTGTTGGGGTCGGTGATGGTGTAGGCCTCCGGAAGCAGACTACGAGGTCCCGCAGCTCTTCGGCGTGCGCGGATTTAACTCTGTAAAAATGTGGTTCTGCCAGTCATCGAGCTGTTATAGAAACTCACGACTGTGGGAGGTGCGCGCTTTAAGGGGGACAGTTAGACGAGACGAATAAATGTACAGAAACATTGCGACTTACAAGACAAAAAACACGAAAACACCGTTCTGTCTGGAGAGAGAGAAGCCGCTGCGACTGTTGTGCGCGCCGCCATTTTGAAAAATTTTACTTGCATTTGCCATGTGACCATTAACCAACATTAGAATGAACCTTAAATATGCAAATATGTCTACGGAGTTACATTAAGTCATTTGCAAAGGCCTTTTTATCCAAAGCGACTTACAAGTTTGGGAATACATGGAGTGCGATTCAGCTTAACGAGGCAAACAGACAGAGGAAGTGCTCGTAATAACCAAGTCTCAGGCATTGTTTCAAAGGGGCAGCCTGCAAGCTAGCCTGGAAGGAATAAATAAAGAGAAGAGAACTTTTTTTAATTTTTTATTATTAGGATGAAGTCAACTAGTGTCTAGAAAGAGTTAAGGTGAGCATAAAGTTTCAGTGTGTTTCTTGAAGATTGACAGGGATCCAGCATTCCGGATGGGGGTGGAAGATCATTCCACCGCCAGGAATGATGAACGAGAATGTTCTGGAGAGGGATTTTGAGCCTCTCTGTGATGGTACCCACGAGGCGTTGCTCACTAGCAGATCTCAGACTTTTGGAGGGAGAAAGGGAGCGTAGATTCGTAATAGTGAGTGAACCGGTAGGTGGGTGCTAAGCCTGTGGTTGTTCTAGGTATGCAACCATCAATGTTTTGAACTTGATGCAAGCTGCAACAGGTAGCCAATGCAAGGAAATAAAGAGAGGTGTAACATGTAGCTCTTTTGGGCTCGTAGAAGACCAGCCGTGCTGCTGCATTCTGAATCAAATTGCGTGTAGAGATTAAATCAAATTGTGGTTTGATGGAAGTCTGGCCAGAAGAGCATTGCAGTAGTCCAGCCTAGAAATGACAAAGGACCTGGACAAGATGTTGTGCAGCATGCTCTGTTAGAAAGGGCCTGATCTTTCTGATGTTGTGTAGTGCAAACCTGCAAGATCGAGCAGTCTTTGCAATGTGGTCTTTGAAGGTCATCTGTTCATCAAGCATTACACCAAGATTTCTGATCGTAGTTGATGGGGTAATTGTAGAAACCTAGCTGGATGGTGAAATCATGCTGTAGACTGGAGTGGAGTGCCATCCTCCATGAAAGAGGAAGATAAGAATTTCAGTCTTTGCCAGGTCCTGAGCTAAGTAGGTGATGTTCTTTCATCCACGCCGAGATTTGTCTGCCAGGCAAACTGAGATGCGTGCAGCTACCGTTGGATCAACTGAAGTTGAAAAGAGAGATATGGGAGCTGTGTAAAGTCATCAGCGTAGCAATGTAGATTTGAAAGCCATGTGCCTGTATGATACGGGACCCAGTGATGTAGTGAGTATTTCTATGTGTAGAAGAGGAGGGGTCCAATAACAGTGACCCCTGAGGAACCCCAGTGACCAGTTGATGTGCTGTGGATACCTCCCCTCCCCAGGCCACCTTGAAAGACCGACCAGTTGTGAGATAGGATTCAAACCCAGCTGGGGTGCGAAGTCTTCTGACGAATTCCAGTGATGTCCAGTGATGAGAGGGTGGACAGGAGCCCAAGATCTGGTGATTGACAGATTGTCAAAAGCGGCAACAGATCCAGCAGAATGAGACTGATGATTTGTTGACAATCGGTTTCGTTGCAATTCGCAGGGCTTCAGTGACTGAAAGAAGTCGCGCAGTCTCAGTTCAATGGCCACTCCTGAAAGCTGACTAGGTCTTTAGCATCCAGTTTGTTGTTCTGTCAAAGAAACAATGAGACCTGGTTGAACTTTCCGACAACTCCGTTCGAGTGTTCAACGCTTGGCTATGAATGGAAGGAGAGAGACAGGTCTGTAGTTTTCTAAAAGAGACTAAGTGTTTAATGTAGTTTTTTTGAGCAGTGCCGGCTTCTGTTACCCGACAATAGCCTGCTTGAATGCAGTACAAATAGATGCCTGTGAGGAGAGATGTGTTGATAACTAACACTTCGCACAAGGAGCAGTGCAAATGACACAGGCTCCTTCTTAGCCGAGGCGCAAATTATTATAATTACCAATAAGTGCAATCAAAAATATAAACCTCAATGAAAATGCAGAGTAGAAATAGGAAGGAAACAAAGTATTTCTTCCTTGCAGCAAGTAAATAATTTGAAACAACAGATCTACAATTATTACAACACTTACGAGCAGCCGTCCGTCTCTTCTGGTGACTAATCGGCTTCTCGATGTAGTTAAATTATTGAAACATTACCCTAAATTCTCTGGGTGTAATTCAAATAAATATTTTACATCCAGTGAGTCCAGCTGACAAAAATGTTTAGAAACCCTTGCACTGTAATATTAAATAAGGTAAAATACATAAAAGGGTTTCAGGTCATTTTGACCTAAACAAATTGACGTAAAATCATGTGGTTTATTCCAGATGATCACTTTCACCAAAGATTGTAATTATGAATCATATCATAGTTTTTATGCAAAATTAAAAGTTTATGTCTGTCTTTTTTCTCTTTCTTCTCTCCCAGTTGGGTAGGAACATTGAGTCCATTACTATGGTCTATGACTGTGAAGGTCTGGGAATGAAGCACTTGTATAAGCCTGCTATAGAGACTTATGGAGAAGTGTGTATTTTTTACATTTGTTTCTTTATTATTAATATATAGTTTGTTTCTTTCAGTTGCATTAGACTCATATTTATGTCTTTAATGTCCTTTCATAGATTATCACTATGTTTGAAGATAACTATCCAGAGGGACTCAAGAGGTTATTTGTCATTAAAGGTTAATAGTATTTTCCAAACTTTGTCAGTTATTAATTTGGAATATTTGCACAGTTAGGAGCTATTTTATAAGCAATACATATTTTGCATGTCACTGTGATATACTGCTTTTGAAATCTGAATCTCAAGACTGTTTCTGTTGCAGCACCCAAACTGTTTCCTGTGGCTTACAATCTGGTGAAACATTTTTTGAGTGAGGACACTCGCCGGAAGGTCGTCGTCCTGGGATGTAAGCGAACACATATCTTACTGCACTAATGTCTTTTCAGGGATCCGACGTAGTATTGAAAAGAATGGAATGTGATTTTAGTCATTTATATGTGGAATAAGTATGGAAAAAATAAAACAGAATACGAAAAATATGTGTTTCTAGACCATTATAGACATTCTGTGTTCTAAAATATAAAATTGGGAATTTCTAAAAATAAATGTATCATACAAGCAGAGTGTTTTTCATGTTGCTTTAGTTTCCTAAAGGAATATTCATCTTGATTGTGTTCGTACTGTTTGTTTGACGTTCTGTCAGTTACCACAGTCTAGAATTTCAGTATTTCTACACAATTTATTTGCTCTGAATTCTTAACAATGGAAACAGAAAGGCTGTGGTTAGTTTTTAAAATTGATGCTAGGAGGAATTGACCAAACCAGCAAGGTTATTGTACAATGCTTGTGCTGTTCAGACAAACTGGCATTGTCAGTGACTATTTTAAACCCTCTAGCTCACTTGCCAAACTTCCATTTGAATTATTTGCTGTAAGTTGTTTCCCGTGTCCCGTTTTTGTTTGGAAACACTGAGTGTCAATATTCTCAACCAATTCTGTTTCTGTCTTCATAGCAAACTGGCAAGAGGTTTTACAGAAATATATCGACCCTGAGGAGCTCCCAGCGTACTATGGAGGCAAACTGACTGACCCTGATGGTGACCCCAGATGTAGAACCAGGGTGAGTAAAAATCAAAGGGCACACATCATTCTGAGTGACGTTGACTTGCTAACGAGCTAATGTTTAGGTGTAACTACACAGTTTTATTCTTTCAGTTGAAAGTTAATGACACTTAAGATATTAAGGAAGCTGCCAAGCCACATGAGAATTAGTCATCAGTTTCCGTTTTAAGAACCTTGAGGTCTAACCCATGTGCAAAACCGATTTTCTCGATTGATAGTGTCCTCTGTCTGATACTTTACTCTTAAATCAGCATTGAAGCACTGTAGGATTCTTGATTTTAGAAATTTTAAGAATTTCTGAGTTTGATTGTTTATGAAACTGTTTATATCTGTGCTGAACTGCACTCAGATCACCTGGTCACTAAGGACATTCAGGTATGGACGAATAATTCTGTAGAGCAGCTCCAAGACTGTTTTGATGACACGGATTGGGACTTGTTTTTTAATACTGGGAAGGATATGAATGACATAACAGACACAATTTCAGCTTATATACAGTTTTGTGAGAAAAACATGATTGGGACCAAAACTGTCAGAATTTTTCCTAATTATAAGACATGGGTTTCTAAAGACTTTAAAAGGTGTCTGAATGATAAAAAGAGAGCTTTTTGTAGTGGTGATCTGATCAATTTTAGAGATGGTTAAATTGAGGGAAGCTAAATTACATTATAAGAACAAGATTGAGGAAAATTTTACAACAGGCAATGTTCGGCAAGCATGGGATGGTCTGAATATTATGATGGGTAGGAATGATAAAAGGCATACGATCCACCTATTACTATACCTATTAATGAAATAAATATATTTTTTAATAGATTTGATACTGAGGTTAGTAGTCTTAACTGCAATAGTATTTGTCAGACCATCCCATATTGCTCACTTGTTAATTTGACGGAGTTAGATGTGGTTGCTTCTATTTCTAAGATAAAACCTGGTAAAGCTGGGGGGCCTGATGGTATTAGTGGTATTAGTGTTAAAGACATGTTCAGAAAGCTGCTGTTCTCCAGTTGGAAATGTGTAATTTTGACCAAGCATTTCCAGGCAAGCTGGAACTGTACCTTCCTTATGGAAAGAAAGTGTGATAATCCCAGTAGCAAAGGGATTTAGTTTATACTTCAGTTTATACTGTGAATGATTTTTGCCCCTTTAGCTTTAACTTCTGTGTTATGTAAAACTATGGAAAGGATTCTTGCCAAACATCTAATGTCATCTGTTGGTTCAAGTATTGATCCTTTGCATATAGACGAAATAGGGGTACTGATGATGCTGTGTTAACTATGATGATTTTTGTAACTTGTCATTTACAAAATTCAAATTCGTATGCTAGAATTTTATTGTTAGATTTTACATCAGCATTTAACACAATGAGGGTTGATATTTTGTTAGAACGGTTAATATCTTTGGGTGTCAACAGGTGCCTGGTTTTGTGGATTAAGGACGTTTTGTTGTCCCGTACTCAGAGGGTATGGTATAATGGTCAGCTGTCAGATGAATGCATTGTTAATTCGGGAGCCCCTCAAGGATGTGTCATATCACCTGTATTATTCTCACTGTATATTAATGATTTTATGATTCACAATTCTAATTTTAAACTTTTTAAGAATGCAGATGATATGGCTTTGGTAGGACTTCTCCAACAAGATGATATAAATGAGTCGTTGAATAGATTAAATATGTTGAGGAACTCTTGGGCTGGTGTGTAATAATAGTGCACTAATATTAAATATAAACAAAACTAAGGAATTAGTCATCAGTCGTACTAGGCAAGATGTTGCAATTGTGCCTGTATTGATAAAGAGTCACTCAGTTGAGATTGTTGATAATATTAAATATCTTGGCACATACATTGATAGTAAACTGAGATATGTGGATAACACTAATTATATTTGGAAAAAAATGCATGCAACGTCTATTCCAAATACGGAGAATCAGTAGGTTTGGAGTGAGACCAAACATATTGGAGATTGCCTACAAATCATTGGTAGAGAGTGTGCTGACCTATAATTTAACTTCATGGTATGGGCACCTTAATTTTAAGCAGAAAAATAGTCTGGTAAAAGTCACTAACATAGCTAGTAAAATAATTGGCAGACCACAGAGTAAGTTGGGTGAGGTTCACACCTCAAGATGTGTTGGGGAAGCGGAGTGTATTTTAAAAGACCCAACTATTTTAAAACACACAACTCTGTGTGATCAGTTTGTTTTATTTCCCTCTGGGAGATGATTTTTAATGCCTAGAGCAAAGACAAATATCAATAAAATATATTTTGTACCTGCTGCGGTCGGATTTCTTAACCAAAAGGTGCGATTCAGTATGATGTTTTTTTATGTGTTTTGTAGTAGGATTATGTGTTTGTATGAATATTTGGTTTTCGCTGGTGTGGTCAGACATATTTCAACCAGTTGTTTAAAGAAACAGCCTTTGTGCAAGCCAGCATTGTAGGCTAACGTTACTCTTCCAGGTTCAGGAAATAGTCCTCTGTAAATTGTGCTGCAAACACTCTAATATTTGGGATGAACGGTTCTGGAAGTGTTGTAAATACAACTAAACCACTGATTTCTAGGTGTGTCCTCTTTTGGAAGCCCAAACTTTCACTTTTAAAATGAAACATAGCGTCTCCAGGACATGGCGTTGGCGGCAGCAACAATACTACAGCGATAATACAAATCACGCCGCCTTTCATTGCGTGTATGTTTGAGTGGTCTTTTGCAAATCTCCCCACATTGTGATGTAGATGTGGGGGCGTTTTTAAATTAGCCATTTTAGGGAGGCGTGGCAGAGTCTTAACTTTGATAAAGAATATCTCTTTTTTGTTTTGAGACTTTAGTTTTTACAACTTCAGGGATCTTATCTAGAGATCGACCGATATATCGGTTTACCGATATTTTTCCCGATATTTAAGCATTTTACCATAATCGGTTATCGGTTTTGTAAAAAAACAAAATCGGTTTTGATTATTTTTTTATTATTTTTTTTTGGCACATACATAATTATACAGAGTATAACCAGCAGTGAAATTTGTATTCTCTGCATTTGACCCATCCAAGTGCACACACACAGTAGTGAACACACACACACACACACACACACACACACACACACGGCACACACTTGGAGCAGTGGACACTGTTCACTCAGGAGAAGCTCCAGCACGACCACCGCATGTAACTTTATACAAGATTCACTTGTTTGAAACATGCTATAAACTATATTAACATTTACTATAGAAACCATTCTTTTGCCAATAAACATCTAAATAATTACATCTCTATCGAAATTAATTATTTATTATCTCCGCAAGCGATCGCAGTTTGAGTATAGTTTGTGTAAATGCATAGATAAACCGCGCTGTCAGCAGTTTTCATAATTTATAATGACAAAAAACATTTTAAAATTCTGATAAAACGTGCCAGTTAGAAATGCAATAAATATGATGCTTTGTTTGTTATAGCTTATTTCAATATTCCAGAGAATATTATTCAGTGAATTATTCTTCACTCTTTAGTCTATTAAACAGCTTATAAACCTAAAACTGTAGTTTAAAATGAAGTTGATATGACTTCTGTCCTTTATTTTCTCCATTTGAAAACATTAGACATTATTTTGCTTACTGTTAATATCAGTGTTGCTGATGATGCTTTTTATAAATAAAATGTTTGTTGTAATTTTCAACAGTTTTTTGTTGTTGTTAAGATGACTGAAAGAAGGGAAAACCAAAGTGAAGAATAGACTTACTTCACTCCGTTATTTATTTACTTTATAACAGTAAATAAATATCGGTTCTGCATATCGGTTATCGGGTACATAAACATGCAAATAATCGGTATCGGTTATAAAAAAATCAATATCGGTCGATCACTAATCTTATCTATGCATGAACAGCTTGTAACACTCCAAAGAGAAAGCAAAACTTGAAATCGCATCATATGACCCCTTTAAGAGGTTTCAGAGGATGTATTTGGAATTAAAGTGATCATGAACTGAGAAACCAATGTTCTCTTGATCTTTTGACATATATGAGGTCATAGTATTATAAAAACATCCTGTAAGTTTAAGTTTCATAACTCAAAACTTTCCCGTTAGTCTAAAAACAGCTTCTATTGAAGGCAGTCTGCCAAAACAACCGCTTGTGAAATGTACCACTCTATGATGTAATAGTGTGGATAAGCACCGCCTCCGCAGAAGATCAACTCATCACTGCCTGTTTAGCCCCGCCCATTGATTTGCGCATGTAGTGTGAATAACGAGAAAGCAAACACAGGTCTGCACAGAAACCAAACTATAAAAATGCTCTGAAGACAACAAGACGCTGTGCAGTGCCACGTTGTGGAAAAACTGTCTTTGCATTGCCTTCCTTCTGATCCCAAGGAAAGAGTGAATTAACTTAATTTTTAATGAATTTCTGGACCGTGTCAGTAAGAACTTGGTCCTGGGTTCTCTTCATTTTACCACAGATTCGTTTACAAACAAGGCACAATTTGACGTGGGATTTTCAGAAAGATTGAAACTGAAAGACGGTGCTGTGCTGACTATATTGGATCCGTGATAACATTATAAGTGGACCTCAGAGAACAGTACAAAATAAAAACAAAGGCAGTTCATGACCCCTTTAAGATATTTTTTCTTATCCAGTTCTGTTTATATTTGTGACTTTTTATCTCACAGTTCATTCTTTTTCCATTTTTCTCAGTATCCTAAGTCTGCATCTTGCAATTTAGTATTTTTAATTCTGCCATGAAAAAAATTAAACTGTAGTTGCATCTTTTTATCTCAAGATGTTTTTGCTTGCTAATTTGAGTTATGCTATCCCCCCCCCATTTATATCTCGCAATTGTGACTTTTGTTCTCAGAAATTCTATAAAAAAGTCTAAATGTTAAGATATAAACTCAGAATTGTAAGCAAAAAAAGTCTAAATTGTGAGATAAAAAATCAGTTACCTTTTTTTATGCCCATCATAAAAATTAGCTGGACAGTTTTTTAATTGCAAATAAACCATGGTCTAATTCACAGTGTAGTAAAAAAAAGAATAGTCAGAGATATTAGCAAATCAAATCATAAAGATACAGTTGGAGTAGAAAAAACCTCAGTGGAAAATTTACCATCAGCAGTTTAGCGGTTTTGTCTTGTAATCGCAACTCTGGATGTTCATTTGGAATACAGTCTTGCTGTTAAACCACCGAAATGTAAATATGAGGAACAAGATCACAGTTTCATGACAACTGGCATCACAAAGTTGCACTGGCTTGTATATGATGCTATTAGATACATCATGATCTGTTACAAATATATTAGGGAAATAACTTAATAATTCTAATTACCGAATATAATTTTTAGGAAGTAATGCAAAATACAGTTTCATAGCCAAAAGTTTATTTTGGACTATTTGTATGCTGTTGGTTTCGTGTTCATCTTGTGTCATTGAATGAAGCTTCACAATTTGAACCTTCTATGGTCAGCACTTATTGTTTTGAAGTATATTCAAGGTTCAAGGTTTTTTATTCGTCACATACTCAATTATACTGGGATATAATCAGTAGTGAAATGTAAATCAGGTCAGGTCCGCTCAATGGACAGTGCAGAATATGTAACACAACACAAGACCAAATAATTTTTTATATTAATTTAATTACAATTTTATTTTGTATTAGTTAATAATATATTGACATCCGCTTCTGTCTTGACATGCTTTCCTTTTCATTTTATGAAACAATGACATGAGGTTTTTCAGTCCAGTTTTTCTCTCCCTGCTAAACGCTATGTGATGCTTAGTTTAATGTCTTGAATTTGCATATTTGCCTATTTAGTTCAAGCCTGTATAGGAGCTTCCTGCTTAGCCTACTGCCAGTATACCCACATCATTTAGCAGTACCAGTAAATATAATATAAGAACATAGTCAACCTGTGGCCTATGACAGCCTACTTATAGATGTATTTTTAGTGTCCCAAAACAACAGAGGAGTGAAATAGCTGTCAAATGGTTGTTTATCTATATCAGTTAATGCTTGCACAACATTTTAAACTTCATTATGATACGCTTGATGCCATGTGGTGTAATCTGGACAAGAGCCTGTTGCATTTGTTCACTGGTTATTGCTTAAGCTGATTACTCAGTTGATCAGCTGGCAAGGTTGCAGGTTTGGGACACATGGCATGACTAATCTTCCCCTCCAATCTGTCTAAGCATGTGGATATGGTTGTGTTTGTGATAAATCCTGAATGTGAAGAGCAAAGGGCTGTTATGGCAGCGGCACTGGCACTTGAAAAGCACCCTGTCAAACCGACATAAACTACATATTTAACCCTCTGGTATTCCTCACTTAGGGAAGGAGAGAAAGAGAAAAAAATGAAAAAAATTATTTTTTTAATTTTTTACGTTTATGATGAAGTCAAGTAGTGTCGAAAGAGATGAGTTTTCAGTTGTTGCTTGAAGATTGACAGGGATCCAGCATTCCGGATGTGGGTGGGGGAAGATCATTCCACCAGCCAGGAAGGATCGGTGAACGAGAATGTTCTGGAGAGTGATTTTGAGCCTCTCTGTGATGGTACCACGAGGCGTTGCTCACTAGCAGATCTCAGACTTCTGGAGGGGATGTAGATTTGTAATAGTGAGTGGAAGTAGGTGGGTGCTGAGCCTGTGGTTGTTCTATATGCAAGCATCAGTGTCTTGAACTTGATGCGAGCTGCAACCGGTAGCCAGTGCAAGGAGACAAAGAGAGGTGTAACATGGGCTCTTTTGGGCTCGTTGAAGACCAGTCGTGCCGCTGCATTCTGAATCATTTGTAGAGGTTTGATTGTGTTTGATGGAAGTCCAGCCAGAAGAGCATTGCAGTAGTCCAGCCTAGAAATGACAACACAGAAATGAACAAGGGCCTGGACAAAGTTTTTTTTTTCTGTTTGTTAGAAAAATTCCATTATTAAGATGTTATTAACTTCAAACCATTGCTAGCTAATATATTATAGTATTATACCTCTATATATTGGTTGAGTAAATATTTACGTAAATGTTTACATTGTAAACAAATTTACAAATGGTTACATTTCTATTTCTAAAAATAATTCTATACTAGTACATGTGTAGGATTTAAAACATGAATCACATTCAGCGTTCTGAACTGAGGCGTTTTATGTCTGTATGTAGATACACAGGTAAAGATGGTGCCCCCTTCTGGACTGGAAGTGCTAAAAGGCCTCAGAAGACTCGAAGTGGACGGATATTTAGTTATTTAGTTACAAATATTTGTAAAACTGTAATCCTTGGAGTCTTTGTTGGACTGTGATATCGCACAAGTTAAATAAATGTTTGTTTTCTGTGTTTAAGGCTAGAGAGCTGAAGATAGAAGTTGTTTATTTTGTCCTTAAGACAATTAGAGTGCTTGTTTTCCCACTAGTGTGACATATGGATGGCAATTCCCTTGCCTAGTAAATCTGTAATTAACCTTAAAGAAAACCAAAACACTTCCTTCAAGAGAAAATCGCTAAAGGGGAATGGGTGCAAGTCCTTGAGAAAGATCTGTTTGTACCAATGAGCACAGATTGGAGTAATTACATGTTTGAATGACATGTCGAGACTTACGCAAATCCCAGAACAACAGGCTTCTATAGGAATGTCTTTACACGAAGATGTTTTATGGAGTGAGTAATAAGATTGTGGCTAAATCCCAATTCACATGCTTCTACTATACATTACAAAAATATGTGCTTTTGAGTGTTTAAAGAGAACTTATGCGAGTGTTAGCATCTGAATATATCCCTGTACTCGCTAAATTCAATAACCTAACATCAAATTATAAATTATAATTATAATTATAAATGATGTTCAGTACTCTGTTCAGTAATATTCAACAATATTTTTTTTATGTAAAACTAGATTGTATCCATCTCTTGAAAGTCTCTTATAGGCTCACTAAGACTATATGATCAAAATACATTAAAAACTGTAATGTTATGAAATATTATAATTTAAAATAACATGAGGAGAGGACCCCCCCCCCCACATGATTATAAAGTGCTTTGGGTGTACAGCAATACACAATAAAGCGCTATATAAATGCATCATTAATTCATCCATTCATTCATTCATTCAAATATAATTTGAAATAAAAAAATATATTATTTGAATGTTTTAAAATATAATTTATTCCCATGATGTCAAAGATGAATTTTTAGCACCCATTACTCCAGTCTTCAGTATCCTACAGAAATTATATATTCAAGAAACATTTCTTATTATTATAACAGTTGAAAACAGTTGTGCTGCTTAATATTTTTGTGGAGACTGATATATTTTATCCGCACTTGATGAATAGAAAGAATATGTTTTTAGCATTTTATTAAAATAGAAACTATTTTACTGTTTTGGAAATCATAACATTATACTTTTTTTCTGTCGATTTTGATCTATTTAATGCGTCTTTGTTAAATAAAAGTATAATTTTTTTTAAACAACAATTATTTGGGATGCACTAATCTTGGCGCTACCATAGAATGTATAGTATGTGAATTGGGTTGAGTCCTTTAATATGCACAATTATCTGTTATTTTGAGTGTCTACATTTGTTTCTGTGTATGAAAATAATAATATGCATCATTTTGAGTGATGCACCCTTTCTCAAACATAATCTATATATTTGAGTCTGTGACTCCAGACAACGTGACCTTAACTCTTTATAAAGTGTCTGATGTTAATGTTGTCAAGTTGTTTGTTTTCTTATTGTATTTATTTAGTGACAATTTAAACTCTTATTTCTGTATTTTACTGAGCTTTTGAAAATAAATAAACATGAACACATCTGCAGGCTGTAATCTTCCAACGTTTTCCTCTTCAAGCTTCAGAGTAGAATACTCGGCCTATATGTAGGATAATCAATCTTCAACGGTACATGTAAAGGCAATTTGTGTTCCTTATTAAAAGCCACTTTAATTTGGGCTCCTTTCCTGTCTGTTTTTTTCCTTCTGTTTTCTTATTTTCCATAAAATGCTTTAGTAATGTTAAAATGTCAGGGTTTTTTCTTTTGCACTCACGATGCCTCTGTAAGTTTCATCCTCCTTTGTTTTTTTTTCATTTTTAATTCTGATTATTACCAACTCTTCTCAGCTAAGCACGTTAAAAGAAGGTTTAAAATTTTTTTTTTCAGATTACATTCGGATCAGAGATTCCCAAGACCTACTATGTTCGAGACTCCATTAAAGTGGACTATGATCAGTCTGTGACTATTGGCCGTAGCTCATCTCATCAGGTGGAATATGAGCTACTTGCACCAAACTGTGCGCTAAGGTGAGCAGTCTGAGGAAACACAAAAACTGTTTTTTTTTTTTATACTAATACAACACAAAAACACTTTCTGAAACTGTTAATAGACAGTCACTGATCCATGACATCAAAGGTGCTGTAAAAAGGTTATTTTTGGAAAACGATGCATAAAGCTTTAGCTACCAAAACCGTAAATGCCAAACTAGCTAACCAGCAACACTCTCTGCATGGGACGTGCATTTGGGTCAGTGTTGGTATAAGTAACGCGTTACTGTATTAAATGACTTATCTACTGAAAAAGTTAAGTAAGGGATTACTGTTCCTTTTTAGGCAATTTAATTACAGTTACTAATAAAGTACTAGCGTTACATACGGTAAATAATTTCAACAGTTCTAAAATCAATATTGAATTTGAAATCTAAATTTACAGTCTAAAGATAAAATTGTAATGCATTATCTTTAACCCTCTGTGCGCCGGTGCGTTCACTTTCAATTTTTCCTAATTAACAGAGAGAATACAGCTAAGACTAAAATCAATCGAATTAAAAAAGGGCCTACTTTTATTTGTGTACACTGAAAATAACAACAAAACATTGTGCTTTTGTAAAATAAACACTACAAACCGGGTGTGCTTTCTGTCGTCTAGGTCTCTGTGAGGAACTTTCTACGCATCACAAACTCAGCGAATACTCAAGATAGCGACATGAGAAAATATGTCTATAGAAAGCTTGAAGTGTCTACTTTTATATAGTTTTTCAGATATAATGTGAAACAAAACATATTATACAAACAACATTACAAACTTCATTTTTCCTTTAACAAAAGCAAAACTAAAAATAAAAATAAAGACAGCACCTCAGAAATAATCTATTTAGCTGTCTTAATTATTAATACAAAATCAACATCAAATCCAAAAAATCGAATAGTAATGTACATTCTTGCAATTATTTTGCAATAAGAGAAGGTAAATGCTCCAAAAAAGAGCCCCACATTTTCTCAAATGATTTTGGTGATTTCCTAACATTGAAAAGGGTTTTATCAGGGGTGCAACATGAATGAGTTCGTTGATCCAATGTTTCCTAGATGGAGAATGAGTCGACTTCCAAATTAACTAATAGACATTTTTTCCCAGCCATACCAGCCAAAAGTATAAAATACTTTTTATGATGAGACAAATCTAATAATTCAGTATCCCCTAGTATCCAAACTCTAGGATCATAACTGATTGGGATACCTATAACTAGGGCTGGCTCGATACCACTTTTTCAGAACCGATACCGATCCGATACCAAAAATCTTGAGTATCTGCCGATACCGATATCGATCCGATACAGCACAGTTTTTTTTAAATCAGTGTAGAATTTCTATACTCAGTGTGTGTTGACCTGCTCATCACTCTTTTGTGTTTTACACACAATCTACTAAATATAGACAACTTTACTGTAAAGAAAAACAACTAATAAATGGATAGGGAATTATAATCTATGACAAAAATACTTTTATAAACTAGGTTAGTGGATAATTCAGTAGCAAAAGTTACTCTATAAAAATCATGAGTGCACAAAATTTTATAAAATCTCAAATTAGTGGGAAAAAATATTGGGGGAACAAAGAAAAGTGAATAAGTGTAGGACTAAATATGGTAAAAAATTATATTACTCTTTGTATTGTTGTAAAATACATTCATGGAAAACAAGTAATATATTTATATAGAAATATATATGCTGTAAAATTAAAATAAGTTTATTTTAAACGTACTGCACAGTAATGAGGCAGCGCCATATAACAGATGAGACGAACAAGAAAGGCTATTAATAATCTTTCATTGCGCAAAAATATAATACGAAAGGCTCCAATACAGAGCGGCATTAAGCACTTATGAGCATCCCCGTGCGCAGAATGATGCGCTTGAAGCAACACTGAGTCACAGCGCGCAGCACAGCTCCGGAGTCCGCATAGAGAAGTTCAAAGCACAAAGGAAAGATATATTAATGCATAGTGTATTAAATCTGTGCGACAGTTTATTGAGCCTTTTCTTTTAACAGTTTTAAATGTCAGTTTCTGTGCTTGTGAAGAACCCTTCATAGTGCTCTCTACAACAGTGTTGTGATCTAACAGACACATGGTAGAAAGTAACACGATTTAGAAACAGCACGAGACTCTAGCTAAATAAAATAATTTTATGCAAAACCATTGAACTTTATTTACAGATCAAGTATAATAGGAACAGTGGAGAGCGTTTTATTGTCTTGACTCTAGTAACCGAACGCGGCACGCAGTTTGAAAGCTGAATGGAGGATGAAGACAGCTGCAGCGGAGAGAAGTGTTTACGTGAACTTGACTTAAATATTCATCTGTACCAAACATTAAACTATGTAACGGCTTCAGAACACTTGAAATATAGTGCACGAAAACTTTATGGTGTTTTATAATGTGTTTGTGGCTTTTGTGGGGCTTAATAATAACACAATATTAGCTATGCAGAATATAGAATTTGGATCGGTCTCGTCAGACCGATACCCCGATCCAGCAGAAAATGCCAGTATCGAAGCGATACCGATCCTGAATATTGGATCGGTGCACCCCTACCTATAACCTTTGAAGATATATCAATTATATATTCCCAAAAATCCTTCAATACAGGACAATTCCAAAGCATATGAAGTAAATTGCCTTCAGATGTTTTACACCTTTGACATTTGGAAGATATAGTAGTGTTTATCATGTGGAGTTTTTGAGGAGTGTAATATGTTCGGTGCAGAATATTAAATTAGATTTGTCTATGTTTGGTGGATATTAAAATAGTCTGCATTCTTTCCATAACACACTCCCACTCTACCGGATCGTATGTGCAGTCAAGATCTCCCTCCCTTCTCTGCTTCAAGACTACATTGTCAAATGGCTTAAAATTGTTTGATAATGTACTATATCCTACAGAAGCAATACCTCTCAGAGAGGACACAATCTTGTTAAACATTTTCAAACGGCGATAATGTTGGAATTTTAGGAAATGTCTTAGAGGTGATCTCTTTGACCCAATGTCTGACTTGCAAATATTTGAAAAAAATATGTTTTGGAATATTATATGTCTGGGATAGCAATTCAAAGCTCAGTAAAGAATAATTTGCATACAAGTCCTCCAGCGTTTTTATACCTTTACTCGCCCATGCTTTTAAGGTACTATCAGCAATTCCAGGAGGTACAATAGGGTTTTCACAAAGAGGTAAATGTCTAAGTGGCTTAAAATGTGATTCTACCCAAGAAGAAATGTATAAGTATTAACTTTAGAACACTACTTAGCACAACCATATCTCTTTTGGGTTAGGAACAGAGTTAAAGGTGGCTCAGGAATGGCAATAATGAAATAATATGCTTGGAAGGTATCTTTTAATCCAATGTCAGCTTCCATATTCAAAAAAAGTAATTTTGCAGAAAGCATAACATGAGGAATCCAGCGGATAGTACTTTAGAACTTGCCCATGCAGGTACTATCCCAATTCCAGGAGTTGTACACGCCCAGTTTTCAAAGTAGGTAAATGTCTAAGTGGATAACTTCAATCAATAGAACTGCAAAGGTACAATGTCACCAAGAAAAAAATGTAAATAACTGGAAAGTATGTGAATGTAGATAAAAACTTTTTGACCTCAAAAAATGAAGTAGAACCCCAAAAAGGAACAACCTTCTACTGTTCTATATCTGTCCATCTAGTATCAACCTTATCAGGATGTAGCCAGATCCATAAAGGCCAGAAATTGCGATGCTAAATAATAATGTCTAAAACTGGGAAAGTTTAGCCCGCCTTTCTTATGTGGTGCTTGAAGTTTAAGAAGCTTTACTCTCTGGTTTTTGCCTTTCCACAGAAAGCCCGAAAATACTTTTAGTTCCTTAAAATAAGACTTGGGAATGTTCAAGGGGAGACATTGAAATGTATACATATATTTAGGTAAAATTTTCATTTTTATAACATTGATTCTGCCTATTAGTGATAAGGGTAAATCTTTCCATTTTTGCTTATAATTATTCACTCTGTCCAAAAGTGTAATGTTTTTTTTAACATCATCATATGTTAAATCAATGTGGATACCTAAATATTTAAACCCATTAGTACACAGTGTTAGTGATTTAACTATATATTTAACTCGTCTGGTATATTAATAGGTAATGCTTCACTCTTGTCATAATTTAATTTGTAGCCAGATATATCACTGTATTCCTTAAATACTTGTAGCAAGGGTGAAATAGAGGATTGTGGATTGGTCTGGTATATTAACAGCCTTGCTTACAACCTCTAGACAAAGTAAAAGTGCTTGACATAATACCATTGATGTATATTTGTACATTAGGGCAATTAAATATAATTTTTAAATATCCAATGAACTTAGACTCAAAACGCATGGCTTCTAAGGTTGCAAAGAGAAAAGTGGGCTCAAACTAACCTTTGCTACCGAACTTGTAGCTAACGCTGATGAGCCATATATTCACCTATTTGGCATGTCAATATTCCCCCTTCAATATTATATGAATAAAGTGTAAAAGTGTATATCAAACAAATGTGTTTTTTCTATACGCATTAGACTTATTTATGTGAAAATACTAAACAAACTGTTAAGCTATTAATACAAGTATTAAGCTACATTGCAAGTTGACTAGTCGCTGATGACGTCATTAATGAACAAATAAGTCTGGAGCTGTGACAAACACCTTGTGCAGTGCTATGAAATATGACACAGCGCTGCCCACATGACTATTGCACCTATAACAGCTTATTTTTATCAGTTTTTATCTGTGGCCTTTGGGTCGTTATATTTCTCACAGATTCCTGCTCGTTCTAAATCAGATACAGATAAGTAGTACAGTAAAGATTACATTCATATGAATGCATGCATTAGTGAGAGCGGTTGCGTGTGTGAATTAATTCTACCTGGCAGTGTCTCTCTACTAGTAGTGAAGCTGTGGGATTTAGTTATTAAGAAATATATGCTTGAACTTTTCAGTTTCTAAGCTATTTTACAGAGAAATCACAGAACAGTGTTGACAATACATTTTCGCGCTGAATGATTCTGTGCGCGCGATCTGCGTGTGATGTATTGTACGCGATACTGTGTGTGCGTTACAGTGCAGCAGCGCATTAGATTAGAACGTGATTAACTTACCTGTACAATAAGCTGTTTAAAACGTGCATTCTGCCATTCAATTTCAAGCATCCAGTAATATAATCACACATGTCTTGTGGAGCGCTTTCAGAGTATGAACTAGTTTGTAATTTTAACTATTTGGAAACGGAGTGTAAATGTGGATTTATTTATTTATTATCCCTCTATAGGACCAGCGACTAGTCGACGTCAAGCTTAAAGCGTCATGGCAGAGCACTGAAGTCGACTAGTCGATTAGTCTGTGCAACCCCTAGTTACTTGTAGTGGCCTTCAAAAAGGTCTATATAGTCTTAACTCAAAATATAGTGTCCTCTATATGAAGGCCTTTAGAATAATAACGTATCAGCTCTCATTCAGGAGTGGAGGCTTCTGTGTCCTTGCTAAGGGAGTCAATTAAGTTCTTAACCTCAGATGGAGTGGAGAAGATCTTTGATTTACCCATGTGTAGGATCCGAAGCTTGGAAGGGTATGCGAAGGAGTACTCGATTTCCCGGTCTCTCAACATTCGTTTCACATCCGTGTAAGCTTTCAGAGCGTTCTGCAGCTCCACGCTAAAATCAGGGAAGAAATGAATGTGACGGTTGTTATAGTATACCTCCTTACGTTCTCTCACAAGTTGAAGGATTTTCTGTTTCTCTCTGAAGTTCAGGAGTTTCGCCACGATTTTCCTTGGAGTTGCTCTGTTCGACGAAATGTTTCCCGTCCTGTGCGCTCTCTCAATTATCGGAGGGTACGGAAAGTTTTCGGCGCCAAGGATCTCTGGGATAATGCGTTCCAAAAACAAAACCATGTTTCCTCCTTCTGACTTTTCCGGCAAGTTAACAATACGGATGTTAGATCTCCTGCTTCTGTTCTCCAGGTCTTGCACTTTATCTTTTAGATAGGAGACATCCTTCTCCAAGTGACTGACTGTCGAACGAGTATCTCTTAATGTCATCCTCTGTGGCGCTTATTCTAGTTTCCACCTCGACCATTTGTTCGGATAATGTTGACATAGAGGTTTCGATGCAGGTCAATTTGGCCTGAATGTCATTGGTCATCCTGTCAATTTGTTTGCTAATGTCCTCTTTACTGGCTTTGATCTCCTTCCACAGAGTCTGTAACGATATTTCACCTTCCACATCTTCGGCCATACTTGTTAGCGTGTTGAGGTCGTTCGCTTCGGGAGTGTTGGTTATTGGTCGTGTTTTACGTCCTTTTCGGCGCAAATTGTATTTTTCCATAAACAATAGAGACTTCCCAATAACTTAATATATTCAATGATCTTTCAGTTAGGGAGATTGATGAAGGATTTTCAATGAATAATATAGCTAGTCAGAGGAGCTCACTAAAGCACGTCTATCCTCGCCGCCTGCATCATGTGACACCCCAAGTGTCTACTTTTAAATGAACGAATTCAAATCGAAAACGAATATACTCTGATTATGTAATCCGTATGAAACTAAAGCGAGGTACAGTCTTTCCCGTGTATAAAGCTAGAAGTAAATTACTAAATTACTTTTCAGACAGAGTAATTAGTAAAGTGATTTAAATACAATATTGATGATGTAATTAGTAATTGTAATTAATTACTTTTGGAAAGTAACTTTCCCAACACTGATTTGGGTTTACTAACTTTGGGTTACATTGACAAAACGTTAAAAACACTTTCAGCAACTTTCAGGATTGATCATGAGCATTAAAAGGGGACATGAACTGAGAAACCAACATTCCCTTGATATTTTGAAAAATAAGAGGTCATTGTATTATAAAAGCATCTTGTAAGTTTCAGAACTCAAAACTTTGTCATTACTCTAAAAACATCTTATAAGGCAATCTGCCAAAACAACAGCTTTAGGAATAATATAATTTCTACTCTATGATGTAATAGTGTGGATAAGCACCGCCTCCGTAGAAGAAAATCTTGATAACATTATATAAACTTGTGTATTAAATAAATTCAATGCACACAGACTGAAGTAGTTTAAGTGTGAATCCCATTTCTCTGTCTTACCCCTTCGTCTTACCCCTAGCCCTTGTCCCTCGAAACCGAGTGGAAAGCGCTAGGGGTGAAAACATCCTATGAAATGAGACACCATTTGGTTACTGTTGTCATCATACACCGTCGCGAGCTGGCTGCTATCACCAGAGGCGACAAGATCACAAACTTCCAAGGTGCCGTCTGCATTTGGTTAGGCTGTTGCACGTCATCATACATCAGCGGTCGCGAGCTGGCCTGCTATTCGCGCTCAGAACCAGAAGGCAATAGTGAACGTGAGATTGCGTAGCTTGTCAGTGAACTATCTGTGTATTAAATGCCGCTCCATTGAAAACAGGTGATGGAGATTTACCGCTAATCAAGAACCGTCTTTACTGACAAGATGTGCGACTATCGCATGCAATGTATCGTGCAGTAGTGTGTATGTCGATTGCGTGGGTTTTAGTGATGCCAGTAATTAAACCACACAAATTGACAGCCAAGTATGGTGACTCATACTGGGAATTCATGCTCTGCATTTATCCATTCCAAAGTGCACACACACAGCACACACACACCGTGAACACACACCCAGAGTAGTGGGCAGCCATTTATGTTGCGACGCCCGCGGAGCAGTTGGGGGTTCGGTGTCTTGCTAAAGTGCACCTCAGTCGTGGTATTGAGGGTGAGAGAGATCGCTGGACATTCACTCCCCCACCTACAATTCCTGCCGGCCCGAGACTCGAACTCGCAACCTTTGGATTACGAGTCCGACTCTAACAATTAGGCCATGACTTCCCCCCCCATTTTGGAGAGTATCCGCTGACAGCGTATGCTGTTCTGTGTCAGCAGGACCACAAGTATACACTGTTTTTATTCAAATTAAAGCGTAAATAAACGTAGAAGAAGTATCCGCGTGGTGCTGCTGACATAGAACAGCATACACTGTTTGCGTTCAGCGGATACTCTCCAAAATGGCGCTACAGTGACGTGGAGGAGACGGATTGTTGAATAAAGTCGTTGTTTTTGTTTTCTTGTCGCTTCATTAAATTCAGATTGAACCACTGATGCCAGATGGACTATTTTGACTATGTCTTTCATACTTTTCTGAGCTTTGACTGTGGTATTCACTTGGCAGTCAATGGGACAGTCACAAGCATCCCGGTTCTCATCCAAAATATCTTAATTTGTGTTCTGAAGACGAACAAAGCTTTTACGTGTTTGAACGACATGGGGGTAAGCGATTAATGACAACATTTTAATTTTGGGGTGGAGTAACCCTTTTAATATTAAAGAAGTTCACTTCCAGAACAAAAATGTACAGATAATGTACTCACCCCCTTGTCATTTAAGATGTTCATGTCTTTCTTTCTTCAGTCGAAAAGAAAGTGTTTTTTGAGCAAAACATTTTAGGACTTCTATGGTTCCCCCGAGTTTGAACTTCCAAAATGCAGTTTAAATGCAGCAGGGCTCTAAACGATCCCAGCCGAAGACGAAGGGTCTTATCTAGCGAAACGATCGGTGCCCTAACTGTCATGAACCGGAAGAAAACAGAGTTCAGAGCCCTTTGAAGCTGCATTTAAACTGCATTTCGGAAGTTCCAACTCAGGGGCACCATAGAAGTCCATTATAGGGAGAGAAATCCTGAAATTCTTTCCTCAAATAAACAATTTCTTTACGACTGAAGAAAGACATGAACATCTTTGATGACAAGGGGGTGAGTATTTTTTGGAAGTGAACTACTCCAATAATCTTTTGACCTATTAAATAATCATAAAATGATATAAATGATTGATTATTGGGGTTTATTCATCATATTCAGTATATGAGTATAGACATCTGGTACCGCTGCATCAGCTGGAGGGCTTCACATCGCAGGAACTCATTCTAAGTATGATGCTCTACTCTCTTCTTCAGATGGCAGTTCACCTGTGATGGTGCCGACATAGGTTTCGGTGTCTATAGGAAGAAGAAGATGGGAGAGTGGATAAAGGCCAGTGAAATGAAGGAAATTGTGCCAAATCAGCGTTACAACGCACACCTGGTACCTGAGGACGGATCCCTCACCTGCCCAGACCCAGGAGTGTGTAAGTACAGATTTAACAGGTTTTATTTTATATCACCAATTGAGATGAACATTAAACGTGCATTTGGATTTACTGAATTTTGTTTTATTCAGATGTACTGCGATTTGACAACACATACAGCATCTTCCAGTCCAAAACGGTCAGCTTCTCAGTGGAGGTCCTCCTACCTAGTCAAGTCAACCAATCAGAACGTTAGATGTTATGCAACTAGCAAGCAGACAATAAATTGAGATTATGAAACGGTTTGGAAACTCTTGCTCTGAAGCATAACAAACTCATGACATCTTATACAGTATATCTACTGTACTATAAAAGGAAAATATTATAATAATGCTCCTCTTGAAAAGGAGAGTATGTACATTAATTGAACTGACTAATCACTGCATAAAAATGGTGTGATGAAATTTACTCTTCAGTGATCAATGTGTAATGACAGACTGTTTCATCCACCGATATATCTGGATCCTGACTTCAATGCCAGTGTGATTCTTTACATTTGTTTCTGTAAGATGAAGCTGTCATCGAGTTGATTTATCTTATATTAATGAAGTGTTGAGCTTATCAGTGAGGTGTGGTTTATCAAGTGTAACAACTGTTGCAAATTACTAGACTGAAACTGTCTTGGTATGCATTTTGAGCTTGCCCTTGCGTGCCCACTTTATGATTACCTTAACTCGTGTCCTTGAAGTGTCTTTATCTGTTTAGTTATGAATCATAAATTCATTTAGATAATGAACTCAGATGAGTGTGCACAGTTGTCCCTCAGAATGTGGTAAGAGGTTAAATTATTACATACTTTTATGTTGTTGATGCACACAAATCTGTAAACCTTTTGAAATATCTTGTTTACAAAGAGCATTTGACCTGATACAGAGTATGATGTCGACATTCAAGTGGTTTGCATCTTTTTTGTCTTTTTTTAAATGTAATGTTTATTTGATGTAAACTTTTCATAGTGCGCTTTTATACCTCAGGTCCTTGTGTTTACAGTAACAGTGCCTGTATTTGATTCCAGCAACATGCATCTGTTCTGAAAGTGACCACATTGTATTTTGTCTGATTTGTCTCTATTGATTTTGTAATATTCATGTAATTTATAAGTGATATTGTATTGTTTAATTAATTAAATGTATACACTCACCGGCCACTTTATTAGGTACACCTGTTCAATTGCTTGGTAACGCAAATTGCTAATCAGCTAATCACATGGCAGCAACTCAATGCATTTAGGCATCTAGATGTGGTGAAGACGACTTGCTGAAGTTCAAACCGAGCATCAGAATGGGGAAGAAAGGGGATTTAAGTGACTTTGAACGTGGAATGGTTGTTTGTGCCAGACGGGCTGGTCTGAGTATTTCAAAAACTTCTGATCTACTGGGATTTTCACACACAACCATCTCTAGGATTTACAGAGAATGGTCAGAAAAATAGAAAATATCCAGTGAGCGCCAGTTGTGTGGACGAAAATGCCTTGTTGATGTCAGAGGTCAGAGAAGAATGGACAGACAGATGGTTAGAGATGATAGAAAGACAACAGTAACTCAAATAACCACTCGTTACAACCAAGGTATGCAGAATACCATCTCTGAACGCACAACACGTCGAACCCTGAAGCAGATGGGCTACAGCAGCAGAAGACCACACCGGGTGCCGCTCCTGTCAGCTAAGAACAGGAAACGGAGGATACAATTCACACAGGCTCACCAAAATTGGACAATAGAAGATTGAAAAAAGTTGTTCCCTGGTCTGATGAGTCTCGATTTCTGCTGCGACATTCAGATGGTAGGGTCAGATTTGGCATAAAGAACATGAAAGCATGGTGTAACGGTTTAGATGTGGGGCACATGAAATTGGGGGCTGAAAATATATTGATGCCCCCCCAACACACATATACTGATCCATGGAAGCAAATTGCTGCTTTTTTGTGGTTTTCTTGTCTAATAAAATATTAGAATTATTCAACGCCTATATAGTTCATTTTGTGGGGCCTTCTGGGCTGGTGGTGGTGGTGTAATTTTCTTGGCACACTTTGGTGTACCAATTGGGTTTAAACACCACAGCAGGGCTATGTCCATCCCTTTAGCTAGATCTTCTGAATTCCAGCAGATAATGGGTCACAAAGCTCAAATCATCCCCCTGCCCAGGCCCAACCTGGTAAAATACCAGCAATGTGTTCCTGTTGATGTGGTCAGCCCAAAAGGTTGTGGGTTCCCCAACACACATATCATATACAAGTTGTGTAAAAACAGAACAATGATGTGGAATTTACAATATTTTAAGAATACAACATGGACATATCAAAGCTGAGAAAATGTATAATTTTAAGGGAAAAAATAAGTTGATTTTAAATTGCATCAACACATCTCAAAAAAGTTGGGATGCTTTTTTGTGGCATCCCCTCTTCTTTTTTCATACGTCTGGGGATGAGGAGACAATCAAGTTTAGGAATAGGAATGTTGTCAGTTATACAACTAACTGTCTTAGGTCTTTGTCGCATCTTCCTCTTTAATGCGCCAAATTATGGGTGAATTATGCAGGCTCACAGATCCTTCTCTAACATGGGCCAGTATGTATATAGTATAATTCCTGAAAGAGGATTGGGAGCATTGTGTTCTAGAACTTGGATATACCTTTCAGCATTATGGTGCCTTTCCAATGTTAAGTGCCACCACCTTTCACAGAGATGCCCACTAGCGATAACAACTGGGTTGGCCCTGGTGTGGGGTTTCCAAAAAGATATTTTCTTGACCACAGAACAGTTTTCTACTTTGCACACTTTGGGCCAGAGAAAACGCCTGCGCTTCTGGACTTAGCTTCTTTTTTACCAATTAGCCGGCAACAGCGAGCATTGTTTCACCGAAATGTTTTCGCCACATGTTGTGCCTACCTGAGTATTGTTGCTGACCATGTCCATCCCAGAGATTTTATTCTCTGACTTTGGATGATATTATACAGTGTACTTCACTCTTTCAATTTTTTCTGAAACTCCTTTCTGATATTGCTACTTCGAGCATTGGGGAATTGGTGATCCTCTTCCCATCTTGATGAGAGACAATGCTTTTTATAACAATCATGTCACAATTGGTCCTCCAGCTTATATGTCACTTTTCCGGCCTCTTAATCTTTTTGGAATGTGTATCTCAGACTGGCCAATATTTTCTTGTCTCACTTTCAACATTTGATATGTTATCTATACTATTGTGAATAAAATATAAGTGTATGAATGTAAATTAGCATTCCTTTTTATTCACAATTTGTACAGGCCTTTTTTGGAATCGGTTTGTATAACCTGAATGCAATTGTAACTTTGGATAGCGTTTGCAAGTGCTAAATGTAAATGTACCAAATAAAGTGGCCAGTGAGTGTATTAGCAAAAACAAGTTTTAGTCTTTCTGACCAATGTATGATTAATGTCTTAATATTTGACTAAATCTACTAAAATGATTTGCGGAAAAAAACTGTCTGTTAAAACAAAGCTTTGTTTTGTTAAGCATTTTATCAATGTGATGTAGTTGGATTAATGTATTTGATCTGTTGGTGAAGCATGTACATTCTTTATAATGAGGTCAGTAGTTACATCTTTGCCCATTATAAGGTGCCATTCAATTGGAAATCTGTCTTATAATAAACTAACACATAAGCACATTCACGCACATAGACACTCAATTTAAATAGTTATAATATTGCATAATATAAGTGTGAGTAGATTTATTAGTTTGTACTTAAATTTTTTATAAAAAAAATACAGCCTCAGTGAGCACATACAAGACTTATTCTTCCGTTTAAGTTTAGAAATATTTGTGGTGCTTAAACAGTAATATATTATATTAATAAGAAAATAATAAAGGCTCTTAAGCCCACCAAGACTGCTTTTCAAAAATACAATAAAAAACATTATTATTGTGAACTTCACAAGTTAGATCAAAAGTCACCTACACCTTATAGATTGGTCTAATCTGAATATGAAAAGATTATCCTACCACTTTTACTGCTAAAAGGGCTAAAACTATAGTTGGTCAGATTGGATCTTGGTTTTAACACATGCCATTGTTTATGCAACTGGCACCTGTGCTGAATTTTCAGTCAAATCTAGTTAGTGCTGTAAAACGATTAATCGTGATTAATTACATCCAAAATATGTTTTTGTTTACATAATATATGCGCGAGTTGTGTCTATTTATTATGGACATATATTATGTACACCTGCATGCATTTATTTAAGAAAAATATGGTATGTTTATATATTAAATATAATTATATATGATATAATTGTATATGAATATAAATAAATACGAGTAAATACATGTAAATGTTTTCAAAACCTACTATTTGTGTGTATTTATACATAATATGCATAGTATACTACACAAAATGTAAACAAAAGCTTGTGTTTTGAATGTGATTATCACAATTAATCGTTTGCTAATTTGGTGTTCAATAAATATTTCGTGTTATTAGGCTATCAAAGTAAAAGAGAACGTTGTACTGCTTAATATATTCGAGATACATTTGTTTAATTCTCTGATCAATTGAATGTTCAAACGAACAGCATTTGTTTGAAATATAAATTTTTGTGACATTATAAATGTCTTTACTGTCACTTTTGATCAATTGAATGCCTTCTTCGTGAATGCAAACATTGGTTTCTTTCAAAAAGGCAATTTTATAATTGTATCTGTTTTATAACAGGTATTTTCACATATTTTCCGACGTAACAAGCGCTTGGGACAGTAAAGCAGACGCCTCCACCAGTACAGGAAAAACAACTGTCTCGGTCGCGTTTTGCAGACAGGCGTCGCGACGGCCTCCCTCCCTCTTAGGGGTCCTCTAGGTGGAGACTGGGATTTTCAAGCCTTTATTCTTACTTTCTGTGCCCCGTGATTGCAGGTGGACACGTTGAATGAGTGTTTTATCAACTGAACGTGTTTACTGTACACCATATGGACAAATTATTAAAGACATTAAACACGAAAATACCTCAAATAGTATCATAATAGTTATAACGGAGCATGGGTGACAGCCAGTGGATCTTTTTAGTATTACAACTCTTGAGACATTGTTCTTTTCTCTTTTTCTCTATTATTTAATGAAATACACACAATAGATTGTCGTAAATAGTAAATCAAGGCACAATACATTGAAATAGGACAAATGTATGAAGACAAACGTATAAAGAAGAATCCTAGCAGGTTTGCATGCTTGTTTACTCATTTATTTAAAATGTGGAAATGAACCACAAACAAGATTTGAATCAATGATGAATGTGTATTTTGTAAAGATGAACAAGAAAAATTGCTAAAAAAGCATGTGTTTTAAAAGCCCAGCCTGGACAAAGCAGCAGATGATGAGGATGCAAAGGATACAAAAACGAGACAATGCAATGGCTTTGATTCATAGATTCACAAGTACAGGTGCATCTCAATAAATTAGAATGTCGTGGAAAAGTTAATTTATTTCAGTAATTCAACTCAAATTATGAAACTCGTGTATTAAATAAATTAAATGCACACAGACTGAAGTAGTTTAAGTCTTTGGTTCTTTTAATTGTGATGATTTTGGCTCACATTTAACAAAAACCCATCAATTCACTCCCATTCAATCTCAACAAATTAGAATATGGTGACATAAGGTGCATGCAATCAGCTAATCAACTCAAAACACCTGCAAAGGTTTCCTGAGCCTTCAAAGGTCTCTCAGTTTGGTTCACTAGGCTACACAATCATGGGGAAGACTGCTGATCTGACAGTTGTCCAGAAGACAATCATTGACACCCTTCACAAGGAGGTAATCCAAAACACATTTAATTGCCAAAGAAGCTGGCTGTTCACAGAGTGCTGTATCCAAGCATGTTAACAGAAAGTTGAGTGGAAGGAAAAAGTGTGGAAGAAAAAGATGCACAACCAACTGAGAGAACCAGCTTAGCCTTATGATTGTCAAGCAAAATCAATTCAAGAATTGTGGGTGAACTTCACAAGGAATGGTGGGAATGGTGACTGAAGGCTGGGTCATCTGCTGGCATCAAGAGCCGGTCCACACACAGATGTGTCGAGGAATTTGGCTACAGTTATCGTCAGAGGCGTCACCTGGGCTAAGGAGAAGAAGAACTGGACTTTGCCCACTGGTCCAAAGTCCTCTTTTTCAGATGCTGAGAGCAAGTTTTGTATTTCATTTGGAAACCCCAGCACAGCCAAAAGCACAAAATCTGATTTTGGTAAATGTGTTCATGCTGGTGTTGGTCCATTGTGTTTTTGACTAAAAACCAGCAAACGTCACTTCTGCTGACCAGACCTGAACATGCATTTATTTTCCAGCAGGATTTGAGAAAAACCTGCCCACACTGCCAAAAAAGCACCAAAATTTAGTTAAATGACCATGGTGTTGTTGTGCTTGCTGGCCAGCAAACTACCAGACCTGAACCCCATAGAGAATATATGTGTTATTGTCAAGAGGAAAATGAGAAACAAGAGACCAAAAAATGCAGATGAGCTGAAGGCCACCGTCAAAGAAACCTGGACTTCCATACCACCTCAGCAAAAGGAGTGCCACAAACTGATCACCTCCACCCACGCCGAATTGAGGCTACAGTAATTAAAGCAAAAGGAGCCCCTACCAAATGAGTAAATTAACATACTTTCCAGAAGGCCCAACAATTCACCAAAATTCACTAAAAAATATTTTTTTATTGGTCTTATGAAGTATTCTAATTTGTTGAGATAGTGAATTGGTGGTTTTTTTGTTAAATGTGAGCCAAAATCATCACAATTAAAAGAACCAAAGACTTAACTTCATCTGTGTGCATTGAATTTATTTAATACGAGTTTCAATTTGAGTTGAATTCTGAAATAAATGAACTTTTCCACGACATTCTAATTTATTGAGATGCATTACACCTGCCCATCACAGCAGATTAAGCTCTACATAGAGAAAACAAATGTTAGACTACATTTAGCACAATTTGAGTTGACTTTACTTTTTACATTTAGCAGACGCTTTTATCCAAGCGATAAATAAGAAAAGTAACTAAAACTATAAGTTACAAGTCTATAAATACTATATATACAACATTAAGAAAATTGAGAATTAAATATGACAAATGCATACAACAACATTTCAAAACTTAACATTTAAGAAAACAAAAAATAAAGCTAAAAAAATTCAAAATATTAAAACACCAAGGTATGTATAAAAATTATTCTAACATACCTGCCAACCACCCATATATATATATAATGTACTTCACAGTGTTGAAATAAGTTACTAAAATAAATACAAGTATTAAAACTAAAACTAAATAAATACCTATAAAGAAAGAAATTCTCATAATTTATGTAAATTAAAATAGATAAATCAAACGGCAAGTTATCAATAATCCTAAAAAAAGAACACTGTAGCACAGCTAACAAACAACAACTTAACATAGTAAGAATGTTATAAAAACTAAAACAGAAGTGAAACAACAGTAAGAAAGAGGATAAATAAAAGCGATACTTATACTACATCCCTTCCAGAGGAGTCGCGATAGACAATGGTCTTTACACTCTTCGGGCTTCTCACGAGGAGGTCTTACACGACGGCTGCCGCGGTAACTAAGCTTTTTATACCCATCTAACAAAATACTACTCCAATTCAGCTGAACACAATTTCCTGTTAATCACATAAATGGCCAAGCAAGCGCCGACTGACAAGGGACGCGATACAGTACGAGACCAAACGCGATTTCAGCACGTCCACAAATAGCTGTTGTACTATTTTATGTACTGTTATATAAGCTAACATTTAAAGTTATACAATTAAAATGGTAATTGCTGTGATCGCAGTGTAATTTGTACTGTGATAATTACTGTATAATTTTATTTGTAACTAACAATACGAAATCAATAGTTGCAGTACATTCACTACTTAGAAGCAAAACTATATATGGCACATTATAGCCTAATTTTACTTAATTATTTATAAATAACAAAAGACAATCATATATCACTTGCATTAATTGGTTTGATGAAACTACTAGGGTTGCAATGATTGCAGAAACCATGGGTGCTGATAAAAAAGCTATTAATTCAAAAATAAATAAAAAAACTAATTGTGTGTGTCTGTGAGTGTTGGTTTCATCACAAATTAATTAATTATTATTATTATTATTATTATTATTTGCCGATATTATTGTCCCCTTACTGGAAAAATATCCAAAAGCTGTATTGAGGTTTTCCAGCAACTGAAAATGAAAACTAATTCAAATATTTTACTGGTGCATTACGTATGACGCGTTGCTAGTTTTATAACATTCAATTACGTTTATATATTTATTGAAAAACGTTTGATAATTAGCAATTTACAGGTTACTGTAAATCGTAAACACTGTTTCTTGCATATTGTTATTATCCGTTTTCATATGTTTAAATAACTGTCTTGATTACATTCTGTTGCTTTTACAAAAATAAAACATTAAACACACTATGTGGTCTTTGTCTGCAGCATAATGCTATTAAATGCTGCTTTCAGGCTTTTTGTTAAGCTTTTAATTTGATACATTTTAAATGCTTATATTTTGTAAAGAGAATTTAGCTTAATACAACGGCTCTGGATATAGCAAGCTACCGTCGCTATAACAAGTTTTGATCAGGCATTTCAAACAGCTACCGCCTGGGTCCTAAAGGAAACCCGATCGCGGGTGGAGACTCGATTTCTCGCGACGGCAGCAGCAGCAGCAGCTTCATTCTCAGGTCGGGAAACTGACACCAAGCGAACAGAGAAAACAGAGAGAAATCTGCATCCATCCTGCCGAGTTTCTCTATCCGGTGGAAATATATCGATATATGTGATCTGAAGTGACAGTCATACGTTCAATCGGTGAGTTATTAGCGCGCTCTGTGCGGTTATTCGCGGGTTTGGGGCCGGTTTGTCGCAGGATGTCTCAATGTTTGTGTCGCTTTGTTCTGAGCAGCAGCCATCTTTAATCGGCTCACACATCAACAAGTCCCCAGAAACCCCTCATTAACGCGTTGATTACTCATTATACCAGGCGATGTTAATTAAACACCCGCGTTGCTGCGCTTTCTGTCCCGGTTTGAAGCTCGTTTTGTCGGATCTGGTGGAGTTTATGCAACAGAAGCGGCTCAAGGCTAATGTCAATAGCAATGCTAAAGCTTTCAGAGAAGTCTTTGAAAATCGCTCACGTTATAGTAAATATCTTTATTTATCAGCTCTCACGCTCGTGTTTACAGCCTCTAGTGTGTGATCGTGTTGACTTCGTGTGTGTGAAATGAGCGGTTTGTTTAATAATCAGGCTGAAGAGCCTCTGTTTACATCTCATGCTAACTGTACATTTATCGTTGACGGATGTGTTAGCTTCGTTTAGCCTGGCATCAGAGTGTTTCATATTACATTAATACATCACATTGATTTCATAATAACTGCTTGTAAGAGCTCACTGTTAATTAGTCAGTATTTCTCAGGGTTTTCTCTTACTGATGTGCATTTCTCATGAGAGCAGATTTTATTTCTCTGTCATGATGAATCTGAGTTTGGCACTGATGGTGATGATTGTGATGATGGTGATGATTGTCTTTAATAAGTGTGAGCTGTGCATCAGCCATTTTTGCAATTAGACAAGCAAGTACGGAGTAATATTAACAACATGCACTTACTGTAGGGTTAGGATTTGGTTCAGGGTTAGTTGCTTGTAATTATGCATACTTTTCTGTTGTTGGTATATTAAAGATATGTAACCTGAAACAGAAATTGTAAAATAATGTTACCTTTTTTATTGAAGTAGTAGTTAGCCCAAAAATGAAAATCTGCGGAAAATGTCCTCACCCTCAGGCCATTCAAGAAGTAGATGAGTTTGCTTCTCAATAAGAACAGATTTGGAGATATTTAGCACTTGCTTATCAATGGATCCTCTGCAGTGAATGGGTGCCGTCAGAAGGAGTCCAAGCGGCTGAAAAAAACATAACTATAATATGCAAGCAGGGATGGCTTGATACCATAATTTTGGCTTCGGTACGATTACGATACCAGAATGTAATACCTCGGTATCGATACTAAATCGATACCATAGGTGACAAATAACCAGACTCAAAAAATAAGTGAACTGAAAAAAATAATAAGTAATTGATCATCATATAAAATGCAAATTTTCCGCAGATTTTGACCTTAGACGCGTCAAGTTAGTCTGGAGCCCTACAATGGTTCTCGAAGTCAGAAAAGTTATAACAATGTTAGAAGAATGTTGTTCATGGTATATTTTCACTGCAAAACAATAAGAAATGCCGCAAATATCACCTCAAATTGAGAAAAGCCGCAGCAAAATCAGTCATTTTAGGCCGCAAAAAGTCCCGTGAAATCCTGGAGGGACTGATCATTGCTTAGAATACAATGAAATATGTTGCTAGAAGCCACATCTCACAGAAGGATTTATTTCAAACTCTCGACTGACGTTATGAAGTGAGTTTGGAGTAAAACATGTTTTTACATGTTAAATGTTTTATTTTCACATGCTTTCAAATGGCGCAGCATTTGTTAATACACAGAGCCGTAGTTCACTGAGAAGCTATGCAAACAGCTGTCATTATTGCAGAACGATTTCTTCAATTTCATAATCGTGCGATTATATTGTCTGCTATTATGAATGCAATATTGCGTAGCTTTTCAGTGAACTATGGCCTTGTGTATTAAATGCTGCTCTATCTGAAAGCAGGTGATGGAGATTTACTACTGATTACAGAACCGGCTTTACTGACATGATGCGCATGACAATCGCATTCGATTAATTGAGCAGCCCTACTTATAATAACGCTTTCTACAGTCAAAAACTTGTCTGGTCTGAATCAGGAGAAAAATCTGCACAGATCAAACACCGTTTATAGTCCAAAACAGCTCTAAACAAATATGTGGGTGGATTTTGATGTGAAAGACAACAGGGGATGGGCTTTTTCATTGGAGGAAGCATTCTTATTAGATTAGATTCAACTTTATTGTCACTGTGTAGAGTACAAGTACAGAGCCAATTAAATGCAGTTAGCATCTAACCAGAAGTGCAAATAACAAAGTGTATATATATGGGGGTTTTATGTGTGTATATATATGTATGTATATATATATATATGTATATGTGTGTGTAACGGTGTGTGTGTGTGTTAGGGATGTCAACGATTAATCGACGATCGATTAATTGCTGATAAGAGATACAATCGATAAAAGCTATCAATGGTCAATTAAGCAGTTTCATTTTGGGGTGTGTGCGGCTCATACGCAAAACACGTGCAAACGGCTGTGAGTGACGGTGAAGGGGCTGGATCTTACAAGAAAATAGAAAAACAGATACAGTACAAAGTTATTTTGTATTGAAATGTAGTAATAATAGAGCCCTGCACGGGCCTAAAATATAGGCCCTAGCCCGGCCCTGGCCCGAGACACTCAGGCCCTAGCCCGGCCCGTGTCCGACAGCTTATCCGAGTTAGTTACCAGCCCGAGTCCGACCCGAGCCCGTATTTTATTTTTCCCTTATCCCAAAACAGCTTATACTATACCGTTTCAGCAATTAGAATACATCAGTTTTGTATGAAATGGCAAAGTGGTTGTATTTCGTTTTGTTATTTTATTAAGGTACTTTAGAAAAACATTTGGATCATTTTTTATTCGTTAAATGTAAGTTTTTGTTTTTTAAAGTAGCTAACGACCAGCGACCAGATGATCATAGCGTGTTTGATCAATTTAGACATGATAAATATATCTATAGAAAGCTTTAAATTAGTACTTAACGAAATAAAACATATAGAAAACAAAAACTCTTTCATTATAATGATAATTATAATCATAATCCGTATATGCATTTCTTAAAGGCGTGTCTAATGAGATGGCAAGTCGGGATCTGCAACTTCATCCTTGCGACTAGAGATCGACCGATATGGGATTTTCTATAGCCGATGCCGATGTTTAGAGGTCAGGGTCAGCCGATGGCCGATATGTGCTGCCGATTTTTTTGGCTGATTTTTAGGGCCGATATCTTGGTTTCCCCCGTCATTTGCATGCTAAAATGTCACACTAATAATTAGTGGATGCACAACATTTCTAAATTTAACATCATTTATAGAACACTGACTTCTCTCGAATCTTAATTTTGTGCACTGCATGGTATTCAAATTAAATATTTATCCAAATAAATAAACTGACCCAATTATTAAATATCTTGTAAAACAGGTAAGCCTACAATCGCGAAAGTGAAATAACTTTCAATAATTTACATAAGTTTTAGAGCATTTATCAAGCAGAATTTTTCAAGTTTGTTTGAACATAAATGTAAACTCAATCACAAATATATATTTAAATAAAATAAAGTACAACTTTACCATAAATAAAAATCAATTAAACTGAAAAATATAAAATGCATTGATTTATCCCATGTTGTAGCAAAAAATAAATAATAAAAGTAGTGCTTGTGCAAACACACTAGCAACCAGCGTTTTTGTGTTTTAGTATAAATGACAGAACATCTAGTGGAAGTGCATTCTAAGCCCTTTTTGCAACTTTCTGCATTTTTATATAAAACAAAGTCCTCAAGCAACCAACTGTGAATGCACTTGACTTAGCAGCATCAAAAATCTTTTTAGTGCAAATAACATGGAAGTTACTTTTATGATTAAATTAAAGGAAAAAATATGGAAGCCTCACAATAATTCTGATTCTGAATTCTGAATAATTACCACATAACTGACGCGCTGCGAAGATAAGTTTAGAACATATATTTACTCCTCAATATGTTTTTAATAAAAGGTTTTAAAACTGGTCTGCTTTAACCCTATTCCTATAATTGCAGTCTAAAGCTTTTTTCAGCACCGACTTTAAAACAACCTGTTTAACACTAAATCAGCTTACATTTCTTCTCAGTTTTTCTCACAGTTTAAGAACGGCAGGTTGTCATGCAGGAAACACAACTGTTCTGCACGTTCTTTCTCAGCTGTATACGTTAACTTAAGACATAACCGACTGTGTTTACCAGAATACTTGCAAAACGGGTATTTTAACAACTTTGTGTATGTATCCGTCCATTGAGGCGTTGTCTGAAACGCGGTATCGCTCCTCTCACTCTCTCTCTCTCTGCCTGCGCGTGCTTCAATGTGTGCGGCAGCGGAAGAGCGCAGAAGACGTGAGCCCGAGAGCAGTGCAATGGCCGGTGTAGACTGTAGATGATTCTCCCTTCCGATTGGCCGAAGAGTCTACAGCATTTACCTTTGCCGTAGACACTAGGCCAATCGGAAGGCCGAATGAGGCGCGTTTCGACCAATAGCGTCGCTCTGGAATCTACGCTAGCGCTCGCAGCACATAGCTCCGGTTATTTTAATATTATAATCGAGTCCCGAAACAAGTGCAAATGATACACTTCACTCTATGGTGGTTAAATGTATCAGTTAATCCACGAATCACATGCGTGTCGAACCGTGGGGACTGGTCCGTACGGATCACGGATAACCTACGATCCGTTGCACCCCTAACCAAAACCATTCACTAATGTTATTTTTGTTGCTAACAGATTGCTGACAAGATACAAACCAAATGACTATAATCTAGTAATCACACACACAAAAAAAATCTTTGTCATGTTGCACAGCCTTGTTTGCAAGGACAGTGTTAACCCCTTAGTGATTTCTGACATGCTTGACGGTTAACATTAGATAGGTTTAATGAGGATAGTAACTGTGCGACGTATAGATTATATATAGTCATTGGTCGGAACACGTCACTTTATTAGGCTGATGTCCATTTTAATTCGCATTACACCGTTTATGGAATCACGCGCAGATGTGCATATTTTTGAGCGGAATTTTCATTAATGCTAATAAGTTGGATGGAAAACCCAGCTATTGTCTGCATCAAACCATGCTTCCGAACAAATGTCATACACCATTCTGGGCTGCTCCAGGACAGTTCTGTCTCCGAGCACGGTGCGGTCTGTGAGCGGGGCGGAGTAACGTAGCCCTGCAGTGTTAGTGAGAGCTGCCGCTTCTCCAACCCACGCACAGAGTGAAATTCTCCGACTCCGATACAGGACAAATAAAACCGAACTTACAACATTGGGGCTAATATGTTAGCAAGCAAGCTGCTGATAGTTTTCGACTACAGTCCTTAAAGTTAACTGCAAGTAAGCGAACCTTCCACCAGCTGTAGCATTATGCCAGTTCCCGACGGTTCTATGCTATTCGTTTTTTCTTTCACTGAGTGAAGCAACACTTCATAGTTTACTAGTAATATATATTAAATATATGGCCATAGGACTTTGAAATATCAGAATTTAAGCCTTGCCTTTATCTCCCAGGACTGTTGTTGAATCTTCCAAAAGTTTTGGCTTGGGGTCCTTCACATGCAGTAGCACGTCCACCGCACCAATAACACGGGGCTGCCCGCGGAACGTGCCTGAATTTAAATCGGTGCTACTAAACATGGATATCGGCCGATGCCGATAAATAAAAAAAGGACCAATATCGGCCCGATATATCGGCCGGAGTCATGTTCAATTATAATTTCCCTAGATAATTGTTGCATATCGGGCATTTCGCTTTGACAGGACTGCGGACTCGAGCAGGACAGATATAGGCTATTCTTTCCTACAACTTGTTAATTCGTCCCTACGACATATTAATTTGTGGCAGCTGTCCATGTTTCATTAATTTGTTCCCTAGAAAACCCATGATTTATCTTAAATGCGGGAACAATTTAAGTCATAGTAATGAATTCTTAATTCATGGCCATGAAATCTTTCATTGCCCCCCCACACGTTTACCACAGTAAGAGATGCGAAAACAGTGATTAAAAGTGAACAACAATAAAATAAACCTGCAAACCTAGAGGGGTGAGAGAGTGAGTATTTGGGAAAAGAAACAATAAATAATATTAAATCTGTGACCATTCAGAAAAACAGAACACAAAGCCGCATATGGCTTGATTTAAATGTATGCGCTCGGCATGAATCAAAAAGCATGGTCGCGATGTAACATTTGCCTGCTAACCAATTATTTATCTTATTAACAAAGCTTTGTACTTCACTTGTGTCATAATACTCACATTAAAATGTTTCAAATGGGTAACAGTGTGTTTTGCTGTAGCAAAGCCGGTGGTTCTGGAAGCGGATCACTGACCGCACTTCTAGAGGTCTGCACGGGCTTAAAATTGAAGCCCGAACCCGGCCCGTACCCGAGATCGTCTGACCGACCCGACCCGAGCGGCACAGTTAAATTTAGAGCCCGAACCCCAAATATTTTTTCCCCCACAACGAATAGCCAATTAAAAAAAGGCTGAATTTCACGATTGCATGCAACGGTTAGTAAACAAATACACAAAGATTCATCAATGCTCTGCCATTTCACAAGGGAAAATAAAAAACACTTACCAGTTATGGAAGTTTGTGAACATCAGGTGCAGCTGTCACATACATTCTGCAGAGTTTATGAATGGTTGAATGGACAAGACGATAATTCTTCCACCGTGCAAATTATGGTAATTTATGTCAGTTAAGGTTTGTTAGCATTCGTTAGATCGTGTTTATTTGAATTAATGAATCATTTATTTGAATTAGCGAGAGAGAGCGAGGGATGACAGTTGCGCGTACATGTGAACTAGGGATGCAACGATACCATTTTTTCAGAACCGATACGATACCGCAAATTCTGAGGATCGGCTGATACCGATCCAATCCGATACCAGCGCAGGATTTTTATTTATTTTTTTATGTAATTTAGAATTTCTATACTTCTCTGTGTTGACCCGATCGTCACTCTTCTGTGTGTTAAACACCATCTATTACAGTGTTTCTCAATTGGTTGGTCAAAAGTGCTGGGTATGCAGCCCAAAAGTGTGTTGCGAGACCGTTCTGAGTGGGTCGCGGATTGTTTACAGCCAAAGAAACGACATCAACAAAAAACGTAATTCTAAATGCTTTTCTGATGCGAGACTTTTATTTTAAAAGACGTGCATGAAAGCTGTTGACACTTCTGTCAGATCATCTGACTCCGAGGCAGTTTAAGTAAAGAAAGAGTGCCTGAGAAAAACGCTCTGTCCCAATTCAGTATCTGAGGTCAGATGAGATGTTGACAGGTTTAATGTCAGTTGCATTATTCTATCAAATAAAAGTTATTTTCGTAATCTTGCTCTTATGAATATAAAAAAAAATCTCTCACCTCAGAAAAAAAGCAAACTGTCCTGTCAGAGGTTATACTGTGCTGGTGGCGCGCGCTCTACTATAGCACGCGACAACGTGGCGCCGCGCTGTAACGTTATATAACTTCACTAAAGCGCAGAAACTACAAGCATGTGGCAGTACAGTACAATGAAAGTAGCCTACAGCACCAACAAATCACATAACTGTACTGCGTGTGTTTGCTGGGAAGGATTTGCATGATGGTGTGATATTCATTCTATTCAGGAGCAGTTTCCACGTTTCATTAACAGTCACCTAGGTTGTTTTCATAAGCAAAAAATACCATATTTTCACTTCGTGTCATTTTTAGGCTATATGTTTAAATCAGTGGTTCTCTAACTTTTTTTCGACCGGGCAGCACTATGGTCCAAGTGCAAGTCTCACGGGCCGCACGCATGTCATTTACATATTAGTCACCAATACAAACCAACCAGATTTATAATATTATTTATAGCCTAAATATTATGATATCTAAACGATTGCATTTATTTAAATAATAAATAATTCTACTCACCATTAATAAAACACCTAATGCTGTCGGGAGCTGACCAATTACATTTAACTGCTGGTTATATTCTGTATAATTATGTATGTGACGATCAATAATCTTGAGAAATTCTGCTCGAAATGAGTAACAGCACAATAAAGTTGTGATTGTAATTTACAGTCTAAGACGCGCGGAAGCGTGACTCGACACCCGACATTGCAGAAAAGTTCACACATGTAGCCTATGTTGATCCAAATATGGAGTGCATTTTCGATTTTAATAATCTAAGGTTCTCTCCAGAGATGTTTTGACACATTTTCTGTAATTAAGGATGATAAGGGTGATGTTTCTTTTTACCTGAACATGTTCAGTGTGAAGCAAGCACTGCTGATTCTGATATTGTTCCTTCGCTGGCATTTTCCACATTTCGTTTCCTCCCTTAACAAATGTGTCCATTCTGATGCTCAATTTTAACGAACGAAGGGCTGCTGATGACTATCTGAATTAAATTCTGCCAAAGTGCGTGCTTGTTAAATGCGTAACATTAATTACATGAGTGCATATAGTCTGCTCATGCCTAAACATAATATATGAAAAACTAAATTATTTGACATAACAAAAACATAGCTTTTATTTGTTTCGTATATTTTTTAATGTAAAAATAAAAAATGAATTGTAGAACTGAAAGTATTTTTTATTATGTTTAGCTTGGTGGGTCGCGGGTTGAGAACCACTGCTTTAAATGAATGTGCTGGCTCATACCAAATTAATTTTATTAACAAAAAATGAGTTTTGGACGGCTATTTAATAGCCTCGCGTTAGGCTGTTTATTCAGTCATATATTCATAACAGTTTGGACTTATTTTTTGTGAAATAAACTCGCTTTGTTTTTATATATATATATATATATATAGAGATATATATATATATAGATATAGATTTAATAATAGCAATTATTATATATAGATTTATAGATTTATATATGGTTCTTCTATATATAAGACGTTGGTTCTTCTGCTAACAGTCATGTAATTTTGTGTTTTTCTCTACAGAAATAGACGGTACTGAGGAAGAGGTGCAAAGAAAAATTTCCATACTCGATGACATTACATCGCAATGTCCGATCGTTTGGGGCAAATAACCAAGTCCAAGGATGGGAAAAGCAAGTATTCATCACTCAGCCTATTTGACAAGTACAAAGGGAAGTCAATAGAAACTCAGAAAACCACAGGTGAGACTCAAGCACTCCATATTCACATTCATATTCAAGTGTTTGTGGAATTTATGCAGAAAGACTGCTAGGGCTGGGTATCGAGTTCGATACTTTTTAGGCACCGACCGAATTGCCTCGATACCATCAAGTATCAAAAAATGTATTGTCGTTCGGTACCAAATTTCGATACCTAAGGGGTTAATATCATCAACGTCAGTGAAGCAATAAGCCTGCAGCACTTGGTGTTTTTGACTAAAGCGATGCGGCGCAGATTGATCAGTGTTTGACATCCGTGTGAGCGATTTGAAAGCGTACGGAGCAGTCTGCTCTCTATATCGCACGTTTTTTTTTTACTACACACAGACTGAAGCGTGTGACGCTCGTGGTGACTTTAGCCTCTGCCGTTTCACTAAATGAGGACATACATGAACAACATCTCCAGAACCGCTCTGAGAGTCACTTCATGAGCATTTTACCGTTTGATTTGAGTAAAACTAGCGTCATATCATTCGCACAGAACTGTAAAAGTATTCACAGCAACCGGTCAAAATAAACGTTTGGTTAAACTTTGAAGATACTGCGGCAGAAATATATTAATATTGTTCAGCAGAATGTACTGCTACTACTAGGCTACTATTAAGATTATTAAAACTTTATATTTTTAAGTAATGATCTCACAAAATTTCTTCCATGTTTTAATTTTAATAGTAAATAGCCTTTGTTTGCCAAAATAAATACATTTTGATTTTCAATAATTAAAAGTTAAATTAAATTAATGTTTTATGCCTTCATTTGAAAACCAGATATAGAACACAGAATTTCTGAGGAAAAAGAAAAGATTTCATAAGCCTATTTTTTTATGCTTTCAAATAATTAGATGTACTACTACACAGAATTTAATAATAAAACATACGGAGAAAGAAAATAAAACACTAGTTATAGCTGCTGTAATTGAATGAATATGTGGACATCAAAACGTGTAAACTCGGAGTGAATGTTTGAGCTTTTATTTTGAAATCGCGATGTATCCTGTGTTTGTGTAGGTTTATAAATTATGCTTAATTGTGATTTTTAAATGGGTTTAATATATCAAGCAGCCTTGGAAAACAGCCTAATAATGTTTTATGGATTCTCGTCCGTGAAATTCGCCACTTTCGGTATTTTGCCGGTTAGTCGACTTGAGCAAAATGAAGTCGACTATTTAAAAAAATCGACTAGTCGCGACAAATCAGCGAATCGCAACAGCCCTAATCATATGACCCCTTTAAGAAAACTGTCGATAGATACACAAACTCAGAGATCTTACAACCCACTGAAATAAAAGTTCAGAAATATAATACTATTGCACAGTATCTCAAAATAATAATACAGGTAATTTAAAAATTATTTATATTTAGGAATATCACAATTTTGTATCCATGATTAATTTAAACAGTAAACATTTTGTGAAGCACTGTTTGGCAAAAACTGAAGGAATTGTAAATTTCATTTGGTTTAAAAATGTTTATATATTTTATTTAAAGTTTTATGCATTTATTTGATTACTCCTGGTTTGATGATAATGTTGTATTAAATCATAAAACTGAAAATGTATCACTATTTTTGTTTAAATTAATACATAATCAAATTGTTTGTTTATTTTGTTTTTGTTTTTGTTTTAAAAAAATTAATTAAACCATTCAAATGAAATTCATAAAAAATGAAAACTAGAAGCATGTAATCTGATTTCATACAGCCGTGCTTTAAAGCTCAGATCGCAGCAGGAGATCTCGCGTGTGTGTGTGTGTGTGTGTTAACCGTAATGTGCCAGTATTTGTGACGTATGTGATGTTTTCCGTTCATGTGTCACTGCTTTCACACCTCTCTCTCTCACTCTGTCACCTGCAGTTGTGCGACATGGCTTACAGAGTCTTGGCAAAGTGGCCGCTGCCCGGCGCATGCCCCCTCCCGCTAGCCTGCCGAGTCTGAAGTCTGAGAGTAAAGGAAACGATCCCAACGTGATTATCGTGCCCAAAGACGGTACAGGATGGGCAAACAAGCAGGATCAACACGATCCAAAGAGGTCAGAGCCAACGCCGCTGCAGCATCAGCTCTGCTGTCCATCAAGCTCACTAAAATCACTGTGTGCAAAGTGAATTGAAGGACAGATTTGATCCGCAGAGTGTTTTTTGTGTCTGTGTGTGTCAGTTGTACAGCAGATGCATCTGTATGTCACACTGATTGTCGGGCAGAGCAGCTCATATTAAGAGTAGGGCTGCAACAAACGATTATTTTGATAATCGATTAATAGAACGATTAATTGACTCATCGTTGATTATTTCACTGGTTAATCAATAGACTTTGATTATTCAGCTTTTGCAATTAGTTAAAATATTGAGTTATAATATATTATGACAAATAAATAAATGTAATCTCTTCAGCTTTTGAAAATCATATGTGACCCTGGACCACAAAACAGTCATAAGGGTAATTTTTTTTTAAATTGAGATTTATACATCATCTGAAAGTTGAATAAATAAGCTTTCCAGTGATGTATGGTTTGTTAGGATGATAAAACACAAGCACTCCAGTCCATCAGTTAACATTGGCTGAGATACAACTACTAATCTTGAATCTGTGGGTGCTAAAATAAAATCTAAATATTGAGAAAATCACCTTTAAAGTTGTCCCAATGAAGTTCTTAGCAATGCATATTACTAATCAAAAATTAAGCTTCAATGGAGCATGATCTTTACTTAATATCCTAATGATTTTTTGGCATAAAATAAATATTGATCATTTTAACCCATACAATGTATTTTTGGCTATTGCTACAAATATACCTGTGCTACTTATGACTGGTTTTGTGCTCCAGGGTCACATATGTAATTAATTACAATTATTACACAATAAATTGCTAACTCTTTAAAATAGTTTCATTAGTTAACATGATCTAATAATGAACAATACTTCTACAGCATTTATTCATCTTAATGTTAATCGCAGCATTTTCTAATGCATTATTAAAATCACAAGTTGTGTTTGTTTACATTAGTTAATGTACTGTGAATTAATATGAACTAACAATGAACGACTATTTATTAAATAACATTAAAAAAGATTAATAGTGTAATACATGTAATACATTGTTCCATTCATGTTAGGCAATACATTATAACACCTTACTGTAAAAGTGTTACCAATTAATTTATATAAATAGATATATTTGGCCCACAAAATGAGATGACAGACAGAGAAACTTCTTAATCACCATTTAATTAGCTATATGAAAAAGTAATTGAATGACACATTATGCCTAACATCTAATTTTGAAAGTCATATGGATAAGAAACAAAATAAAGGTAAATGATAAGATGCTTTTTTTGATAAACTATTTTATTCACAACATATTGATAATTCTCTTAATATTGATCATCAAAACAGCCCTGAGCAAGATCAATCTTTGATCTCTGCAAACCAAACTACCACTTTAATTAATTTACTTCCCCAACTAATACAAATATTTTAACACTAGCTTGCTCTACACTGGAACTCAAGTTGTAATTCTAACAAAGCGACACAGCCTTAAATCAAGCAGTTTGGTTAATCTATTGCATAAAGTACTATATAAATATACGTGATGTGACTGCTTTACTGAAGTACCAAACTGAAGAGCTCATGCAAACATCACTTTCTCACCACTGTCAGTTTTTGTTGTTTAAACTGTTGTTTATTGCGTTATTGAGAAGAAAACACTGTGCTCTAAAGCGCTGTCTCTTCTTCTCTTGAACTGCATCAGAATTACAGTCTTGCACTACAGCGCTACGCTGGTCAAACTGCAGTATTGCAGGCTCTTGCATAATCAGACACACCCGATTTAGTTCTTGCTGTCTCTACTAACGAGCTGATGAGTGGAATCAGGTGTGTTCGATAAGGGAGACATACAAAAGGTGCAGGGCAGGGGGTCCTCCAGGACAGGTTTGGGAACCACTGGTATAGACATTTTAATATAAGATTAAGATTATCACCTTGTTTACAAGTGAAAGTTGCATGTTGGTGTTTTTTTTCTTTCCCCTGTTTATTATGTGTGCTTTGGTTACACACACAGTTTTATTGTAGTGTATATAATAATACAATTATACTACCATATAGTAGGGCTGGGGCGATACATTGATGTTGGATCGAATCTGAGATTTTCCGAATGCTTCGCTATTCCTCTGGAATCGATTCTGAGCCTAAAATTTAACAGCAGATGGTGCTCTAATCTATTTTTTATCAGCACACTCAAATGCTCATGAAGAAGAGCTCTTGTGCATTCGGCTGAGTCTGTAATTTCACCTCTGATCAGGATGCATTCATGACCGAGATTAATGTAAACACAGCTCACTGTGAACACCCTTGTAATTCACTTCAAACTTTTCTAATTTTATGAATGATTATTTTAGGTTCAAGTGTGTAAGGTAGTACGGCCGGCATGCTGCGCCATCTGGAAAGCTCAGAAGATTCCAGAGTACGGCTCAGAATTGATACTGAATAATTTTGCGATGCATCTGTCCCAGCCCTACCATCTGTGTATGCTGTAGCCTCAAAAGCCTGATTAACTGCTCAGATCTAAAATATCATGTGGGATAAGATGTGCCAGTATGCTTAATATGCATGCTAATAAGAGTGAGAGTATACGCCCTCCGACAGTGACAAAATTGCTGTGGAGTCAAGAAATCTCAGAATTGATACTGAATAATTTTGCGATGCATCGATGTATTGTCCCAGCCCTACAATATATGAGCTGACTTTGAGCGAGAAGCAGCTAAAAGAAAAGCGTAACTCGATTAGATCGGTCAAAACAAATGGGTGTGAAGAAATCAACAGCTTTGAATGTCCTGAAAAAGAAAGAACCCACCAGTGACTTCAGCAAGCAACATTAACAGCAGTTGATGACAAACAAATCTTAAAATCTGTGAAAAAGAACCCTAAAATGATGTAAAATCACCAACAACCTCCAGAAAGCTGGGGTGATGGTTTTACAATCTAATGTCCACAGGAGACTGACACAGAATTACAGAGGCTACACAGCAAGATGCAAACCTCTGACCAGCACCAAAAATAGAAAGGCAAGATTAGAGTTTGCACAAAAGGTGAGCCAGTAGAGTTTTGGAAAATAGTTTTTTGGGCAGATGAGACCATCTGTGTGATGGGAAAGCAAAAGTGTGGAGAGAAAAAATGCAAATCATCCTAAGCATATAGCCTCACCTGAAAAGCATGGTGGAGGTGGTGTCATGGCATGGGCATGCATGGCTGCCTGTCTGGGACAGGCCCGCTCAACTTTATTGATGGTGACAGAAGAATGAAAGCAGAAGTGAACAAAAATGTCTTTGCTACCAGTGTTCAAGAAAATGCCACTTGGCTCATCAGAAAGCTCTTCAGAGTTCAACAGGACAATGACCCCAAAACACCCTGCCAGTTCGGTCAAGGAGTTTATCAGGGCAAAGAAATGAAAGGTCTTAGCCAAAGTCAATGTCCAGAATCTTTTTGAACATCTAGCTGAAGAGGAGACTAATAGCAAAAACTCCCCAAAACAACACATTTGGCTTGGCTGTATTTAAAGCAGGGAAAAGCTTTTGAAAGGACGAGACTAGGAGTCTGGTGATGTCACTGGTTGCAGACTCACTGCTGTGATTGCACTCAAGAGATTTGCAACTAAATATTAGCTTTTAAACTTCTACATTTGCATTGTTCAATTGTCCCAATACTTACGCTCACATCAGATTGGCGGGATGAAACACTTAAAGTGCTGTTCCTTTTATTTGGTAAAACGTGTTGAAAGGCTAATAATGAAATGTGACATTCTGTAGTTTTGATATATACTGCATATAAATATCACACGAGTTCAATATAGGCCTATAAATAATTACACAATTATTAGATGCAGATTAAAGCAGAAGTATTTAAAAACCTAGTTACTTTTTTGTGTTTTAATGTAAGAAGTTTGCTTAGAAATGTGTGCTTGTATGCACTTCTAAGGAATTATTCGTCATTATTTGGTCAATTTTAACCACGTCCCTAAAATCTTATTTTTGACGTCAATGAATTGTTCAACTTGGGAGCACATAGCCCTATTGTATTTTTTTAGAAAAAAGTGGAAAGTTCTGATGTATCTCTATTATAAGTGTGCAAGACAAGTAAACAAACTGAGTCGCAAGACTTCATGGATCTTCAGTGTGTGAGTTATCAGTGCTGCATTTTGAAGGTCACTTCATACGGCTGGAAAAACTTTGGACATCATGCTCAAAAGCTTAGATTTGCCGTGAGGGGAACGCTTTCTTTAAGAGTTCTTTTTTTTATTTGTATCCACGTGCTGTAAGTGAGTGATGTATGTAGTCATGTGAAATCTTTTGCTGGTTATTTAAATGCATACTTTGTTCTCTAAATACCCAGCTCTATTTCTGGATGCAAATGGCCATCACACGTTGTCTGATTAGTGTCTGTTTCCTCCTGTAGTTCGGTTGCATCATCAGCACAGCTGCCGGAGTCGCAGCCACCGCTGGCTTTACAGAAATCTGTCTCCAATCTTCAGAAGCCCATGCCAATAACCAGCCAGGAGGTACAGATGGCACGTTCATCTTCTCTTTGTAGTGTTTACCTGATGTAATGTCATTGTTTCTGAATGTGTTTCTGTCCCTATAGAGCACAAGTACAGGTGGACTAAAGCAATGGGCACAGCTCAATGGAAAGGCAGTAGAGCAAGCTGGTAATCATCCTGCTTTTTTCTGATCAGACGTGTTTGTTGTGATGTCTTGTTCTTACACTTGTTTGGCTCTGTTGTCCAGGTTTAAAGGTCTCAAGCCGACTGCAGCCCTTCTCTCACGAGGAATTTCCGACGCTGAAAGCAGCAGGCGAACAGGACAAGGCTGGCAAGGAAAAAAGCGTCTTCGATCCGTCGTATGGGCCCGGACCAAGCCTCCGCCCACAGAGTGAGTCCCGCGCTGCACGCTAAAACATTTAGGTCATTTAATTTCAGATATGTAATTGTAACCGTAGAAAAAAAACAAATACATAATCATCTTCTAAACTGCATTCCTGCCTTTAACCCGACTCACTATGCACAAGCCAGCAATAATGATTTCTATTCAGAGCTGTCAGGTTTGACGCTGGGAAATGTCAGGCTTCTGTGATTTTGTCATTGCATGTTTACATCATGTAGTTCAGGGCAATATACTGGTTCAAACGGTAAGCCGGTTTGAATTAAGGACATGGTATGAATTTTTTTTAATTATATGGAATAATTGCACAAGTGCCTAAGCAACATAGATAGCATTTTGAATTGAGAGGAGTTCAATGTTAACTGCATACACTTTTGACTAATGTTTACAGAACTATTTAGAACACACAACTAGTTCTTTAACTGGGCAAATAAACAAACTGTAAACGGTCGTCAACAGAACCCAGAGACTGAAGATAAAATGCAAAGAGGAGAAAATCCTGCAGCAGGCAGAGCAAACTCGCTTCACCATGCGTGAAATATTGGAAGAAAATCCTAAATACTGAATTGGCGGATGCATACTGAATGCATCTCTGATGACTCGGGGACCTTTCCCGATCCCGTCCCCCCTCTCACTCCCACTTCACTTCCTGTCAATTCTGATCTGCCCTGTCACAGTAAAGACAAAAATTGCTTGAAAAAAGATTTTTGGTCAGACCTCACAGCACAGTACTATGTATGTGCTCAGACTGCAGTCAGGTAGGCTTTAATCGTTCATTTTTGGTGTAGCTGCTCAGATTTGCTCAGATGTGGTGATCAATAAAAAAACCTTCAGTCGTGTCCTTGCTTATTAAATAAATGTCCTGTGAGAGTGTGTTCCTGTGGCTCAGTGGTTAGAGCATTGCATTAGCAGCGCAAAGGTTGTGGGTTCGATTCCCAGGGAACACATGTACTGACAAAAAATGTATAACCTGAATGCACTGTAAGTCGCTTTGGATAAAAGCGTCTGCTAAATGCATAAATGTAAACTCCTAAATGCCCAGATCTTTTTTCATTCGTAAACAATTTTTTTTTCGTAAAGCTAAACACAGAGGCAGAAACACTATATTTGAAAATGTAATGCAGTAATATTTCTGTTGATTTACAGATGTTTTGAAATATTTGGTTACACTTTATTTTAAGGTGTCCTTGTTACAGTGTAATTATACATTTAAATACTTTAATTTTAAATTAAATTTTTTATTTCTATTTTATCTATCTGTCTAAAAAAAACACACACTTGGCCCTTTATCAATTGCGTATTGGTTTTCTTGAAAAACGAACACAAAATGTTTGTTTTCTGTTCTATCTACTCGTTTAAAAAACAAAACAAAAATACATCTTTCTATGTGTTCTGCATTAGGCTAATCGAGACTTGTCATAACACTTGCATGTTGTTTCTCTTTTGTTGGTTTTGATTGCTTTTATTGTCCTCATTAGTAAGTTGCTTTGGATAAAAGTGTCTACTAAATGTAAATGTAAATGTAAGCCCTGAGTAATATTAATTGACTACAGGTACTTATTATATGGTTTGGATTAAGATTAGGCTTTGTTTTAGGATTACCTGCATGCAGTTAGGCATAATTTATTGTTATAATAGTAAGTACATGTAACGTGTGTAACAAGGGGACACCTTAAAATAAAGTGTTCCCAAATATCTATAAAACTATTCCTTAACTTTGGCGCAGTTTCGTTACCAGGCATGAAAACAGGGCCCCAAAACACTGTCAGTGTCTGTATAGATTTATTTGTCTGCTGTAGGTATCCACTTAAAATGACATAAAATGAAAGGGAAAATAAGCCAAAAGGTCTGAACAGAAATGCAACTCTGACAGATCAGGAAAACCTTGCCACTTAGAATAATTGTATTTAATTGAAACAATGGCTGATTGGGATATTTGGCAGAAAGAGCATTTTCAGTTGATGTTTTACCGATTTGTTTGAAGAAATCCAGATGTACAATGAGTGCTTTACAACAATTTTACCTAGCAAGCAATTTTACCTAGCAATATTAGCATATTGTGGTCCAAATTCCGTGTTTGTTTACACATACAACATTTGTTCAACTTGTATGTAAATGTTACTATGAGTTTGATCAATATCTTTCAGTGTTTTGTCTATTACACCGCGTATTCATTAGCAGTGGGAGAAGAAAATCGATGCATCGTTATTCTCTCTCCAAAGATTCTGGATCGATTCTGAGCTTAGTTTCTAACCAGATGTGTGCTTCCAATTCCTCACAAACATACACCACTCGAACCTTCCGTAAAATAATCTTTCACAAGGTTGAAGCGAATTATAAGGACGTTCACAGGCTTTATTGCACAAGATGCGCTGTGAGAGACGTGCGCTTTTTTTGATGTTACAATTGAATTGTACGGTCTCGCCCGTCAGTCTTTTCTTACAAATGCTCGACGAAGTCATCATTTATGTGGTTTGGAATGCAGTGGACTTGTATATTTTAAATATGAACCTCACTAACAGAAGGCTGCTTTCAATTTCAAATGCTGACACGCGCTTTGCTTGTCGACTGCTCGCGCATGCGGCTGTGCGCGACTCAGTGTAAGTGGTTTAATGCACTTGCGTCTCAAAATGATTTTATGACACAAAATTAATGTAAACACAGCCAGTTATGTCTTAAGGGATTAAACGGACAGGACAAACCACCTTACTTCTAATATTTCAAAAGGGATCCATGCATGAATACAGCTTAATAGATCTGCCGCTGTCTATTATGTCATAAAAACAACAGTAAAGATAAAGAAAAATCACTCACAGTTGTTGAATGGAAAATGTTCAGATAATCTTAAATACTAGGGCTGAACGATTAATTGCATTTGCGATAATATCGCGATATGAAAAAAACGCGATTTCTCAACCGCAGAGGCTGCGATTATACTCAGTCACATGACACGCGAGAGTAATGTATGACGATCGTATGACATCCAAGTACGGCGAGAGAAAGCATTAGTAGACGTCCGCTCTCTTAATGTCTCTCGCAGTACTTCGATGACACACACCGATCGGTCTAGCAGTGCTGCTTCAAGTCGAACACATCTAAGCAGAGGAAGTCAAGTTGGCAGAGGAAGCATGCAAGTTGGCACTCTGTGTTGCCAAGTCCGCAGTTTGCTATCACGTTCTATCATCATATAATGCTAAATTATCATATTATAATGTTTCTCATAATCAATTGAATTTGATATGTCTCTCTCACATTGTCCCACAGAAACATTAATTTAGTGTAATGTTTTATAATAATAATTTATTCTGTTTGGTGACGATTTCATTCATTTAACATGTTTAATATTGGGGCATCCAAGTTATTTGATATATTTGAACTTTTTTTTTTAAATGTAACAATAGTTACTTTCCCTGGTAATTATGTTTATATAATGTGTAACTCAGTTAGTAGTAAGTAATGTTAACATACTATACAATATAATATGATTGTATGTCTTTGATTAATAATGAATATGAAGAGCTTTTGCATATTAAATCGCAATATTGGTTAAAAAAAAATCGCAATTAGATTATTTTCTCAAATCTTTCAGCCCTATTAAATACTGAAAGCACTCTGTTTGTAGTTTGTTTCTATGCTCCTCTTTATTATTTGCTGCTTGTATGTTTTAAAGTTATAATAGTTTACAATTCTTAACATACAGCTGTTTTAATTCTATTTTTTTATTTGTAATTATTTTAAAAAGTGCTTAATTATTATTGTAAAGATGTAAAGATTTTCAATAGACTCAAGTGTAACCCTGTAACCCATTTAGTTAATAAGGGGGGGGCAGGTGAAGTAGATCAAGAATCATTCTGGAATCGGATCGTGAGTCTCGATTGGGAGGTGATCGGAGATTCCCACCCCTACTAAAGATTCCCACCCCTAGTATTCATATGTAAAAAGTGTGTTTTAGTTTTTTTTAGCAATATTATCATTGAGAATATTTTGAATTTGTTTTATTATTAAAGCTTCCGTATTAATCTCTGTTTTATTCTAATTGCTGCTGTGCAGTGTGGCAATGGCTATCTAAGTTTTGAGGATGAATCTGTGAATTCGGAACTATCGGAGCTGTGCAACTAGACCGCAATTAGACCCCTACATTCGTTAATTTTTTTTTTTGACAGATCGGGCTCAGATCGGACTCAGGCTCATTTAGCTTCTCACCTTTTATTGTGCCCAAATACGCGCACACCACACATGTACTGTATGAAATATTGTTATAATAATTATATTATAAATATTATACATCGCCTATACAATAGGCAAGTATGCAACACATATACTCACGCATTAGCATACAGGTGACAGTTGACCATGCAGAGCATGGCACCTGTGCCACTCACCGGTCTCGAGTCCTATGGAGGAGCTTCGGAAGGATAAAAGGAGGAGTGACGACGAGAAAGACGAGAGCGGACCAGGCCTGGATTTTATTTTGTGTTTTATGTGCGGTAGTCGTCCATGAGGGGCTGCCGCTTTTATTTTGTGTTTATTTTATTATTAAAGTGTTTGAATGTTCGCCGGTTCCCGCCTCCTTCCCGATCTAACATTAGATACATTTAATTATTCCAGCTGCTGCTATAAACGATCTGCCGCCTGCAGGATCCTCATGCGATAGCCTAGTAGCCGGGAAAACTTCTTTGTTTACAGACGTGACGTAATGACGCAGTGCCATGCTCGAATTTCCTGTGAAAACCTACCTGTACCACTCAGATTAGAAAACATTATTATAAGCTAACCGTTGTGAATCGGGCTAAAGTAAGGCGATAGTTTTGAACACTGGCTGGTTCTGTACTTGCTCAAATATTGATTTTGGATAATTTTTAACCTAAAAAATATTTTGTTAGCATTTTAACAGTTTTATAATTTTGCATGTTTGTCTTTTTTGCATGTTTGTCTTTTTATCGTTTTTTATTCAATTTTTTTAAGTTTAAGTACATTTAAAGTAAATAAAAATGAGATGTTGCCTTGGCATGTTGCTGAAATAAGTGTAATTTAAATGTTATTTCAGTTCATTTCAAAGAAATTTAAGTTAAGTTTATTTAAAGTAACAAATGCCCATGGTTTTATTTGGCTCGAAAAACCACTGGCGTGAATGAGTTGTTTGTTGATTTCTCAATGTGATGTGCTGATGTTGTGTGTCGTTGTCAGATGTGTCGAGCTGGAGGGAGGGCGGTGGGAGGAACCTGCAGCCCCCGGTGCTGTCTGCCGCCCCGCTCTGCATGGACACAGACACCAAGAGCAGCGGCTCAGCTGAGACCACCACTCCTCTTCCTCCCCCCTCCTTATCCTCCTCCTCCTCCACTGCCTCTGCCCAGTCCACTGATGTGAAGGAGCCATCGCTACGGCCCGCTCAGCCCGTGCAGCGCAGAGCCGCCCCATCAGCCATCCAGTACCAGCACCACACCACCACCACATACCATGACATGCTGCCTGCCTTCGTGAGTTTCTGCCCATCATATCCGTTATCCAGTGTGCTGTGCTTTCTCTGATAAAATTCTTACTGGCTCTTTGTTTGTCAGATGTGCCCTAAAGAAACTCGTGACGCTCCGGGCTTCTCAGATCATGGCCCGACCACTGTTGTTGCCCCCGTGCGCTTTGAATCCAGGTTGATCTTCAGACCAGCGTTCCCTGCACCGGAGCCCGTCAAGTGAGTACTGTGCTAATTACTGCAGTGAGGAACGCTTCCTGTGCAGTAAGGGAGGCTCACTGTTATCTTATATAAATGGCTGTTTTTCATTTCACAGTGGTGATTTAAGAAGAGAGGCCCGTTTCCCCCGTGTCCCTCCACGCCCCTCCACTCGCCCGATCCGCCGCCCAGGAGATCGAGCTCCTCGTCCTACCATAATCAACCCTGAGGACCTGAAGGACCTCGATGAACTGGACAACGACTGTGAAGATGGCTGGGCAGGTGTGCGCTCGCTTTCTTTATTAACAGATGAGTGTTTTTTTCACCAATTGTCATTGTGACCGGTGTCTGTTCTTCAGGTCTCCATGAGGAAGTGGATTATAGCGAGAAGCTTAAATTCAGTGATGATGAGGAAGATCATTCCGCTTTTGAGAAGAATAAGATCTGGTGAGCTTTTCTTTGTTGTAATGCCGTGCGTGTGGTGTGAAAGCCGCTTGAGTTGGAATTGAAGCTCATTCTGGTTCTTGTGTCTTGCAGGGATGACTGGGACAACCATCAGGACCAGCATTTATCTCAGCGCTCTGGTGACGGTGCGTTTCCACAGAACGCTGTGGAGGAGTCATACTCACGCCAGCCAGAGCCCGTACCCTGCAGGAAGACCAATGGACAATTCTCTTCTACTGAATCTCAGGTAACAATCTACAGCTTGCTGCATTTGTTTTTTCCCACTGAAATCTTTTATTTATTTATTTTTAATTGGTATTTTAACAATGTCTGCATCAATTAAGACCAGTAGTAGTATTGCATACAAACCAGAGATTTGGGGGAAAAAAGTATAAACACAAAAAAATTAAATAAAAATTGAGAAATGCATTCAGTACAGATAAATGTCTAAAATACATATAAATAAGTGGGAGGTGTAAATTTATTCTATGGTTGTCAGTCATGCTGGGAGCACCCGAGCAGTGTTATTTTGGTATCTTTTGAGTTTTTATGAATATTTTGAATCATTTTCAGTATTATATTTTGTCTAAATAGTTTTTATTTTATCATTTTTTTTATTTCCGTTTTTATACAATTATTAGTTCCTTTTGTACATAAGGTTAAACTAAATGAAAGATGAAATGCTGAAAACTTTTGATATTTTATTACATTTAATGTTTTTATTTCCATAAATGTTCAACCTTTTTTCACGTTTTTAACCGTTTTAGTTTTTAACAGTGATTTTTATCTAACTATAATTTTCATTTGTGATTAACTAAACTGTGTTCTGTCTGTCCTTCAGAGTGAAACCAATTGTTTTTGGTGTTGTAATTCCATTTTTATGTTTATATGACTTTTCTTTCGATTGGATACATGCCAAATTGAGCATCAGTCCAGGCTCATCTAAGAGATCTCCTATCTCTTTTGTTTGTGATTTGCAGCACCAGCAGAATAACAGTGCCAACGGTGAGTCTGCAGAGGAGCAGGAGGAGCCGCCGCAGCAGGCACCTCCTCGTGGGAAGTTCGTCTCAGCTGACCTCTCTGCCGTGGAGAGAGCTCGCAGTCGGCGCGAAGAGGAGGAGAGGAGAGCGCGGGAGGAGAGACTGGCTGCCTGTGCAGAGAAACTAAAAAAACTGGATGAAAAATTCGGTAAAACTGAGAAACTTGTACGCACTGGAGAAACGCTGAGAGAAGCAGACAGCAAGGAGCTGATGCTGTCTCCAGGCCGAAGCTCGTCCAAACACCTACAGGAGGACTGGCAGTATGGCACTAAAGGTATACGAGTTCACTAGTTGGTTTATAAATAATTTAAAGAAATCTCAAAAGCGCTTTGCCTCTGCTCTTTTCCGCTACTATTCTTAACACCTCTTTTCATTGTATATAGAAGTGTCTGATACACCAACTGAGTCATCCAGTCAGGATTACAAAGAGGAAGGTTGTAACTACCACAATGATGACGATGGTCCTGAGTCCACCTCTCCCCTCCCAGACTACGGCCGACACCAGAAGCCTGTGCCGCCCCGCTTCCAGAAGCAGCAGCAGCAGGTGAGCTTTTACACAAATTAAGAGGAAATGGTTATTAATTCAGCCACTCTGAAAATCTTGAGGTGCATATGTCAATGCAGAAGTTATAATACGGAGTAATTATGGTTTTCATGCCAACTATATGCTTTTATGCTGTTATGTATATGGTATGCTTTCATTTTATAGAGGAGTTTTTTTTCCTGTGCTTTCTAGGAGCAGGTGTATAAGATGGCGCCGTGGCAGCAGTCGGGTCACCCCACCCAATCCAGCTCTGCTCACCCACAGAGAGGATTTTACCCTTCCTCATGTCCTGGGCTTTGACCCACGCTGGATGATGATGCCTCCCTACATGGATCCCCGCATGGCACAGGGATGTTCTCCAGTGGATTTCTACCCTCCTGGCGTTCACTCATCTGGTAAATTACAACATCCTCCCTATTTAGTGGTGTTTTCCAAGTTAAGCATCACTATTATTTATAGTGTTACGATCAAACCTTTAATAATAAATATTAAACTTAAAAATATGATGAGTGAACTCTTTTAACTTGATCCAGTAAGCCAGACATTCCCAAACTGTTACGTCAGTTTAACCCCTTTGACAGAAATTATTCATCTGACGCGCCCAAGAATTTGAGTCAATGTGTTAATCTCTTAACCCCACATCTGCATGTTCTTTAGGGCTGAACGATTAATTGCATTTGCGATATCACGATATGAAAAAACGTGATTTTTCAACCGGAGAGGCTGCGATTACACTGTCACGTGACACGGAGAGTAATGTATGACGATCGTATGACATCAAAGTACGGCGATAGAAAGCATACGTCCACTCTCTTATAGCTCTCGCAGTACTTTGACACACACCGATTGTCTAGCAGTGCTGCTTCAAGTCGAACACATCTAAGCAGTCATCAGAGGAAGCATCAAGTTGGCACGCGGCTATGTTGCAAGTTTCCGCAGGTTGTTTTCGTGTCCGCTGGTCTTACATAACATGCAGAATTGACACGCTACATGTAAACGATATCCTTTGTTGTATTTTCCTGTCAAAATAACAGAGTTCCTTTTGGAATGCTTCAGCTTTTAAGAACTGCCAGTTTCTCTGGTGGTGGGCGTAACTAATGCACAAACGACAATCGCATTGGCCGGCACTCGCCTATTATCATCCCTGTTTTGATTTCAGCAAATCAATTCAAGCGTACGCAGACTACATGATTAATATTCATGAACCCAGCAGCTCAATCCTTAGTGCGTTTTATATTGTTATTTGTGGTAGAATTCGTAGTAGTTTTGTTATTTTATCAGTATTATTTTTCCCTTTTTTATAGAAACACTAAATGACAAACAATATCTTAAGCACCACCACCAGTCCTAAATTCAGTCAACATGACAAATATGCATTCATACATGGTTGTTCTAATTACTAAAGTTCTATCATCATATAATGCTAAAATGTAATTCTAAATTATCATATTATAATGTTGACTGACTGATACTAAGTGAGAATTAAAAAAACTGTGCCATTTTGCAAACATTATATATATATATATATGCGCACACTGAACAAAACTATAAACGCAACACTTTTTTTTTGTCTCCATTTTTCATGAGCTGAACTGAAAGATCTAAGACTTTTTCTATGTACACAAAAGGCCTATTTCTCTCAAATATTGTTCACAAATCTGTCTAAATCTGTTTTAGTGAGCACTTCTCCTTTGCCGAGATAATCCATCCACCTCACAGGTGTGGCATATTAAGATGCTAATTAGACAGCATGATTATTGCACAGGTGTGCCTTAACCAGTCAGGTTAACTGGTTAACAGTGGTGTGCCTTAACACCACTGGTCATTGGTGTTTGGTGATGAATTTTTAGCTCAAGGTCTGCATTTAAAGTCCCACCAGAGGTGTTCAGCTGGGATTAGGACTTGGCTTTCTGCAGACCAGTCAAGTTCTTCCACACTGACTGAATCATCATTTCTCTTTGACCCTTGCCTTATACACAGAGGCACTGTCATGTTAGAAAAGGGTCCTTGTCCAAACAGGAAGCACACAATTCCCTAGAATATCATTATATGCTTAAACATTAAGATTTGGACTCATGGAAATTACTAAAGTAGTCAAACCTTTCATTACATTTTACATTTATGGATTTAGCAGACATTTTTTATCAGTATGTTATTAGAAGGGGGTTATCCAGTTAATTAATATTAGTCTGGTGAGTAAACAAAAAAAAATTACAAGCCAACAGAGATTCTATTGCCATAGTGTCCATAGAAGGTTGATCATATTTGCAATAATCAATTGAATTTGATAGGTGTCTCTCACATTGTCCCACAGAAACATTAAAATAGTGTAGATTAGTGTGCAATGTTTTATAATAATAATTGATCTATTTAGTGACCATTTCATTCAACATATTTAATAATGGGGGCATCCAAGTTATTTGACACATTTGAACTATTTTAACAATAGTACTTATTAGTTTAAACAATTGTTTGTTTTATAATGATGTATCTCAGTTATTATTTGTGAGAAGTAACTAGTAATATAACTAATTACTTTTTTAAAGTAACATGCCCAACATACAATGATTTATTGCTTGTCTTTGTTGAATAATACAGAATATAAAGAGCTTTAAAAAAATAATCACATATTAAATCGCAATATTGGTAAAAAAAAATTGCAATTAGATTATTTTCCAACATCGTTCAGTCCTAATGTTCATAGTTCTCTGATGCTGTTTAATGATCACACTTGATTTTTTTACTTTCATATCATTAGATGTTTTTTTTTTCATAGATTTTATTTTAAAATGAATTAATTTATAGTATATGTTTGCACAATTTGGTCAAAAAAAAACAATACTGTGATTTTTGTAGTATTTTGTGTCACAGTTATCATGGTTTGAGCTGCGATAAAAGCATTTATTCTAATAAGAAAAGTTCTTATATTGCTGAAACATCCAGGCAACTATTTTAATATTCTTTGTTTTTATTATTTTAAACTCTAATTATACAAAAATGAAGACTGATATATTACTACTTTAAAAGGTTTTTAAATATTTCTTATTCTATATTATAAAATTCTTAAAACTTCTACAGAAATGTTGTGAACTATGTGAGAATGCAAAATGCCTTTCCCAAATTCGCAAGTAGATTTTGTGTGGTACAGCTTTTATTGCAAACCGATCGAGCTGTTCCATGACTGAAAAGACCATGAACTGCTTGTATGTAAATAAACACAGTGCTGTGATTCACTCTGAAACATGCAGGGATTCAGACTTGATATTGATTTAAATGTATTTATTTTAGTTTTGATGTAGTTATTAGCTTTTCATAAACTCATGAAACCCCAAGGACTTCACAAGCCCCCATTTGAGAAACCCTGCTCCAATTACTAGCTAGTGACTACAACTGCTAGCAACTACCTAGAGTACTTAAGTGACCACAACAATGCTCCATAAAGTTACAATGTTAGCAACCAGTACTTAAGGTTAGCAAATTGGTATCATGAGTATCGGTAACTTGGTATCATGAGTATCGGCTCATTTTTTCACAACATGTACCGTTATGTTTATATTGTGATAATTACATGTAACTTTTTTATTTTCAAGGTTTGGTGAAACCTGTCATTCAACAGGACTACCTGAATAGCCCTGGTTCCACCTCTGATGAAGGCTGCCATCCCAACATGCATCAGGAGAGGAGGGCGCCTTCCACAGAGCCTTACCAAGTGTGGAACCAAGACATCTCATCTGCACGCAGTTTCACCCCACCCTACCAGAGACCGCATGAGAATTGCAACAGGGCTCAGGCAGATGGCAGGAGTGACCAGTCTTGCTCCAGACACGACTCGTATGAAGACCGAGGTCATGACCGCGTAGACAGTCCAGCAAAAGATCTACCCCATCAAGGCTTCCGCCAAGGCAGAGGCTCGGACATGTCGCTCGGTTCGCAGCGAGATGTTTCCCATGAAGTAGCCCATCAACCATTAATACTCAGCAGAACCCATCCTGGAGAAAGCGAGCACAGGGACATCTCCTCTGGTAGACATCAGAAAGAAGACCTTGATACACGTGACGAGGCCTTCAACAGCAAGGAGAAGAGCTACGACTCTGATTTTTGGAGGAAAGACATGGGTAGTCCTAGGAAAGACAGCATCAGTCAGGCCCAGTGGTCCGATCATGGTTCTAGCATCAGCAGTAGTGTTAGCCAGCCATCTGAGTCCAGTGGTAGAACCCTTAGAAGGACGGGACCCATCAAGAAACCTGTGCTGAAGCCCTTGAAGGTTGAAGACAAAGAGAATGAGAAACCTAAAACTGACCCGGAAGAGAAGACTGTCCCCTACAGGCTGGAGAAGGAAGTGGTTACCAATGCCTATGACCTGAAGAAAGATGCTCCACTTCTGTCTAACAGGCACTACGCCCCACCACCCGCTCTCTCTCGTGAGGAGAAACAAGTGGAAGCTCCGAAGATGGAGAAAACGAGCAACTTGCCTGAAAAGTCGTACAAAGAGAACTGCTGGGATGGCACCAAGAGTCAGTCTGTGGACTGCTCTGACTGCAGTGATCAACCAGCACCTCGCCGCAACAACTGGATATTCATCGATGAGGAGCAGGCGTTTGCCGGGGCCAGGGGAGCGGGTCGTGGACGTGGCCGGGGCTTCAGAGAGTTCAACTCTCGTGGTGGTGCTCGTGGAGGACGTAGTGACTGCAACAGAGGAGCCTACAGTAGCGCAAGCACACAGAGGCCTGCGCGAGGACGTGGTGCTCAAGAGTTCAGGAGTGAAGATCTGCAGCGAGGCAAACCCCGTAGACGCAATGTAAGTGAGACGCACAGCGAGGCCTCAGAATACGAGGAGCAGCCCAAGCGTCCACGTCAGAAGGTCACTGAGAATGGAGAGGCTTCGTATCCTGTGTCTGGAGAGGTCAAGAGGGCTGACAAGGAGTCATGGAGATCAAACAAGATCTACACTGATGATCAGAGCAGCAACAGCGATTCCAGAGACAAGAGTAAATCCGCTCGAGTGTTTGGAAGGTCATTGCCCCCTCGCCTTAATGCTGGATACAACCGTGGATTTGGCTCAAGGGACATTTCGACATGGAGAGGGAGAGGAACCCAGTTCGGAAGCACCTCCGTGCAGGAGAATGGCTACAACTTCGGTGCAGACTCCTATTCCAAACGCTCGTCAGAACGGGAGCCCCTGAAGTACCCACCTAAATGTACAGTCTCCTTTGTAGAGAATGGAGTCGAGGACAGAGATGGAGGTTACTACCTTGATAATGATAATCCCGACAACCGGCCCCTTAGAAGGCGACGTCCCCCACGCCAGGATAAGCCCCCACGCTTCAGGCGTCTGCAACAAGAGCGTGAAGGAGGAGGTCAGTGGAATAATGAGGACAATGTTAATGGAGATGTTGCCAATCAGTGGCCGAGTCATTCTAAGGGCGCAGAGGAGCACTGGCCCAACCACTACTCTGGAGGACGGTCACAGGAGAACACGGGTCAGAGTCAAGGAGAGGACTGGGAAACCGGCTCTGAAAACAGTGATTTCAGCGACTGGAAGGAGAAACGGGGGCAGCATGGCGACACCCTCACGGATGCAGGTCACGGAGAACATGGCTCTGAGAAGAGAGAGCTCTCCAAGCGGAGCTTTTCTAGCCAGCGGCCAGTAGTCGACAGACAGAACCGTAAGAGTGACATATCTGTAATGGAAAACAAGATGAGCCGCTCAACAGACACGCAGTCTAGTGCAGATTCCTCTGGTAGAAATGAAAGTTGGCAGAACGGCGTTGCTTCCAACAGCAAACGGTATGTTTCTTCAGAACATAAGTTAAGCATATTGATATGGAAAAACGATACCATTATGAAATTCACACTATGAATGTGGCTTAATTCACTCTGTGCAGAAATCCAGAAGATTCAGTCGCTGGCCTGAGCTCGGCATCTGTGTACAATGTGGAGCAAAATGGCGACACCGGCATGGTGGAAGCAACAGGAAAGATCCTAGAGAAAGACTTGAAGCCCAGAAACATGAAGGGGAACATGACCGAACCACTGTCCCAATATGACCTGATCAATTACCCAAGTAAGTCAAAAGTAGTTGATAGAATGATAGAAGTACCTCTCCAATGCAGAATAAAGGATGATAAACAGAGTCATTTTTAAACTAATGCACTTCTATGGTGGTGATGTCACCACAGTGCAAATAAGGAATAATTCAGCAACCCTGATTAAACACATTTGAACTAGTTGATCAAGGTCCTCAGGATTACTAGAAATGTCCAGGCAAGCGTGCTTGAGAAGGTTGAAGCTGAGCTTTTTAAGACATTGTCCTTCCAGAAGTACTTGTTTAGAAACAGCTCAAGTCTCTGTTACTAGTTTGAAGGTTTATTTTTCAAGATCATGACAAAGGGATATCGCAATGTGGTGAATAGACTTGTGCTACTTTATAGCCATATGGTAAATTAAGAGGCTGAACTGTAAAGAGTTACTCAAACGGTGCTATGCTAAAAATTAGGGAAAAAAAATGGTAGACATTTGTTTTCAAGTGTGACTTGTGTGGTTTTGTTCAGTATTGGATATGAAGGAGCTGTCACATGTGTTTCCTCATAGTTGTGAGTGACTTGGTAGCTTCTGTACCAAGTCCAGAGGTTTTCCAGGACGCTCTGTCCAAAAAACAGCGCCATCCACAGGATGATGATCGCAGGAGGAAGGATCAAGGTCCTCCAGTAAGTAATCCTTTGGGCTCATGGCCTCTATTCCCTGATAATTAGACACGTATATGATAACGAGAAAGATGACAACTACAGTTGTTTAACTGCATGAAGTATCTCCTGAGTGGATATTGTAGTTATTTGGTTTGTGCACCTGAAGGGTTCGGTAAAGAATAGAACAATTGCATCGAAAATGCCTCCCCGTTTTGCCAAGAAGCAAGGCAGCATGTCCATCGAGCAGCCCGAGGAGACGCTCTCCACCAACAGCTTGGGAACAGATATCTGGGAGACGAAAAGCACAGGTAATGCTGATAACAACCGATATCAAGTATATTAATATTTAAGAGACTGATTCTAAATTACTTTGCTTTCCTCCTGAAGCTCTGACTGTCCAGTCGTCAGGTGGCGATTCTTGGACCAAGCAGGTTTCCTACACGGGAAGCGAACCCAATTCAGAGGTACAGTTCATTCTTTTCTAATCAAGCATTTTTGTGTGCCTCAGTCAGTGAGCTAAGCCTGAGACTAACGTTCAACTGTCCTGTCCTCCAGGATTCAGATGCGGGGCCCGAGCAGAGTAAAGAACACAAACCGGGCCCAATTGGCAATGAACGCTCACTGAAGAACCGCAAGGGCTCAGAAGGCATGGAGCGTCTGGAGGGACCCATCACTCCCGTCAACGGAGTGGATATTCACGTGGACAACGTCATTCCTGTGCCGCCCATCGAGTTTGGCGTTAGTGCAAAAGATTCTGACTTTAGCCTTCCTCCAGGGTCCACATCAGTGCCTGTGTCCAACCCTGTCACCAAGCTGCAGGACGTGCTTGCTGGGAATGTGAGTAAAATAGCTCTGCAGGCAGCATTTACATTGTCAGCTTTGTGTAAAGAAGCATTGAGCGTTTATCCTGTTATTGATGTGTGCACAGGTTGGCCTGACTCAAGCCATCCCAATGCTCCGCAGAGACCACCTGCAGCCCAGAATAAACCTCAACCCCATCAGCTTCCCTACTGCGGACCTCACACTCAAGGTAACGCTTACCGCCGCATCATTGCTTGGGTTTTGCTGCAGTCTTGATAGCTCTCCATCACTGACCTTAATTGTTCTTCTAGATAATTCACTTTGTTTCTTGGGATTTGGGAGATAGCACATTCTGTCTGCCTGTCACATTTCTAACAACATGTTAAAATGTGTTGATCATTGCGAGCATGATATACGTTTTCGTGCTAGACTCATGTTAAGGTGTTCATGGTATGGTAGAACTTTGTCCAGAAGTTCAGACAGAACTGAAAATATAGCAATATATAGCAGCTATATAAATGCTATATAATATAAAGTAACTGTACTTTAATACAGTTGATAAAGTTCAGCAGTAATAAAATAACTTTCAATAACTTTTCAACAGCTTTTCACATCATATCTTTTTGCACAAAATAGTAACGATAAGTACCGGTATCGATAAGCAGTATCGGTATCGATAAAATGTAAACGATACCCATCCCTACTAAAGTCTCAAACCCAAAGAGATATGCTTTATAAAAGTTAAGACTTGTCCACGCCCCACTAAATGTCTACATCACGATGTGGAGAGATTTTCATAACACCGCCCAAATGTTTACGCAAAGAAAGGGGACGTGATTTTTATTCTCGCTGTAGTATTGTTGCTGCTGCCGGCGCCATGTCCTGGGGATGCTGTGTTTCATTGTGAAAGCGAAACTACTTTGTTTGGGCTTCTAGGACACAAAAGAGGACACAACTAGAAATCAGTTGTTAAGTTGTATTTAAAGTAAGACGCAGACGGTCAACACAATCATCTTCATTAAAAGTAGTAAGACAAACTTATCTTTCCAGTGCTAAATGCTCTCCTATTTCGGTCTTTGACCTTGCAATGAGCTGATAATTAATAAAATGCAGCGCTTATCTTTTGATTTCGTTGACGTGAACTTTGTTCAATTTAAATATAGAGCGGGAATTGAAGATCGGATTTATTTCCGTTTTGCGACTATGTGGCCAAGTGCAAATGGAAACGTTTTAACAAATCAGATAGATATCCTGTCAGCAAAAATGCATGAAATGTCAGGGCCATTCATAATCTATGACAAAAATACTATTATAAACTAGGTTAGTGCATAATTTAGCACTAAAAGCTATTCTAGAAAAATCATGAGTGCACAATTTTATAAAATCTAAACATTTGGTGAAATAACATTATTTAGTGGGGAACAAATAAAAGTTAATATGTGAAGGACTAAATCTGATAAAATGTTACACATTGCTCATTGTATTGTTGTAAAATACTTTAATGAAAACAAGTAAATGTATTCATTTATAAATATAAACTGCAAAATTAAGAGATTTATTTTGAATATATAGCACAGTAATGAAGGCAGCAACATACGATGGAGTTCTATCTAACATATGTTGCTGCCTCCATTACTGTGCTATACATTAGATTATTAATAGCCTTGATAGGACAGAACAAGAAATGCTATAAATATTTCATTGCGCAAAAGCATTATAATACGAAAAGCTCCAATATTGAGCGGCACAAAGTGCTTATGCACTTCCCGTGCGCAGAATGATGTGCTTGAAGCAGCACGGCGTCACAGCGCGCAGCTTCGGATAGAGAAGTTCAAAGCACAACGGAAAGAGATATGATCTGCATATCTTATTAAATCTGTGCGATAGTTTGAGCCTTTTCTTTTAACAGTTTTAAATGTCAGTTACTGTGTGCTCCTGGAGAGAGTTTCATCGTCTTGACTGTCTTAACCGAACGGGACACAGTTTGAATGCTGAATGGAGGATGACCGACAGATGCAGCGGAGAGAAGAGTTTACGTGAACTTGAATTGAACGACTTAAATATTCATCTGTACCTCACATTAAACTATGGAACGGCTTCAGAACACTTGGACTTTGACTTTATGGTGCTTTATAATGTTTTGTGCTTTCGTGGGGTTTAATAATAATACAGAATAGTATGCACACAATATCGGATTTGGATCGTCTCGTCTCACCGATACCCGATCAGCAGAAAATGCCAGTATCGGAGCTGATACCGATTCTGAGTATCGGATCGATACAGCCCTACTTTAAACCACATAAACACATTGCATTGCAGCAAATGCTCAAAACATTTTTCTTTTTAGAAACGTCATATGACCCCTTTAAATAAAAAATTGGCTACAGATTTCCAAACAATCCAAACATATATATATATATATATATATATAGGCATCACCTTGAACTTGGTAAAAAGATATCTGTTCACAATCTTGACTGGAAAATACCGTTTTCATGATCAGTTTTTCTTGTATTATTTGCTAATGTTAATGAATGTTTACATTAGAGTGCATGTCTTACTACGCTGTAATTAATATGGTCAGCGGCTGGAAACTAGTGACCTCTCCTGGGTTGAGATAGTTTTAACATCATAAAATGAAAGCAATTTTTACTTGACTGACTTTTCAAATGTTTTAAAATGTATCATCTGAGTCTAATTATGATCCAGCAGGCCATTCATGAAAGACTAAAAGTCAACAGTAGAAATAAAATCATACATCCTCCAAAGGTCAAGTGTCCCTTACCAGCATGTTTCTCTGTGGTCTCAGATGGAGTCGGCTCGTAAGGCGTGGGAGAACTCTCAGGCTCTCCCTGAGCAGTGCTCCCCGGGCGGTGTGGGCTCCGGCGCTCAGCCCGCCTGCAGCGTGGGCTCCTCCAGCGGCGTCAGCTACAGCTCCTTTGGCGGAGTGTCTATGTCACCCATGCCTGTGGCGTCTGTTGCTCCTTCTGTCTCCATGCAAGGTCAGCCATCTAATCATTCTATCAGACTGTGTTGCATGCGGTGGCTATGCATGGCTCTAAAAACTGTTGTGATCTGTGTATCACAGGCAGTCACATCCCTCCTCTGTATCTGGATGGTCATATGTTCCAGAGTCAGCCGCGGCTCATGCAGTCCTTGTCTCAGCAGCCCAGTTACCAGCAGGTACAGCAGGTATCTTCTTCACTCTCCACGAGTTTTATAATGACTGTCTCAAATGTGGGTTATTCTGCTGTTTTGAAAGAGTATCTTGCGAGCAGGGATATTTACATAATCAAAACATATGCAATGCAATACAATGATTGAGAGATGAACAAATAAACATTCATCAAAAGATCTGAGATGTTTTCGAGGCTTGGAAAGATCATTCCTCCACTGAGGAACAGTGAAACGTCTGGAAACAAAACCTTATGATCATATTTGAGACTCAGTGATTTTTCAAAACAATGATCTCTGAATAATCAAGTAAATCCAAGCTGCTTTAGTGCAGTGTTCATCTGAAAGTATTACTATTAAAATCAAAGTTTTTCTTAGGTTTACTTTAAAGTAGTAAAGTTTTGAAGGCAAAAAGAAACACAAGCTGAAGGTGGACATTTGTACAATAATACTAAAATAGTCTAAACTATCTGTTACATGACAGAAGGCATGGAGTAGATTGTGTGCAAAAGATTTAACCGCAATGTTTTGATCTTGTTGATCATTTAGTCGTATGTATCAAATATGATACATTTGTTTTTATAGGGTTCATTCATTAGATCTATGTGCATGTGAATAAACCGTGTTTGTTGGTTATGTGTTCAGGCCACCCCTCAGCAGATCCCCATCTCCCTGCACACGTCTCTACAAGCTCAGGCTCAGCTGGGTCTGCGAGGAGCTCTGCCTGTCTCTCAGTCTCAAGAGATGTTCAACTCCATCTCTCCCTTCAGGTAATTCACCCGCCGCACTCACGGTCACTATCGTTCAATTTCATTCAGTATTCGTCTGCTGCTCTTCTACACTAATTAAGTCCCATGCCATTGCAAAGAGTTTCTCTTAAAACGCCAAACTGTTGGTATCAAAAACTGCTGTATACAACTTCTATGCTAACATACAATCTAGAGAATATGGACAAAGATAAAAAAAGAATCCTTTTCTACTGTATCGTACACTAGTGTTGTTGTCATAACAAAAATTTCAGTAGTCTGTCAATTCAAATAAAATTTTGCTCTTATCGTTACCAAAGTGTATAAAATGTTGGAATACTCCTTTTTAATTATTTAACAAAATCAGATAAAAATTGCAGTATTAATGCTAATAAAGTAAATTATGCACAAAAATAGCATGTATCTTTCAAATAGATTTCATTCAAGTAAACATTGTTTTTATTACTGATATAATTTTTTTAAAGCAAAGATACAAAAAATATAGAGCATAGAGTGATAATAGTAACTTACTGCAGAGGCTTATTAAAGCCGCAATATGTATGATTTTTAGATTAAAATAGCCAAAAACCATTAGAACAGTGTTATACTTGTGTACTTGCATTATACCAAATGTTTTGAAGAATGTCTAAATACAGAGAAATAATCAATTTTAACAAGTGACCCAGACTGTGTCCTTGCGTCGTCTGCCAGTGACATAATACATCATCAGTGTTGGGGAAAGTTTCTTTTAAAAGTAATGCATTACGCCCCCACCGATTTACTATTAGAAGCATGCGTTACGTTACTTTTTAAATATGAGCAGCTTGATTGTTTGTTTTTAATACAAGAGTTATATTTATAGCAAATGTAAAAGCCCTTTCACACCAAAAAGTGTAATGAATAAACCTCAGGCTGAAGACGTCTGTAAGCGAGGAGAAGAAGTTCAACTCTCTTCAGCAATAAAAAAAAACAACGAAGCACAATTGTTAGTTTATCTAAAGTAATTTTTGCTTATTAGTATGGTTGAACTGGATCATCAAAGGTCAGCAGCAAAACATTGGTTAATAAAATGAGATTAGATATATTTGTGTTGTTTAACATATTTAATTATTGCAGGTTTGCATCATATTCTGAGTTTGCATTTCACTGTTTTAATTAATTTTGATGAATACTGAATCTGTTTTTTGCGAGTGAGATGAATTAATACACCCCATTCACATTTAGTCTAGATTAGAACTACAGTAAGATCATGTTCATGCACAATAAATGGAAAAAAGTAACTCAGATATTTTCTAGTAAATTAAAAACTAATGCGTTACTTTACTAGTTACTTGAAAAAAAGTAATATTATTACGTAACTCGCGTTACTTGTAATGCGTTACCCCCAACACTGTACATCATTGATTTTCCAGTTTTATTTTGAAGAAAACATGAAAAACCCCAAAGACACTTTAATGTTATGCATTTTATTAGACAGGTGACGAATGCACAGAGTAGCATTATAACAGAACTTTCAACACACTAAAATACCTCACATCTACGTTTTACCTCACATGACTGGAAGAAGCAGAAGCGGTCGACTGTGGCATAATAAAAGCTCTGCTGTGGGGATGAAGGCAACAACTCCCATGATTCCACACTCAATCACGGCGTCATCACTCTACACCTTCGCCTCTCTGTTTTTGAATATGCGCCCTCTAGCGGCAAAAACTTGCGTCATGTGCCTTTAAAGCTACTAAACAAATTTAGCCATGACTGATTTAATGCATAGTTTCATGAGTGAATCATGGAATGACAATTTTGTGTATTTACTGCAGTAAATCCAGAGATCGACTGATAATCGGTTTAAATCTAAAGGCTGATGTTTATCAGTTTAAGTGTAGATGTCAATGATAATCTGTTTAAGTGTAAAGATAGACTGATAATCGGTATAAGTGTAGAGAGAGGCTGATAATTGTTTTAAATATAGAGAGAGACAAGATAATCTGTTTAAAAGTACATATTGACAGTAATTAGTTTGTGTAGAGTAGAGGGACCGATAATCGGTTTATAGAGATCTATCTCTACACTTAAACCGATTATCGGTCTGTCTTTACTTGAAGGTCCACTGAAATGCTTTGAAACATGCAGCGTTATTCTGTGTTGAGGTCATTTTAACTGAAACAGCAATACAGGGCGGGACATATCAAGCAGCCCCGCCCCTTTTTAAAATTGACCAATATCGTTTTTTTATCACAGCTTGGGCTAGAGCCGTTCACAGCCGTTGAGCTCTGTAAAGCCGCATTTGACAGGGTATGACAGCCACAATCTCATCCATATTGCTATAAAATATAGCATTCTGTGTAGAATTCAAATAGGTCCGATATGTCTTGTGGTCTGCGCCGACATGCACATGTGATCCTGCTCCGTGCAATCGTGTCTCTGGCCAATATAGTAAATATAAGCATTTCTTTGCATTTTGAACACACAAATGATATTTTAACACAGAAATAATTTGGTTTTCAAACCACAGCGTGACACGTCACGGGGTTGGTTCGCTCCGATGGCCAGTGTAGTAATATAAGCATTTCTTTACATCTTGAACGCACGCTTGTTCAAAATGTAAATAAATGCTTATATTACTGTTCTGTCTCATGCTTGAATGGCTTAAAACACTTGAATATTTAAACTGACAAGGCTTAAAACACGTGAGAATGATAAACTTTGAGGAATCAGCACTGGCCCGATCGATCAGATAGGTGATTAGTTAAACACTACGGCCTGTTAACAGCAGGAAAGCTAATTATATTCGCAGGTTAACATAAAATATGATACACACAACTGGTGAACCAGTCAATGTAATGCATATGTCTGGATGGTCTGAGTAACAATAAAATGCGACATGCATGATACTGTATGAAGCGTTGTTTGTTTCAAGTTGTGCCTTGCATTATGAAACCAATGTTTGGCATACCATGATCAAAACTTAGCATATAGACAGTCTGATGTTGAATATTCATCGAAATGATGTGAAAACCAAATTATTTCTGTGTTAAAATATCATTTGTGTGTTCAAAATGTAAAGAAATGCTTATATTTACTATATTGGCCATCGGAGCAAACCAAACCCGTGACGTCACAAGCTGTGGTACTGCAAGATGGGGGCGCCCTTGCTCCAAAAGCTTTAACAAAACAACCTTTTTTCTTTAAAATGGTTACATTAATCATGTTTGTTATATATTTTTTAATCAAAGTGGAAATCACTTTACAAAATAATGTAAACCTAACTGACTGATTCACTTCCACTTTAAACCAATGATCGGTCTAAGTGTAGAGATTGACCAGTAATTGTTTTAAATGTAGAGAGAGGCAGATAATCAGTTGTACCTTCATATTTTCCAGGATTTAAACTTTTTTTTTCCTTGATCGGATATTGGTTATGTAATATCTGATCCTCTTATATATGTTCAATCCCCTCTGTCAAACAACATTGAGTCTGCTCTAAGCTTGTGAAATTGGCCACACTAATAATGCTGGGCTTCCTCTACTTTTGTGATCATCTGAGCACTCTTACATTCTCCTCTCTTACAGGTCTCAGGTGTACATGCACCCAAACCTGTCTCAGCCTAGTCCCATGGTGCTCTCTGGTGGAGCTCCTCTCAAAGGGCCATACTCTGCATTTCCTGGCATGCAGCCGTCAGACATGGTCAAACAGCAGTCCGGGTCTCACTACCAGCCCATGAATGGCAGTCAGCCGCTGTTGTACGATGGGCCCATGAGTCAGGCGGCTGGGATGGGCACGTCACAGCTCATGGACTCACAACTCATTCAGGCAAGTTCTTTGAAAGCCATTAGACAGCAGTGTTCAACTACATAAACGCTTATGCATTTATTGAAGACAAATTATTTGGGATGGGCATTAGTATGCAGTCAACGACTTCAAATGCAGTTCGAATTTACTTTATTCAGAATTTGTAGTTCAAGGCCGTGTACAATGACTGATTGCTGTGTGTTTTCAGGTGACGATGCCCATGCCTGGATCTCAGCTGCGCTACGGCTCGGCCCAGCAGCACCTCATCCTGCCCCAGTCCATCCAGCTCCAGCAAAACCAGAACCTGTCTGTGGGAGCTCCTCGCCGCATGATGCCTCCCGGATCCCAGCCGGCCGTCATGAGCGGCAGCAGGGAGGTGAGAGCCTGTGCTTCAGGAAATAACTGCCTTCAAATCTCTTCCTGCGTATTATTGACACACCTCTCTGATAAATCATGTTCTTCCTGTAGTCTTCCCAGATGGACATGAAGGGATTTCATTTCTCTGATAAGCCCAACCACTCACCTGGAATACCCAGCGGCTCCTACAGGTGAATTAACTGGTTTTTCAGAATTTTTACATGGTTCTGATTTTCTTTTTTTTGGTTAGTGTTTGAATAGTTTACCTTAAATTTAAATTCATAAAACAATTTTCTAATTTAACGGTAAGTGTGCCCCATGCAATGCTTTTTTTCAGTAATTCTGTGTTGAAACAACTTAATCTAAAAAAAAATATTGAAAAAATTATCAAATTAAATTTGAACAGTTCCTTTCCATTTTTTGATAGTGTTGCGCTTCAAAGATTTACTATTCAAATGGATGGAAAAATTCCTGTATTGCTTTTGACAAGTATATTTTATTGTAGAACAGAAATATATTTTTATTTCTTCTATTTAAGCCAATCTTTAATTTGGTGGGTTGTAATTGGTTGTAATGTAAATTTGCATAATTTGATTGTGTGCAGCCTTACTTTTGATTTATTCATCCACTATTTGATCAATTCTGATATTTTCCATGTTGAGACATTCCATACTGTTAATTCCTTTTTATGACTGAATTCAGCTATTCTGTACATGTTTCTGCTTTGCTGAAATCATAAAGGGCCGGTGTCAAATGCTGTCAATTTAACAGTAACCCCCCCATTTAGAGGTCATTTGTGAACACAATCTGCTGTGTCGTAATTGGGTGTGTGAGAGAGAAAATTATTTAAAAGTACCATGATTAACACCATATACTGCATTACTAATAGAAATGCACCTTAAGAGCTCAATACTGTTTTAATAACTAAGACCAATTGTGAATGTTTTAAAATGTAGTCTTTTGAGTCTTAGTAAAAATAATGCTTTCATGTGTGTAAGGGTCTGTGTTCACTCATGAGGTCTTGTGTTGGACTGTCTTTCTCCTCAGACCCGGTTCAGCAAGTCCTAGTGGGAAACCCTCTGGCCCAGGAGCCCCTGCAGGGATAGTCTCTCTCCCAGGACATTACACACAGCAGGTACGGCTCAATTCTGTCCCTAACGCTGACCCGAGAGGACACGTTACACATGTTACGTTACACACTCATCTGCTGTCTGATGCTGCAGATGTCCGCTCCTCAGGGCAGTATGGTCATGCATATGAGGCCCCCCACCAATGGTCCCTTCCCCAACCCCATCCAACGGCCCGTCATGCAGGTCAACAAGACCGTCATCATCCGTTCTCCACCTTACCCCAGCCCTGGGCGTGATCCGCCCCACTGCACACCCCCCTCCAACCCTGAGCCACATGTGAAGGGTCCTGAGGATGGTGTGAAGGTGAGCCACCCACTGTGAGCATAGGTAATGGCATCTCATGCACTTCCTTCTTATTGTTATGCTTTATGATGTTTTTTAGATCACGTTTATATCAAAACCAAAATGCTAATCTGTTAAGGTGAAGCTTTATGTCTAATGATGAAGGTTTGTTGTGTCTCTCAAGTGAAGATAGCAGCTTGATGAGGGCTGGGTAATAAATCAATGTTGGCATTAAAAATTGATGAATTGATATTATTTTTCTGTGTTTAGTATGTCAAGATAATCTGATGCTTGTTGCTAATAAGTCTGCATGTTCTTCATACTTGAGAACGAGTTTCATCTTCACTACAACCCGCCAAAATAAAAGTTTGGTTTAATTTGAAGAAACCGACAAATAATTACTGTTGTATAATTTTTTTCCCCTTTTTAAGGAATATATTATGCAATCAATACATGTTTTCATCCATGTAAATTTAATGTATGCAAGCTTTGTTGTCCAGCAGTGTATTAAAAATATACGAATGAAAATGCTGAAAAAACAAAATATATAAAAAATGTACAATCTAGAAAATTTTTTAACCGAAAACAGAATTTGGTGAAATAAAACTGATTTTATAGGCCTGTAGATGAAAAGATGGAGTTTTACAAACAAGTTTTTCCATTAATTCTCTAGGTCAAACAAACATTTATTTCCCTATTAATGGTAAAAAAAAGAATATTGTGATTATTGATATCGAATGATATGGACAGATGTTGTGATAATATTTTTGGCCATGTTGCCCAGCCTGAATCTTGATATTTTACTTAGTGATATTCAGAATGTATTATTGAGGGGTCTTAAATAAGAGTAAAAACAAGGTAAAAATGTTCCCCTCACTTTTTCTCGGAGAACAGAATATGTAATTATCTGTTTTATTGGACCGATGTAAAAGTTCATAGTGTAAATGTGATCATCTGCTTCATCCTGAGGAAGAACTATAGAAACCAGTCTAGTGGCACAATACACAGGAAAATTAAAAGTTATAAAAACGGCACATATGATTCTAAAATAACCATGTGGCTTAATCATATATTGCCTTCTCATGTGTTGACTGTTCAGCGTATTATCCAGTGGAATCATTTGAAGCAGTTGTCTTTTGACTGCCAGTGTTGGTGAGGTTCTGCTCCAGTATTGAGCCGGTCTCTTGTTTTCAGTACAGGTGAAGGCTCTGCGTGACGCGTGTCAGGCCGTCAGCGACACCAAGAGCTCATCAGTGATTCCCGGCAAGATCCAGGAGCAGCTTCCTTCAGTACAGGTCAAAGATGCTCGAACCAGAGCCATCAAACCACAGTCATTCAAAGTGGAGGAAGGCAAAGCCTAATAAATGGACCTCATGATCACATGACACAGCTGTCTGTAGGACCTCCTCTCTCTTCCTCCTCCTCCTTTCTCCCCCCCACTCTCTCTCTCTCTCTCTCACTCACTCACTGTACTCCGGAACTGACGCACAGGATCACCAACTCTACAAATCAATCGGAACACATTAATAATAGATTTCACATAGAGAGATATGAATATCTATATATAAATGTAAACTATATATATATAAATAGACACGATAGTTTTGGACTCTTCTGTGCAGACTTTCCAAGATCAGCTTTATTTATTTACATTTTATTTGACATTTTCAAGTGAAGAATTTCGGTTCATAAAAGTGGCAAACGAACCCCATGTGTGTCTCGCTCTCTCCATCAAAGTCTGCAAACAAAAAACAGGAAGCGTATCTCCTCTTCCAGCTCTCGCGTCTCCACGCCCACATTGCCAAACTGAGCCAGCTGATTGGACTCGAGATTTTGATTGACATGCAGATCAACAGAAGCTCCAGAGCTGCGATGTGTGGCATTAGTCATTTTTACTGGGTACCATGGAGTTTTAACTTCCTTTTTTTATATATATAAATATAGTAATCATGCCTATTTGCGCTATTATAAAAAACAACATTTTATTCAATAAAAAAAACTTCAAACCCAATTTTGAGGACATTGTTTAATCTAAACATAGAGGGCATGCACCTTTCTCTTATTTTACAGCTGCTTTTCATGCGTTGTGTAAATACAGAGCAACATTTGATCCTTAAAGGTGTTGAATGATGGTGCTTGAGTGGTGGCGTGTGTGTGGAATAAACATGTTAAAGTCAGCAGCATTGAGAAGCGCTTGCTCTGTTTTTGGTGTGATAAGGGTGGGTCGGATATATGGGCACTTGTGTAATGTGAGGATGTTTGTGATGTTGTCAGTGGGATTGTTGTGCTGTCCGGAACTCTGATGGGAAATGTTACAGTACGTTGTTTGATCTTTATTTACCTTCAGCTTTGGGTTTCTGTTTTGTCGGTTGGTCAGTCACAGGAGTGCGAGGTTTGCACAAGCAATAAACAGCCTATCTGTAACCATCGGGGTCCAAACATGCATCTGCGTTGTCTACAAATGAGTGCTTGTGTTGTAAATGTTGCCGTCTCTGTGGGATCATGACTGAAAATATGAAGTGCACAGGAAATGTTGGTTTTGAAGGTGCTTTGTTACACTACAGCTGTACAGAACTATAACCATCAAGTTCGTTCATATTTGATATTGGAACATTAATGCAAATGCAACCTCTTCTTTTCCTTTTGGGTGAACTGTTGGACATTTGAAATGCCTTTTTAAATTATCTCTGCAGTGCTCATGGTTATTTCTGAGGTTTATTTGTTTGGGTGTTCATTGGCGCTGGTGGATTGCGTCACCTTCAACGGTAACATTGCTTCTTGATGATTGCTGCATATCTTTTCAGACTCATTATTGCCCTTTTGCTTTTGCTGGACCTGTATTTAAAAGTGACATCAATGGATTTACTAACTTTTCTTTTGCATTTATTTTTAAGGGTCTGTTTTCCCTGCAGATATTTATCACTCAGTGTTGTTTATCCTATTAAATGTGTAATAATATTTGCCCTTTTATTGGAAATGATCTCAAGAGAGAAATAAAGCAGATTGTGCTTTTTTCAAAAATGAATCGTTGTTTGTATTCCCATTACCCATGTACAGGTTTTGAGGAGGCCAATGCAGTGATTTAAGCATTTAAGTCATGTCAAATGAAAATCAATGATGCTGCGTCGTGATGTTTTTCTGTCTTTTATAAATGCACATTGAGAAATCTGAAATGGCTAAAGTTAAATACAGTAACTTCATTAAATGAACGCAAAGAATGACTTTATGGACCAATTTAACAAGACTAAAAAGTACGTAGCTAAACTGCTGTTTTTCTAGCAACATTTTTAATGGTCACGTAAACAAATTCAGAGTTTTTAATAACTGCTTTGAAAATGCTTTAACTGGTTTGCACAAATGAATTCCCTTCTCTAGTCTAACGTTGTTTCTGTTATGTGAGTTTAATTGCAGTAAGGTGTAAGAGGCTGTGTTGTACTGTCAATATGGTAACAACTGAAGGGTTGTCATTAAAGTCCCTTTCACTGCAAGTCCACTTTCTTTCATGCATTGAGTATTTCAAATCAGAGATAAAATCTGAAAGATTGTAAATAGTTCAATTTTGCTCTTATAATGGCATAACAATAATTCAAGGTTTTGCAGCATAGACCAAAGGCTAGTGAGTGCAAGTACAACCAATAGTACACATTTCTGAACTCTTCTTGATCAAATACCTGATTCAGCTCCTTAGTAGAAACTCCAAGACTTGAAGATTAAAAAATAATTTTGAATCTTGAAATTGGTGGGCCAAATACGAGAGATTCCCAAGAACACAGCTGTGAAACGCTGCTTTATCCGGCCTTCACATGCTATCTTAAACTTCCTACTTCCCACTTCTGAAGTTGTAATTACAAGTTTGTCGTGTTTGTTTTGTTCTTGGAAAGAACGGGAATTAAAGATAACGTTTCATGAGTTATTCTTGCCCGTTTATTGGGGAAATCTTATTAAAGCCTAAAGATATTTAGTTAAGATCCAAGTTAAGGCTTTTTTAATGTAAGATGTAGTGTCCCATTCATTGGTAACCATGTGAACATTCACAGCACTATCTAGATATTCAGCTTGCTGATGATTCCTACATTTTGGTCAAATAAATATTTTTGCTGTTAAATACAAACTATGCATCAAATGGTGATTTATGAATGTATATGAGTGTAACAACAAGAGAAAGCAATGTAGATGTTGTATGAAAAGCTAATAAATGTTCCTCCCCTCTGCCATGTTTAAAATGTATGGGCCGCCAACTCAAGAGCTCAAGTATCAAAATGATATCAGTTTCCCAGTTGTAAATAAGACTGATAGTTGTATTGCAGATTGAAGGCAGCATTAAAAGCCCTATTACAGGGATTGGCAACTCCCCTTCTGGATGTCCACTGTTGGTATTAAGCTTACTCCCTAATCAAATCCCTGCCTGTTGTTGTCTAGTATTTTTGAAGGCATAGGTTCAAGTTTCAGGTGTGATTGATTAGGGGTAGAGCTAAACCCTGCAGGACAGTGGTGCTCCAAGACCGGAGTTGCCCAACCCTGCTCTATTACACTGTTAATCCTGCCTTTTGGCTGTGTCCAGGATTATTAATGCTCGGTGAGTCGTGGTGGACTCAGTGGGTCGCCTGGACTGGAGCTGAGAACCACTGCTATAACAACTGGGTTGTACTGGCAACAGAGAACATTTTGTATGTCTCCCTAATCAAACATACCTGATTCAACTGATAAGCTCATTAGTAGATACTTCAAGACCTGAAATGAGTGTCTCAGACAAAGGAGTCCTTCAAAATGTGCAGTCTTATGGGGCTCCACGAACAGAGTTGGGAACCACTGATCTATGGTGGTCACTTGGAAAGAGAGGGGACTTTAAGGAGCTTTAGGAACCTTACAAGTGTTTGCGGTGCTGCTTCACAAATACATTTTATTGTATCACCTTTCAAGAAAGGCCATGATGTACAATAGTAATTTCTCCTGTAGAATATGCATGCAAGCCAGAACCTTGCCTGTAATATCTCAGGGAAGTCCACCATCCAGTGTGAGAGGTGCTGTTTGGTGATTGGCTTTCTCATATTCTGTCACGTTTTGTAATAGCCAAACAATGCTGCCACCTCAGATGACAATATCTTGAATTCAACTTTGTCCATTAGCTCCAATGGAGACACTGAAATAGAATCAAGCACCATCACTAAATCCCATGAGGGAGAAAGTTGTTTAGAAACTGGGACAATGTGATATTCATAAAACAGCATGCTTAAGAATGCTGCCCTACTGCAGTGCTGGGTAACGCCAGTCCTGGAGGGCCACCGTCCTGCAGATTTAGCTCCACCCCTAATTGTACACGACTGAAAAATGTAAGTCTCCACAATTACTTGAAAGGTGTCCAGAAGTTAGTCATTTGCATTTAATTGGGCCAGGCTCTCAGGGACAAGTGCACTGGATTGGAATGAATATCTCCCTCGTGCCTGTGACAGCAGATCTCTTTGCAGTGATAGTGGCCATGGCTCTTTGTATAGCATGCATATGTAATTCAACTTTTTTCATAGTTATATTTTAAGGGCTTTCATGCCTTAATGAAACAGGATAGTGGAGAGCTGACAGGAAAGTGTTGGGTGAAGAGAGAGTGTGGGATCGGCAAAGGAGCTCGAGACGGAAATCAAACTCTGGTTGCCGTGAGTGTAGTTGTGCTGTATGTCAGCGCACTAACCACGAGGCTGTCGGCGCCAACAATTCCAACTACTTTAAGAAGTAACTCCCAAACAGTCGACCAAACTGGAGAAATGCTGTTCAGATGGCACATGTGTGCTGATCTCCTTCCCCTCACTTTTTTAAGATTTATTCTTTATTATAATAGGACAGATCAGAACTGACAGGAAGCGTAGAGGGAGAGAAATGGCAGGGACAGGATCGGGAAAGGTCCTCGAGTCGGGATTTGAACTGTATGTCGGTGTACTGCCCACAAGGCTATCGCGTCGACATTCCCCTCTCTTCTGAACTCTTCCCTCACTCTAGCATGTTCTTTTCATTAAAAAGTCATTTTTGAGCAAGATTCTAATGGTCTAATCAGATTCAATGATCTATGCTGTGCTGTGCTAAAAGTGCCAAAAAGGGAGAATAAACCTCAGGCTGAAGGAAAAGTAAATCACGTCTGTACAGTAGAATGCAGGAGAAGAAGTTCAACACTCTTCAGCAATAAAAAATGAAGCGCAATTGTTAGTTTATCTAAAGTCATTTTTGCTTATTAGTATGGTTGAACTGGATCATCAAAGGTCAGCAGCAAAGACATCAGTTAATAAAATGGGATTAGATACATTTGTGTTGTTTAACAATTACTGCAGGTTTGCGTCATATTCTGAGTTTGCATTTCACTGTTTTAATTAATTTTGATGAATGGTGAATCTATTTTTTTGCGAGTGGAATTAATTAATCACATTTCATGTTCACACAGCGTCAGTCAATAAATGGGTAAAAAGTAACTGGCGTTTCTTTTTTGAAAAAAGTAACTCTGATATTTTTTTGTAAATTAAAAATAATGCATTACTTTACTAGTTACTTGAAAAAAGTTATATTACATAACTCGCGTTACTTGTAATGCGTTACCCCCAACACTGTATGTGGGATTGCACAAGATTTGCATTTCAAAGAGAAACATGTAATGAATCTATAATATGAAAGTTTCACTTTTTGAAATAAGTAAAAAAAAAAAAAATAGACTTTTGTACGTTTTACACATCCTCTGCATATAGTGCCTTATCTTTTATATCATGCAATTTTGGTAAAATGTATTGAACAATAAGAAAAACTAGGCGCTCATGAAGCTGTAAATAGTGTTGTTCTCTCTACATTTGTGTTGTAGAGAGAAAAAAATATTACCATTACACTTCAATAATAAGTCTGGAAATATGATTCATAATGAAAGCTCTTTGTTGTTTGGCACCAACTCCTCTGTACGTGCATTGGAATAAGTTGCCATTGTCCCAGAGAATCTGTATCCCCAAAATGTGCACAACGAGTGATTTTGAATCCACCTTGTCAGGTTCTATATGCTTTACATTCTCCAAACTTTAATTTTGAAGAATGAGTGCAGAGTGCTTATGAGTAGTGCAGGGGTGTCTAAACCTGTTCCTGGAGGGCCACTGACCTGCAGAGTTTAGATATAGCCCTAATTAAACAAACCTGAACCAGCTATTTAAGGTCTTCAGGCTCATTAGAATCTTCCAGACAGGTGTGTTGAAGTTAAACTTGGCAAGATGTTGTCCCTTCAGGAGCAGGATTTGACACTGCTGGACTAGTGGGTTGGGAGTGCTACCATAGTATCATGATGCACAAGCCTCAAAATACCAGCGGTAAAACAGGTTATTTCCGGGGGACTGCTTCGGAACCAGTCAGCTTTGGATGGCACTATCAGATTTGTAGCCAACATCCTTCTGGAGTGCCCATGCTACTTGCAGGGCGGAGCAATTGTGGCTGTGTTCTACTTTGTTTTTAGTGACACTCACAAATTCCTTAAGCTCAAAAACCCCTCTGCCATTTTGAAGTGTGTTCCAATTTGTGAAGTGGACAAGGGAAATATATATGGACAGACCTTTTACCCATCAATTTTGACACATGGAGCGAGTCTACTTCATATTTATACTTTAGGCATCTCCATAACTCCAATTTATAAAAATTAATTATAAGAATATTTGCATACAGGTGCATCTCAATAAATTAGTGTCGTGGAAGTTCATTTATTTCAGTTTTTCAACTCGAATTGTGAAACCCGTGTATTAAATAAATTCAATGCACAAAGACTGAAGTAGTTTTAAGTCTTTGGTTCTTTTAATTGTGATGATTTTGTCTCACATTTAACAAAAACCCACCAATTCACTCTCAACAAATTGGAATACTTCATAAGATCAATAAAAAAATTTTTTTTTAGTGAATTGATGGCCTTCTGGAAAGTATGTTAATTTACTGTATATGTACTCAATACTTGGTAGGGGCTCCTTGTGCTTTAATTACTGCCTCAATTCGGCGTGGCATGGAGGTGATCAGTTTGTGGCACTGCTGAGGTGGTATGGAAGCCCAGGTTTCTTTGACAGTGGCCTTCAGCTCATCTGCATTTTTTTGGTCTCTTGTTTTCTCATTTTCCTCTTGACAATAAACCCTAGATTCTCTATGGGGTTGAGGTCTGGTGAGTTTGCTGGCCAGTCAAGCACAACACCACCATGGTCATTTAACCAACTTTTGGTGCTTTTGGCAGTGTGGGCAGGTGCCAAATCCTGCTGGAAAATGAATCCGCATCTTTAAAAAGCTGGTCAGCAGAAGGAAGCATGAAGTGCTCCAAAATTTCTTGGTAAATGGGTGCAGTGACGTTGGTTTTCAAAAAACACAATGGACCAACACCAGCAGATGACATTGCACCCCAAATCATCACAGACTGTGAAAACTTAACACTGGACTTCAAGCAACTTGGGCTATGAGGACGACAACTGTAGCCAAATCCCTTGACACGTCTGTGTGTGGTGGCTCTTGATGCCTTGACCCCAGCCTCAGTCCATTCCTTGTGAAGTTCACCCAAATTCTTGATCGATTTTGCTTGACAATCCTCATAAATCTGCGGTTCTTGGTTGGTTGTGCATCTTTTTCTTCCACACTTTTTCCTTCCACTCAACTTTCTGTTAACATGCTTGGATACAGCACTCTGTGAACAGCCAGCTTCTTTGGCAATGAATGTTTGTGGCTTACCCTCCTTGTGAAGGGTGTCAATGATTGTCTTCTGGACAACTGTCAAATCAGCAGTCTTCCCCATGATTGTGTAGCCTAGTGAACCAAACTGAGAGACCATTTTGAAAGCTCAGGGAACCTTTGCAGGTGTTTTGAGTTGCTTAGCTGATTGGCATGTCACCATATTCTAATTTGTTGAGAATTGGTGGGTTTTTTGTTAAATGTGAGCCAAAATCATCACAATTAAAAGAACCAAAGACTTAAACTACTTCAGTCTGTGTGCATTGAATTTATTTAATACACAAATTTCACAATTTGAGTTAAATTACTGAAATGAACTTTTCCACGACATTCTAATTTAATGAGATGCACCTGTACATATAGCATGATGCATCAAACTCTTATAATAGATCAACTCCATAGCGGATTCCAAGGCTGTGTTCCACTTCACTTTTAGACACGCACTCGTGAACTTCCCTAAGCACTTCCACTTGGGGGAATACCCGCTGCCATTTTAAAGTGCGTTCCACTTCGTGAAGAGGAAAGTTTATATGAACAGCCATTCCACAGCCTGCAACACAATTATGACATCATTGCAGATCACGTTTAATTTATCCCCACCCAAACGACTATAATATATTAACGTCTTTTTTATAACCGCCCAAGCATACCTATATATAGTATCTCTCAGAAGTGTGTACACTCCTCACATTTTTGTAAATATTTTATTATATCTTTTCATGTGACAACACTGAAGAAATGACACTTTGCTACAATGTAAAGTATATGCTTGTACAGCTTGCTTCAAAATAAGAACACACAGCCATTAATATAAACCGCTGACCACAAAAGGGAGTACACTATGTGAAAAGTCCAAATTGGGCCCACAATTTTCTCTCCCCGGTGCAGTCGTTGGTGTTACAGTCCCAGGTGTGAATGGGGAGCAGGTGAATTTGGTGTTACACTCTCTCATTGTCACTGGAAGTTCAACATCACCTTCTGGCAAAGAAGTCTGAGGATTGAAAAAAAGAATTGTTGCTTACATAAAGATCGTAGGCTATAAGAAGATTGCCACCCATGAAACTGAGCTGCGACTGGCCAAGACCATAATAACAGGACATATCAGAAAGGCCTCACATGGTGACTAAAGAAGTTGAATGCACGTTAGCGTAATCCAGAGTTTATGTTTGGGAAATAGACGTATGAGTGCTGCCAACTGCTGCAGAGGTTGAAGAAGTGGGGGTCACCTGTAGTTCTCAGACCAATATGCACACTGCATCAAATTGGTCTGCTCTGTCAGAAGACTCTTCTAAAGTGTGCACAAGAAAGCCCGCAAACAGTTTACTGAAGACAAGCAGACTAAGGATATGGATTCTGGAACATGTCCTTTCTGATGAGACCAAGATAAATATTTGGTTCAGATGGTGTATGAGTGGCAGCAACCATGAGGATACAGAGACAAGTGTGTTTCGGAACCATGAATGACATGTACTGTGACATACTGAAGAGCATGATCCCCTCCCTTCGGAGACTGGGCCGCACAGTATTCCAACATTAAAGACTGCTGACTAAAGAATGAGGGTAAAGTAGTGAGTGGACTGGCCAAGCATGCTTGACCTAAACCCTATTGAACATCTGTGGGGCATCCTCAAACAGAAGCTGGAGGAGCGCCAGGTCTCTAACATCCACCAGCTCCGTGATGTCATCATGGAGGAGTGGAAGAGGACTCCAGTGACAACCTGGGAAGCTCTGGTGAACTCCATGCCCAAGAGGGTTAAGGCAGTGCTGGAAAATAATGGTGGACACACAAAATATTGACACTTTGGGCCCAATTTGGACATTTTCACTTAGGGGTGTACTCACTTTTGTGACCAGAGGTTTAGACATTAAGGGCTGTGCATTGAGTTATTTTGAGGGGACAGCAAATTTGCACGGTTGTACATTTTAGCAAAGTGTCATTTCTTCAGTGGTGTCACATTAAAATATATAATAAAATATTTACAAAAATGTGAGGGGTGTACTCACTTCTGTGATATACTGTACATTTAGAAAACTGCACGCAAAATAAAGGGGTAAACAAACCAACTGTATTAGCTGATTCTAAGGCTACGTCTACATTAATCCGGATACATTTGAAAATTGAATTTTCGTTTTAAAATGTTCTCCGTCCACATTAGCGTTTTCCAAAAGTTTCTCATCCACACTGAAATGTCAGAAAATGTTAAATTCGCCTTACTGCACATGTGTAAAACCTCATAAAAGCCATTAAAGCTCACTGAGATGATACAGATGGAACAGACATAAGTTTTCATTTTTTTTCAAGAATTTTTTTTCCACTTTGGAGGCATTTTCAAAAATATGACAAAAACGCCTCCTGGACGGAAGGCCAAGACATTCACTGATGTGTCGCTCAAGCTTGAGTAAAAGCTCAATCATGTTTGATATAAAAAAAGTACTTAAGTAAAAAAGTACTGCCAATTTTATATAGACTCTTTATTTAATTTTATATGCACATATTTTTATAATCCTTTTGCCCCAGGACAGCAATTGTGAGCTTACATTTTGAGAGAAAACGATTTGACCATCTAATTTCAGTAAGAATAAAGTGTTTTAAAGCTTTGCAGACGTCAGTTATATATGAAATGTAAGGCCTATGAAGAACATTTTAAGAAAATATAATTATGTTTCATAAATAACCTTGTCTGTGAGTAAATATGCCCCAGAGGGCTTTAGATAATTACTGTATTATTCTGAACATCACATCCTTTCTTTTTACCTGTGAAAGTGAATAAAAATATTTGGAACATAGCACCAGCAAGATTTGCGTCACATAACTAAACATGCGATAAACAATATAAAAATAAACATCATCGTTTTCTAAATGCGTAGCATTCCGTTTTCATAGTCCATGAGTTATTTTATTTAACATTACAACACGATAACGACATTTTCACCCTTTAATGTATCAAAAACAACCAGTTTTGACTTTGATTTTCAGTTACAACAATTAATCCTAAAATTGGACATTAGTAACATTTTCAGCATCAGTTGCGCACGCGCGCCCGGTTCTTTACTTGTGAGTTCAGTTCACTGAAGACTCGCTTAAACGGTTCATTTGAATCAGTGAGTTTTGACTCGAGAAAGCTGCAACGGATCTTTCCAATTCGTGAATGAATCGTTTGTTCGATTTGCGAACCGTAACAGGTTCATTGAAAATAACAGTTTGTTCATGAATAAAACGGCTTCTGCGTCTCGGGCCGTGATGTATTATAAAGACGATATGTTTTATGAAATGAGAGTAAAAAAATCTTATGCTTTGGAATGTAGTGAAGTAAAAGTTTTCAAACAAAAATGTATTAGTGAATTACTTTTACTTGTTACTGACATGGCCTTACCTGATAAAGGGCTTAGGACGTTCCAGTTCAGCCCATTTCAAGGCTTCCACCAGAAGTGGGCACTCATGCAACATAATCAATGAAATACATCCGAGTAAATGAGACCGAGTGAAGTTTGTGAGTGAAGGGCATAAAAAATGGACTGGAACTCAGCCCAAGTGATCAAGGGATTTAGGACATTCCAATTCAGCCCATTGCAATGGTTTCACCAGTAGTTGACGTGCATTGTGGGCAGACCCGACTAATCGATAATGAGAATCGTTATCGATGATTTTCATTATTGATAATCGATTTTATCGATTAATTGTCGCAGCCCTACTGAGTCAACGAAATGGAACTTAACAAGGGAAGGGCATAAAAACCAAATGGAACACTGCCCAACTCTGATCAAACCCTCCTGCCTGAAGCTTTCTAGCAGTCCTGAAGACATTGATTCGCTGGTTCAAGTGTGTTTGATTAGGGTTGGGGCTAAATAAATGTGTAAACAAGGTCTGAAACATTTTGAGCTTGTCAGCTCTTGGCCTCTTTCAGAGGTAGTAAAAAAAAAAGTATTTGACTGGATTGCTTTCGTAGTCTAAATGTTCATGACTGTGGTCGAATGCATTTTGTTCACGTATACATTCTGAATGGAAGCGAGGGTGGAGTTATGAGGTTTAGCTGACAGTTTGAGGATCCAAACAACTCGGTGTTGCCAAACCCCTCCCTCAGAAAATCTCTAGAATCACCCTCATAAGTCTCAACTTTTCACAAAGTCACCAAATATGAAAAGAAAGTAAATACAGGTAAATTTGTTAAAGGAAATTAAATATATATACTTTACAAATGACAGTATAAAAGCTGAAGTATAACAAAAAATTCTGAAGTGAAATTAAATCATTTACATTTCACTACTGATTATATCCTGTATAATTGAGTATGTGACGACTAAAAGAACCTTGAACCTTGAAGAAATGCTTACTTGTAACTACACGACACATTTGAATCAGTAAATTCGTCCTGTGATCTGCAAGCACATCAAACAAAACTTTTTTTCATACAAACTTATTTCAGTCAACACACTCTAGTAAGTGCAAAATACTGCATCCCAGCACACATGACACGATGATGATGCCTCAGTGTCTCTCAGTATCTGGTTGACATGATTGTGCATGAATTGTGGTATAACTTTTTGTATCTGTGGTTTAAACAAGATGTTCATGAGTAGTTGGTGCCCTGATGTAATCATATTTTTTCTCCGCCATCTTGATGCTTATAATGAAATGGTGGTGTGTTTCTCAAACGGAAGGCTACATCCTACAAAGGCTGCATTTCTCGGCTGCCACATCAACAAAGGTAGCTGAAGGCCATCTCAATCGTTTTGCGTCCTTCATTCAGCTGTATTTGAAGGATGCATGGGATGTATTCTCCACGTCCTTCAATCAGCCACCATCCTTTGTACCCATTCTATTTCATGAAAATAAACTGACGAAATACGAGTCAGTACTGAGCTTGTCTGAATTTATTATGAAATCTAAGACAAAAATAATGTTTCCGGACATGAAAGGATAGATGTTATGTTTTGTTTTGGTGTAAATTACTTACTAAACGTTAAACTGCCAATAACTTAAGCCACGGGAGATTGTAGATGGCTGTGATTCATTAAAGCCAAATAAAGATTTGTAATAAAGTATTTGTCCAAAATTAAGTTTTATTAGTGTTTTCGTGCCGTGACTGTGAGGGTGGGAACATATGTGACGTAGCCACGCGCACTTATTAGAGCGTCTCATTCTTGCATTTAATGCCGATGAGGACTCTAGCCTACAAGACTCTGAAGGACTGAACTAGGAAGGGCGCAGCCTCAGTAGGATACAGCCTTCCATTTGAGAAACACCTATCATCTGAATAGCAGCCGTAGATATGTGTTCACTGCGCAGACTCATTGGCATAATTGAGAGCAAACGTGAGAGGTCACGGGCAGAGCCGATCCTCCCTATATGCAGAACACGCAAGCTGCGTAGGGCCCCAGTAACACCAGGGGGCCCCCTTACTCTCAAAGATGATTTAATTTGTTTAGTTTTAGAATTTGGCCAGCGGCTATGAAAACATGAATGATAATTTATTGTAATGTGGTGTTGTCGCCCTTTCTACGTAAAAATCATTCAAATCATGTAATGTGAATTTTGTAAAGTCTCTTGTTCGAGACAAAAAAACCCGAGTTGAAATCATATTCGTGCGCTTGCAATGGACTTACAAAGATACATAACAGCTACAAGTGCACTACTTGCTTTATACAAGCACTATATAGCAAGGCCGTAACCATGTCTTAAACACTGGGGGGACCAATTATATATATATATATATATATATATGTGTATATATATATATATATATATGTGTGTGTATATATATATATATATGTAGGGCCTTATGAAATCCGTTTTATGTTTTCCCAAATTCATTTTTTTCCATTTAAATTTTTCTATAGATTCCGGTTGTTTTTTTCATTTTAATTTTCTGGACTCATTTTTAATGGTCAAATTAAATTGTATTATTAAAAAAAGAATGTCTAATTAATTAAAATCATGAAACCTATACAATTTAACATTAATTTATTAAAAGCATAACAAAAATGACATGTTTAGGGCCTTGTGAAATGTTTCTCACCTTATGTTTTATTGTTACCAAATTCTGTGTTTTAGCACGTCTAATTATTTGAATGCATACAAACTGTTTTTATTTCCTCTTACAGTAGCCTTATGATATGTTTTTTTTTACCACAGAAATTCTGTGTTGTGTATTTAAATTTGACTGGTTATTCAGACGAAGGCATAAAACATTGATTTAATATTAAAAATTTAATATTTTGTGATTGTCTTTGAAAAAATAAAGTTGTATTATTTTTCAACATAGTAGTAGACGTGTTTTTGAAGTAGAACTAAATTCACAGTTTCATTGTTTGTAGGGACAAACAGATGCAGATAATTAACACATGCACATTTAATCTCTGTCTCTCTCTCTCACACACACATACACTTGCATATTTGAGAAAAAAGTCGAATAGTTTGCTTCACTGAATATAATTGTCGGTCATTTAACATTTCTTTCGTAAAACAGTTGACTAAACATTAAATGATTAGCAGCTTCCATCTTACCTCGCTCTCATTAATCTGACGTTTCGCGGCGTGCTCAGCATCTGTGAACGCTAAGCCCCGCCTACTTTGATTTGATTGGCCAGTTAAATTATTTTGACATTGACGAGCGCTGTTAGCCCGCTGAGGCAGAGCAGACTTTTAAAGCTTTTTTGTCATCCCAACAAGAGTGCTGCGTAATGGAGGACAGCAGATCAGCACGTTTGGAAATTTAGAATTATTGGGGATGTCTATGGTGGTTACGGTCCTGTATAGGATAAATAACTATGCAGGATTTACCCTATTATACGTTATCGACACGAATTGATGGGTGAAACCACAAACAGCCACCCACAAATAGTATTAATAAAATAACTATAAACCAAGCATCAGGCTGTCTTTGAGTTCACATGAACAACGATTAAAGTTACTCACCAGGCTACAGAAGAATAACGTTAATGTTACCATAATTCCACCGTTCAATTAACGTTAGGCCTAAGACATCGAGAGTCACGCAGACCTACATGACCCAGCCACAACACACAATTGCGAATAACATGCCTTACCGTAACACAGAATCGACCAGAGGCCTGGGAATCTGTGAATCGGTCGCGCTATTAACGTCATCACTACACAATTTCTTAGTAAAAACCTAAATTAATTAAACTGTCTTGTGTTCTTTTTTTTGCCATGATGCTAACTGCAGAATGGATTTCAAGGACTTCGCGCGCAGATCAACAGCCTCCAACGTTTATATTTTTTCTGCGAATCTTTGAGTTAACGTACTAAACATGAGTGGGATTTGCACCGCAGCGCCCCCACACCTCGATGCTCATGACAAGAATAGCATGTATAATTATCTTTATTGAAGTGAATTAGGTTTAAATCGCCGTCATGCATGAATTAATGATTTTTTTTGTGCCATTTTACACATAATAATCCACAATGATAACATTACACAAAACTGAAATTGCACGTCAAAATAACGCATTGTTCATTTTTTTTGTGACCCCCCAAAATTTCACAAATCATGTTTTCTGGGGAGCCCATGTCTAAGGGGAGCCGAGCTCCCCCCTAGCTCCCCTGTAGTTCGCACCCTGGTCATGGGCCTACGGCAGCGTGTGCCCAAGTAAAAAAAAATACAAAATCTCAAAAAAAATATCGCTATTTTTATTTAATTGTCGCTACAATAGCTTCTTGACACAAAAACATCAATAAAAGTCGCAGCAACAGTGAGAAAGTAGCTAAATTTGGTGACAAAATCCCCAAATTGCCAACACTGAGGCATGTCTCCTCTTCTGGCTCTGGCATCTCCACACCCACATTACCAAACTGAGCCAGCTGATTGGACTTGAGGTCAACAGAAGCTGTCAAATCATTGGATGTGGTTTTTGGTAAATTTTCACTGTAAACATTCAAATTAAACCATTTAAATGTTTTGTTTCATTATGGCACATACTTTGTAGACACTTTTTAATAATACAATGATTATTCTAGATATTTGATTTAATTCCATTATGAAGATTCCATAATGTTGTCTGTTATGACTAGTATTGTCAAGATGTGAATTAATACCATCTTTTATGGGAGAGAAATAAACTGAATTCAAAACGTAAAAATGCGCTGTTTTGAGAGAGACGCATTCATTGACACATTGATTCAATGCACAGGGAATGAGATATTTTAAGACTTTCTACTCCTAGGACTTTGGGGAAACATTTATGATCAAATTATATGAAAAGTTACATGTTTACATTTTGGAAGATGTTTTTATCTAACGTGGCACAGCGTGTGTGAATCTTTGGATCGTTTGTGTGTGTGTGTGTGTGTGCGTGCGTGCGTGCGTGTGTGTGTGTGTGTGCTCGTGCGTGGTCGGTGGCCCGGTGACGTGGCTCGGTGAGTGAATTTCGTGCATTTTTTCCGTGAACTCCGGATCTACAGCACAATCAGGGAATAAAAACCGTCTGTACAGTGAGTATCGTTGCATATTGACGAGCTGTTTTAACACCGCGGGGTGTGTACCAAATAAATGCAACCTATCAGATTGTGCTAATTTACCAATAGTTTGCTTTGTTTTAAGGGTAGGGTAGGGTAGTTGTGGACAGGTAGGTTTAAGGTAGGGGTAGGGTATGGACATTAAAAAAGCCTCAATCCACATGAATAAGATGCTGGTAGCACAATCTTATAGGTAGCATTTTTCGCTTTCGTTATGTGCTACGTTACCTATCTTTTTATTGGGAGATAACGTTAGCACAAATCGTCAAAACTGTATTTTTCTTCAGGCTCGAGTTTCTTTGAGTGTGTGCGTATTTGGGCAGGTCTGAGCTTGTTATCGCGTGCTTTGATTTTTTTCATGAATCTTATATTTTAGTTTTTAGTTTAATGGCGAATCTTCACAATGAAACTTTGCAGCTCGTGCTGTAAATGTTTTGGATTGTACAAAGCGACAGACATGGTTTACTTTATTTAGCAGAAATCCGTTTATTGTTTTCACATAATGTTACCGGATCATGCCGATAATGGTTGTATGCTTAAATCCCGATCTGATATCAGAAAAATGCACTATACAAGTAGTTTTAATGCTTTGTGTCTTTATGCACCTTATAATGCATCGTATGGTATAATAGGTTACTCGTCTACTCCAGTGTTACACTTTTAGAAAATATAATGCATTAAAATACGCGAGGAACAAACCATCAAATATTGTAATGCTTTTTAACTTTGGTTAAATTATTGAGGAAAAGATATAGTGCATTACAATGTAGATATTATAAATGTCTTAATAATGCATGATACATAAAGGCTTTAAGTAAAGGGTTTGCAAACCTTTTTTTGCAGCGTAATTAATTAACTTGAGAAAGTTTAGCCAAATATCTTTGACATGCCAGCAGTCATCTTTTAATTACCATTATAACTTAATCAGGTTGTACAATGATAACATTGGTGTGTGAAAGCAGTGAATGAAAAGGCTGTGATGTAAGTTTATATAATTTTTGTCACATTTATGGTATCTGACAGCTGTTGATAACAAAACCATAAAACGGTGATAATTAATAATTTTGCACGCAGTTGTGCACTGGTACAACTGGCAGCTGAAAGCATAATCAAGTACTGAAGAACTGAGCACATAAATCTGTGTTAGCGGTTTTAATATTACACATCCACGGGCTTTGACCCTGTGTGTATGTCTGCATGAGGAATGTCCGGCAGAGACGCACTGAAGACAGATGAAGGCCTGATGATGATGCAGGAGCTGGAGGACCGACTCAAGGAACACACTGATAAACTGGAGCATGTGCGCCTGTCTGCCGTGGACCTGAGAGATGCTCTGTCAGGGGTTTGTTTCTCTGTTCTCATCGTTGTGTCTCAGTAGTGTTGTGTGTTTGTGGATGAGCAGCGTCTGATGTGCTTGTTTCTGATCCTCAGAATAATGACGACATGCAGCAGTGTATCTCTGAACACATGGAGTGGCTTGCACAGATGACCGATCGCGTGGAGACGCTACAGATGAACACCACTGTCTTTGTGCAGGTCTGTCAAATCAAGTATCCTCAGGAAAGAACTTGATTGAACACGGACGTTACTACAGAATGTCCACACTGTGAACTATAACTAGTGAGCAGATGTGTATTGGATACACTGCAAAAAACGATTTTCCTTTTGAGTATCTTTATATTGTTTTCCAGTACAAATATCTAAACATTCTTAAATCAAGATTTATCTGAGAAGCAAATATACGTCAGGTATTAGGTCATGTTTACTAAAAAAAATATTAAAATTAAGTGTTCAAAAAATCTAATTATTTGTATTATTATATATTTTATTTATTCATTTGTTTTTGCTTAACACAAGATAAAATGTATGTCAGTGGGGTCAGAAATGTTGTTCTCCTCTTTGGATTCAATCAATTTTTCTGAACTCAATGACAGTTTTTGTCTTTGTATAGTATAAACTTAATTTGAAAGAGTTTTTAAGAAAAAAAGACTTAATATTTTACGTAAAAGTGTCTTGTTTGAGAATGTTTAGATATTTGTACTGGATAACAAGATGAAAATACAATCAAGCACATTTCAATGAATTCGTAGAGCACTTTTTAAGTATTCTTTAACGCAGTTGAAGAAAGAATCTAAGAGCATTCCTGTTCATCTCAATGCTAGTTGCTCAGTTAAAAAAGGGAAATGTTATCTTTCATGATTTAGAAATTAACATAATTATTATCCATGAATTTTTTCAAATAGATTCCTGAAAACTTCACCAAATGTCTACATATTTCGAAAGGAACTGGGTCATTATTTCTTATCACTGAAACAAATGAGAAAGAATGCTTTGAATTTCTGTAATTTAAAAGAGGATATTACATATATGCATATATAGAATCTTTTATTTATGTATTTTCTTGGGGTTTTATTTTATGATGCCTGTCTATTGTTTGGCTAATAATTTTTTAATTCTGTTCCTTTCTAATTTCTACTGTTCAATTAATTTCTTGAATTGAAAAAAATGAGCTGCAAATGTCATGTTACTGATAAATCATGAGCAGCAGAAAAATGACATCTTGTAATTGCTAGAAATGGTTCTTCTGTGTTGTTATTCCCATAGATGAATGCCAAGCCACGCAGCTTTCGGGTCAAAGAGCAGGGGCTCAGAAGCACTGGCCGCTGGGGCCGCTGTCATGTGACCGATGATGCTCAATCAGAGTACGGATGGTCTCCGGTCCGCACCAGACGCAACAGTGACGCGGCGTCTGAGATGTCGTGTGCGTGGTAGAAATGCTCCGCTACACTCACATCAAGAGTGTGTGATTGTTGCTCTTCATTTACTGCTAGCGTAACAATTCCACGTCCAAAAGTGACCACTGTAATGGTAGCCTGCTCTTTTTGTGTTTCATACAGTTTAGTGTAATTAAAAAGTGTTTGTTGTTCCAAACGTGAGTGACTTTTTCTTCTTTATAATATAAAATGTTCACATTTTTTAAGTGTTGTTCGTTACAGTGGAAGTCAATGGTCACCAAAACGGCTTCCCAGCATTCGTCAAAATATTGTATTGAAAAGGGACGAGGGAGAATACAACCTGAATTCTGGAAATGATTGTGACGTTATTTAAATTAGAATAAAATGAAAACTAAAAGACTTTCGAATCACATGAGCCAATATTTTATTCACAATAGAACATAGAGAACATAACAAATGTTTAAACGGAGAAACTTTTACACTTTTATCCACTAAATGAGCTTATTTCAAATTTGATGCCTGCTACAGGTCTCAAAAAAGTTGGCACGGGGGCAACAAAGGGCTGAAAAAGCAAGACATTTTGAAACGATTCAGCTGGGAGAACATCTAGCAACTAATTAAGTTAATTGACATCAGGTCTGTAACATGATTAGCTATAAAAATGATGTCTTAGAAAGGCAGAGTATCTCACAAGTAAAGATGGGCAGAGGCTCTCCAATCTGTGAAAGAGTGCTTAAAAAGATTGTGGAATACTTAAACAACGTCCTCAATGTCAAATTGCAAAGGCTTTCAAATCTCATCATCTACAGTGCATAACATCATCAAAAGATTCAGAGAAACTGGAGAAATCTCTGTGCGTAAGGGACAAGGCCGAAGACCTATGTTGGATGCCTGTGGTCTTCAGGCCCTCAGACAAATTTGAAATGAGGTCATTTAGTGCATAAAAGTGTAACATTTCTCTGTATAAACATTTGTTATGTTGTCTATGTTCTATTGTGAATAAAATATTGGCTGAAGTCCTCAGACGACACTGCAATTTGTCTAGTGCTTTCTGTAGCACTTGCAGTGCACTTAAGGTATCCTCCACCTTCCCCAGCTCCACCTGTATAGATCATAAATGTAATGGTTAGTAGTAATGTGTTTTTCTACTGTACAAACTGTATTTTCTATTCCTACACTTAAAACCTACCCTCACACAAAATTTAAGTTATTTTAGATTTTCAAAACATTTAATTCTGTACGACTTAAAAGTATAAGCTTTTTCCTAATGGGGACCAAATAAATGACATGCACACACGCACGCACACACACACACACACACACACACACACACACACACACACACACACACACACACACACACACACACACACACACACACACACACACACACACACACACACACACACACACCACTACCTAATCAACAAAGCTGACATCTAACACTTTCTTCTTTTTTTCTTCCTTTATGTCCTTTCTCCACCTTTCTTCCTTAAAACAAAGGTCTTCTTTCAGAGTCTGCATCACGACGAGCCCTGTAGCATTGCTGCTTTTCTTCAGCAGACAACAGCGCCATTTTCTGACAAATACATGCATACCGTTTGAGCAATTCTTTCTTTTTAATGCACAATAAATTAATTATAAGTACAAATACATGCTTTAAAAACCTATTTATCTATTTTTTTTACATCCACTGTTACAATATGTCCACCTGTTACAGTGCAACAGTAACAGGAGGGACATTTTATGCTAAAGTTACAAAAGTAATGTAATGAATTACTTTTCATAAAAAGTCACTAATTAACGCAGTTAGTTACTTTTTAGCGAGTAACACAATGTTGTAATGCATTACTTTTAAAAGTGACTTTACCCAACAGGAGTCATGAGACACATGTATCCAGCTGCTCAGTGTTTTGGTTCATATCTGGCCCTGCTGTTTCACTTCTGATGCGATGTACTGTCTGATTCAGGCTAGTGGAAGCAACATTTCGGAGTTTAAATCCTTCAAAGTTTAAACACTTAGCAAAGAGTCGTATTACAGCTGTCTGAATGTTTTAATAGAGTTAACACTAGAGGGCAGAAGAATCCGTCAAATGAGCTGAACCCGTCAGAACCACAGTCTGAGCGCATGTGTGTGAACTTATCAGCCGAGTATGATTAATGGTCTTTCAGCTCTATTTTGGTGCAGTTTCTCAGTTCTATAAAGTGCTCTGGTCTTCAGTTCCTGTCGTGTCCATCTGGACCGCTGTCTGGGAGCAGAATGCTGCTGTCAGAGGTGCTCTGGACATCTGGACGCCCCGCTGACAGAGTTTATGTGGTCAGACCTCACCGTCACAAACAGCAGCTCTGTTTTCAAAGAATGTAACTTCTGTAAGCATCTGTTTACATGAAAAACATGTATAGATGAATATGACTTATTATGACCCGTTGATTACTGAATGAAATGTGGATTAGCACTTAGGTTACTATAAATAATAATAAAAAAAATTAAGTCTTGCGAAAAATAAACACATTTTAGTATACTTTTAATAATAAAACGTTTTTTATAATATATATTTACATTATAATATATAACTTTTAATATATACAGAAAAATATTTGTTAAAATAATATATTTAAGTACGAAGTACTTCTTAAAGTGTAGTACAATTATGATCAAACTAAAATATACTTTAATGTCATTTTTATTGTATGCATTTAAAACACAATTTAGTAGACCTACATTTAAAATATACAAACTTTAAATGTAATATTAACATACTACAGTTAAAATCAAGTACTTGGCATGTGCTTTAGAATGTTAGTCAACACAAGTGTACTTTTTCACAACAAAGTATTAAAACTAACTAATGATAACTAAAAGTACTTCAAAGCATAACTTTTTTGACATTACTAGTACAAAGTGTGCTTTTTAAAAGTGCACTTAAATGTATCAAGAAACAGTCATGAAAGTGTCTCTCTTTTAGTGCACTACAAATGCACATTCAATACAGTTAAGTGCACTTCTTTTTCAGAAGGGTTCAGCAGGTGTTATTTGTGTGATATTTTTAAAACCACTGCCTCTTTCGCTGATGGTTCAGTGGCGTTTCTCGCCGGAAACCAACTCACTTCCTCTATGATTCAGACACATTTCTTACAATCTCATGGCACAGTAAATTAATTCTATTCTATTCTACACATAGCAGCTTTACCAATGTTAAAACCTCTAAGAGTAAGGATTTGTGTGAAAATGATAATGACACAATGAGCGACGTCAGTGTTGTGTAGACGTACTTTCCCGTACACGTCTCCACCCGTAACACAGACGGCAGGAGAGATTAAAGCTCATGAGTGCTGCAGAATCATCTGTCCTTCACTGATACTGATAACAGAGACCAGCACATGCTTCATCTGTTCTCGCCAAACATCATCTCTGTCATCACTGGAGGAATGAGGCTGGTCAACACAAACCACAGCTGAACATCAGTATTCACAAAAACACAAATTCATTATATTATGCTGATTATTGGTGAAACAGTGACTGCGTGGGTGCCGTCAGAATGAGAGTCCAAACAGCTGATAAAAACATCACAATGTAATCCACACCACTTCAGTCCATCAATGAACATCTTGTGAAGCCAAAATCTGTGTGTTTGTAAAAAAACAAATCCATCAAGATGTTTTTAGCTTCTTTAAATCCACAATCCATAATAATGCTTCCTCCAGTGAAAATGTCCATCTCCTGTTGTCCCTCACATCAAAATCCACCCACATATTTGTTTAGGACTGTTTTGGCTGGCTTGTAAACATTGCTTGATTTGTGCAGATTTCTCTCCTGATTCAGACCAGACCACTTTTTCACTGGAGGAAGTGTTATTATGGATTATTACACACACAGAAGCACACAAATACAAACTATATTTGTCAACAAAGAGTGTCACGGGTCTCATGTAACAGTCAGTAATTCAAATGTTTATTTAATTTTATTGTACAAATATGTGCAGTACAGAATCATGTCACTAGTTCTTTTTATGTCAAATACAAAGGCAACAGATCATTTGAATATTGCAGGAGACATTACAGTACTGATTGATATAACAAAAAATACTGAGTCAAAACATGTCAAACTTAATTCATGCACACAAAGAAAACCAGACAGGCAACATCCTGAAATAAATACACTTTGATGGAAAACTGATTGTTTGTAAGTCCTGATCAAATTTAACATGGTATCTGTGCTTTACACACACATTTACCATTAAATGCATGAGCCATTAAATCACAAAACAAAAAAGAAATAGGTATTTTCACTTCGGATGTTCTTATTAACTTTTTCTTTTTTCTATCAAAGTTACACTGGTGCTGAAATTAACTAATATTCAAATGTTGATGCATTTCTAAAAATGTCAGTGGTTTATCAGGACAAAAACACTTTTAACTATTACTTCCTTTCCAAGCAACTTCCCCTATAAGATCTCAGTTCTGCAGAATTAAGAAGTGAAAATGAGACAGAAAAAGAGTCCAAACTCAACTGTACAGTCAAATTCAGTGCTTTTACATGCAATATAAAAATACCCAAGCACGAATGTATCTTTTCAGCGTCATGTAAACACTAGAGAGTGACTGAAATCATAAATAACAGACCTGATAATGCGCCTGGAGCTCGTTTTGTCCAGCATGTAAAATCCGGACTGCATTTGTCCTTTACACTGTGCATCTGATCTGAAAGACTGAGACGCATTATGTGTTTAATCCTACAAATACTGGATTATGCATTCGGACTCAGCATGTAAACATACATCTTCTGTGTTTGCAGTCTAACGGACGGAGCCCCAGCTGAAGGTCCCGATGGAGATGAGTGTCTGACAGGCTCCAGAAGACAGCCACACCGTCTCCATCAGACTGAAGTGAAGGAAGCCCAGAGCGAAGCCGCACACCATGTCCGTCAGGTGGTGTTGGCCTAGCAGAACGCGGGACAGGCCCACCAGGACGGCCCACAGCACAAGCAGGACCCGCAGCGGGACGGCCAGCACCAGATGGGACAAGAGGAACTTGGACACCATGGCCGCTCTGCTGGCGTGTGCAGCCGGGAATGAGTACGTGTCCAGAACCACACAGTCCAGAAAGCCGGGACTTATGTCCCATGGTCCTTTGCGCCGGACCAGTTTTTGAACCCCGGCAACAGTCAGGATGTCAAGAATCAGCGCTGAAAGAGAGGTAAAAAATATGATAGAGAGGAGCTGAGTGTGCTCTATCAGGACATTTAGACCCACAGAACGTGTATAAAAAGCATGACGCACATGAAATACACACAGCAGCACATATGTGATTTTCTTCATGAGTAACAATATGAGATCATCTGAGACTATCATTGTCACATGTACACCATGCACATCTTATTTTGTTTTTAAAAACAGCAATTTCTTAAACAAACTTTCCATGCCATTTCCATGACATTATAAGTTGTTTTTTCCATTTGCAGGATGGGAAATTTCAATATTATGTTTCGTAAGACTGTTGACCCTTGTGAAAAAGAGTACTTATTAAAAGAATATACTTAAGTGTGAACTAAATGTGAACTTAAGTGTAACTAAAACTAAAGCCATTAAAAACCTTTTAGTTACTTGAAATAAAAGAAACATCAACTGAAATAAAATATTACAACTTGATGTACTGAAGATAAACTAATACTGAAATGATGAAAACCTATATAGACATATTAAAAGAAAAATAAAAACTACTAAAAATGTCAACACAGCAAAATTGACTAAAACTTTAACAAAAAAAAAATATGTATATATATATATATATATATATATATACAATAAAAAAATTGTAACACTCCCCTGCATCAACTAATTTTGGATGCTGATTCCAAAAAAGTGTCAGTTTTGCTTGAGAACGTAACACTTTCTCAATAAATATTTTGCATTTAGTAGCATTTTTGCATTTGATATCCATCAGGGTGAAGAAGCCTTGTATTCTCCATTAATCAGCAGAAAAACATCACAAACACATGATTGCTGTCTTTCTCAGAGACCGATTACAACTGTTTGATCAATTCTCAGCCTATTTTCACATGCATGACATTACTTGATGCCTAATCCTGATTTTATATATAATTATTACATATACATTTATATATATATATATACACAAATAATTATACATACATGTAATTAGAAAAATCTTCATTCTTATTTTGTGAAAAAACTATATGATGGAAGTGTTTATTGATATTTTTGAACTCAGCATCATCAAATCAGGTAAGATTAGGCATTTTTTTCCAGATGCAGTGCTGTGTAATAGTACTTAAGTCCTAAAATAAGACTGGCAGAGCATCTCACCTATCAGCAGGTTGATCAGGACCTCTTGTCCAGCCAGCGTGTTACTCTGAATGAGACACACCAGAGTCCCACAGATCCACGTGATGCCGTGACCCGTCAGAGCCAGCAGAGTGACCGCCGAGCGCATGCTGCCCCATGAGGATGTGGTGTGGACGCACACACCCAGACACTTGGACAGACAGATGTCTATGGCCAGCAGTGAGTTGATGGCGATGCCTCTGAAGGACGGGTTGAGCAGCATGCAGTCTTCGTCCGGCAGCTTGGTCGCCTCTCTGCGCTCCTTCATGCTCTCGCCCGGCTCTGGCGGGGTCTCGCTCTGCTGGTTCTGCTGGGACCTGGACTGGCCGGATCTTCTCCACGCTCTGTTGTTTCGCGGCGGGACATTCAGGGACAGAAACTCGGGCCAGCCCAGAGCGCTGCTGGTGCTACTGCGATCCTTCGCTCTGGAGCGACTCGGGTTCAAAGGCATTGTGTGGTTTAATCGTACTGCAGGATGATAAACTAATGTGAGCTTCAGATGTAGGTTCAAAGTAGGCTGTGAAAACAGTGTCAGATATATTTAGACATGCACAAGTGTGTGTGGATATCTAACGGCATAATGTTTTATCATTTAGGTTTATAAATGGGTAGTTGTTCAAAAATAGGCTTGATTTTAGTTTTTTTTTACCAACAAAGATTTTAGGTGACAGTTTATTTTGGTGACCATTTACAGCACTGCGTTACTTTTTTACACCATTTTTCACAGTTTAGATCAACTTTTTGTCTTCACTGATTCAATTAACTGGCCATGCAATGAGAATCCTCCCCCCCAAAAAAATCGGGTGTAGTCTCTCAATTAATATGAGCTCATGAAAATTGCATGCATAATGAAAATGTAGAAATGAAATATTTGCTTGATGATCAGTCATTGCCTCATAGGCAAGCGAAGTAACAAAGCAGCTGATTAAGCTTTTGGAGGCATCCATTCAATTGTTTGATTCCTGAACGAATCAGTGTTTTTGAATGAAACGGCTAAGTGAATAATTCAACAAATCATAAAGACAATCACCTGTTGCCACCTACTGGTGTAACAATGTAACCTGCAGAAGAAGTCACTAACAGTGAGAAAATGTCACATCTCAAGGTATTTTGATTCAACTTTTCCAGCAGCTATAATTATGTCTGTCCGGGTATTGATTAGCAAAATTAGAAATATTCCCCAGAACCCCAGAATTCAATAACTGGAGACACAATGGTATAGATTCGTTTGCATAAATTCATGTCAGATTTCACATTTTACTGAAAAATGACACACAGAAATACGTTTATTTAACTATATTAGCTATCATTCCACTGACTTCTATTGTTTTATATACAGCTAGGCTAGCTATAAATAGTACCTAACCCATACCTTAGTAAAAATGCAGAAAGTTTTATTTTAGGGCTATTTTAAAAATACTTTATTTACCCAATTTTTTTTATTATTATTTTTTTTTTACTACAAATGAGAACATCCCATAAAGGAGGTTTTGACAGATGTATCTTTAATCCTAAACCACATGTGATCATCATCTGGCCTACCTCAGATCAGCTCTCAGAACCCCCGCTGGAGGAGATCAGCTCTGTTATGATCCCGCTCACAGTCGCTGACGGAGTTCAGATCGATTCAAAAGCACAGATGTGCTGCAAGACACCTTGGTTTTAGAAAACGTCCACTGTATTCATAAGCACGGCTTTAGCATCCATCACGGTCCGCTCCATAACAAAATTACGAATACTACTATGGTAAAGGTGTGCTTTTTGAATACGCCCTACTGATTGGCTGCAAGGCAGAGAGCTGACGAATGAAGGTTTGGCTCATGAATATTAGTTTCATTCGACGCTTCAATAAGACAAGCGTAACATAACCTCACATGCTCTAAATATTAATGAGCTCTGTCAGCCGTGGCGTTCTCCAAGGTGCTTAAACGGCGCACTTTTATCGTTTGTTTTCACGCGAATCTTTAAAATCAGCGTTTTCCATGTCAGTTGGCAATTTACTTTTGAAGCATTTTAGAATTTTGATGCTGCCTGAAATCCCCTCAAAATATGTGGATATATCCAGTGTTGGGGAGTAACTATAGTTACATGCAACGGAATTACGTAATTGAATGACAAAATAAATGTAATTGTAATAATTAGTTACAGTTAGTGAGAAAAATGTGTAATTAAATAACAGTTACTTATGAAAATGTTAACGATTACAAAGAGGGTTACATCTGAATATTTTTCACACAAACACCCACATACAGATTGAATCTATTTATTTCATAAATTTCACTGACTGCTCTAAATTATGAGACACAAATTTTTGAGGAGTTTAGGACACAGAGGACACTTGTTTGTTCAGTAACTGTTTTATTTCCTGTTTGGGTTTATGTATGTGTTTCATTTTAAGATGAACTGTTTTTCATAGCCTTTGTTAGATGCCAGTGTTTCATAGCTATGCAAATATTTGATTTCAAAGACAGTATCATAGCTATTGTATCGTGTTACGATTTTAAATCTGTATTTAACCTCAAAAAGATCTCAAACTAAAATCTGACGTTGTGATGGCTGTGCTTTTAAAATAGATCATTATACTCTTTATTCAACCTATTACATTTCCAAATTAGCCTTCCCAACACTGGATATATCACATCGTTTCGCCGCGCGCCTCTCTCAGTAGAACTACATGGCCCATAATGCACGCGCTGGTGAGCGGAAGTGGCGTCACGAGTGCTGGCAGTAGAGCAGCAGCGGTGATGCAGTGACGCGCACAGCGCTGCGGGACGGAGGCTGACCTGGCTGAGCGCAGCAGCGGAGCGAGGATGAGGATGGATTATAACTGATGAAGAGAGCCTCGCAATGATGGGCTGTTCATCAAAACATATGTGTTCGTGTCAGCCGGACTGATTTATTCACCTCTCATGTTTATTCATGTGGGCTGATGAAGTTCACCTGATGCTGAGACGGAGAAAGTGAGCTTCCTCCAACTGAACCTCAAGGACAAACTCACGGAATGTAAATATCCATTGCAAAAAAAATCACCTTTTCCAGCGTTACTTTTGATGCCCAAACCGTCTATAGCAATTTTACGCGCTTGTAACGTCAGTTGAAGATAATTTTTATTTAAAAAACTTTTGCGCACAAAATGCCAGCAGTATTCTGAGCGGATGGATTTAACGTTAACCTATTTATTTTAATCTAAAAGCAATGTGAGAGTTATGACGCGGAAATGTCCGTTTGACGATGACTGGAGAACGTTATGTGTGAGCGGAGCGTTATAACGGTCCTCCAATGACGGAAAGTTGACGAATGTTTTTATTTATTTTAATTTATTTTATTATTCAGCAAAATAACGTGATGCTTTTGTTAATAAGAAACGCTTTTCTAGTCCTAACGCGACACCTCGACGCGTCGTTTGGTGTTTTCTGAGGGACAGCAGTGTGCTTTATTCTGAGAGACAGCGTCTGGTGTGCGTTCCTCAGAGGATCAGTGTTTGTAACGTTAACGTTAGTGTGCGTTCTTCTGAGGGACACAGTGTGTGTAGTGTGCGTTCTTTTGAGGGACACAGTGGGTATAGCGTGCGTTCTTCTGAGGGTCAGTGTGTGTAACGTTAGTGTGCGTTCTTCTGAGGGTCAGTGTGTGTAGTGTGCGTTCTTCTGAGGGTTGATGTTCTGCTGGCCGCTCGTGCTGCTTGTGATGGGCTGTATTCAGAGCATCAGATGCAAACCCAAGAGTTTCCGGGACAGCATCGTGGTTCTGGAGGTGAACTCCTCCATCGACTCGAACCCCACCAGCATCGACGAGTCCTCCAGCGTGGTGCTGCGCTACCGCACGCCGCATTTCCGCGCGTCCGCTAGGGTCCTGGTGCCGCCGGTGGCCGGTAAAGAGAGCTGGACGGTCGGCTGGATCCAGGCGTGTAACCACATGGAGTTTTACAACAAATACGGATCTAAAGGGATGTAAGTATATCTGACACACAACACAAAGGCTTCACATCACATCCTCTGCCTTTTACAGCTCAACGTGACATGAATTGATGTGATGCCTATTGTACTGTATTTGTTACATTTTTGTTTTTAATGACAGATATAGGGATAATAACAAGTACTGTAGAAACAACAGCTGTAGCAATTTTTATCTGAAGCTTTATTTGCCATGGTGAATGTTTTAGTAAGAGTAATTACAGAACAAATATTGTTCATGTTACACGTTACATGCACATACTATAGTAACAACAGTGAATAATGCATAATGATGACATGCAACTAACCCTAAACCAAACCCTAAGTGTATCGTGCATTAAGTGTACTTCAGTTTTTAATTATAGAATTTCACTGTAACAAGGACAGTGTAACCAGAAACAATAATAGCAGTACCACAGTTTATTATCAGTAATTATACAGCCAGAAAGCGTCCTGTCTTCAGATGTTCAGCATTATTTGTGTATTGCACATGCTCTTGTGCAAATTGCACCTGTTTAGATGAACATCATTTGAGAAGATCAAATATGTAGAACACAATCAAAAGTCTCAATATCTAAATGTTAGAGCCAAACCAATGTGACAATCAGACACATGTGCATGTAGGATCATCTTAAACTCGTCGCTTTGACCGCGTGCAGAGTAAAGCGTGATCATGTATGTGCTTGAGGTGACATTACATAGCCTGCATATACCGTTTGAGGTTTCACTTGTCCTACTTCCTGTTGAAGAGACTACACTTTGCCCTATTTCCTGTATGAAACAAAAAATAAACCCTTCGGTGTCTTAAGATATCTGGAGACTGCACATGTTCAGCCTCCACATATTCCTGGAAACAAGAGCACAGAAATGATCATGCATTGAAAATAAATGACGCAATGACTGATGTTAAACTTGTGAAAGCAGCCGTTCAACATTAATACTTCATTTTTTAATCACTATAGTTCCACTTCCTTTGTAGTGACATCATATCCTTTATAACAAGTCTTTGCATTTTACTTACAACTGCAAGAATGTATTTGAAAGTAGCGTTTACTGCAGACAGTAAAGTGACATGCACACATTTACTGCTGATATCACAGCATTGGGACAGTTTGCTCTGCTCCTGTTGCAATGTAAACAATTGTAAGCTGTAAAAAAACAGGTTATTGGAGTAGCTATACAGGAAAATACAATGCAAGTCTTTATACTTCAACATTTTGGTAATTATTTGTGAAATTGACTAGCAATTTCTGAGCACAAATTGTTTCTACACCAGTTTAGGACATTTCAGTGAACCTGAGTCCATCTGAAGGATCTTTAGGTACAGAATTGCGTGGTAATGCTCTCGACTGATATTTCAGCTGCTGTTCTGGCCTGATAACGCCGGTCCTGTCGAATACTCAGAAAACAAGAAAACACTTTTATATCTAGTATTTTTTGAGCCACGTTCTCTCTTCACCGTCTGAAGTATGTCTGTTCTGCTCATATCGCACGATTATATGAATGTCGGCAACATTAAGCTTTCATTCCAGATTATTATTTTACATCAAGGCCACAGTAAAGTGTACATTTAAGGCAAGACAGACCAAGTAAATAGTGTAAAATGTTAATTAATAGATCTCACTATATTTTCCCCAGTTGATTAATCACAGTACATTAAGACAATTGTTTTGTATTATAGGTATTCTGAAATGTTATGCTTACATATGTAAATTAGGCATTATCTAATGAAAATCGGCCAGTGCATGGAAAACAGTGTTTTTGCCTGTATCTTGCCTTAAATGGTTGATTTTCAGTGAACTGACAGATGCAGGTTTGTGTTGTTTGAGATGTTTCCTGTCATGCATTGAGCTGAACTGGTGGTGGTTTGAGATGGAAACCACGTGTTACTCAACGGTGGTTCTTTCCTTTGGCCTTGAAGTGCGTTGTTTCGTTCCAGAGAACATCAGTTGACGTGTCAGAGATCAATTTGCCTACATCTAACGTACTTATACGGCCGTGCAAAATACCAACAGTTATGTATGATTATTAACTACATCATTTACACCCATCAGTAAGTTTGAGTTTCATATATTGTATTTCAAGTATAACTGAGAAATACGGTCACTATTTATGTTTTGATAAACATGCATGAAAACATGCAAATTGAGTGATATTCCAATGAAACATAAAAGCTTTAGACACCAAACAAATGTACCAATCAATGTAAGCTGAGTATGCCGGTTATTATATTCATAATATTAAAGTTTTTGAGGACATGTAAACACAATAAACCTTCCCAAAAACCCAACCATAACTCACATTAGACATTATTTAACATGAATATTGAGCAGTTTTTCATGAGGGCATTTGAGTGCTTACAGCACACACACACACACACACACACACACACACACACACACACACACACACACACACACACACACACACACACACACACACACACACACACACACACACACACACACACACACACACACACACACACACACACACACACACACACACACACACACACACACACACACACACACACACACACACACACACACACACACACACACACACACACACACACACACACACACACACACACACACACACACACACACACACACACACACACACACACACACACGTTTTTGTGAAAAGTGGGGACATCCCATATGCGTAATGGTTTTTATACTGTACAAACTGTATGTTCTATTGCCCTACACTTAGCCTACACCTAAACTTAGCCCTCACAAGAGACTGCATTTCTACTTTCCCCCAAAAAACTCACTTTGTATGATTTAGAAGTGTTCTGAAAGTGGGGACATGGGGCAATGTCCTGAAAAGTCACCTTCACCTTGTAATACCTATGTTATACTGTGTCATTATACAAATTTATGTCCTCATTTATTTTTACACACACGCACACAACACACACACACACACACACACACACACACACACACACACACACACACACACACACACACACACACACACACACACACACACACACACACACACACACACACACACACACACACACACACACACACACACACACATGTTCATGTTATGTGGCTCTTTCCCATGATGCTCTGCTGCTGATGCGTGAGTTCTGGGAGAAAGGTCACGGTTTTCCTGCATCAGGGAATCGATAGGCCGGTAGCTCTGCGGTTTGTCCCGCCGTCACCCGCGTCTGTGCTGATTCTGCTGTACGGTGAAGGTCATTGAGAGCGGCTGTGCTCTCAGCATCATTGCCTTCACTGCTTAAAGGCACAGATCACACCAATCAGACATCTGTGATCATCAGCTCACCGCCATGACACTTTAGATACGTATGACCGTCACTCGTTTGTAAAACACAAAATAAGATGTTTAGCAGAATGTTCACGCTGCTCTTTTACACAAAGCATGAATTCAAAAACTGCCGAATAAACACTGAAGATCATAAATGTAGTTCACATGACACGTCATATCATGATTTGTGTGTGGAATACATGCACATTAATATTATTACTGAACTGAAATCTCATCCAAACAGCCACATTACAGCCTTGGAACAAATGATGGAGTAAATGATGACTATTTATATACTAACTATACGCTTGTGAAAAAAGAAATACACTTTAGCACACTTTTAAAAAGAGTACTTCCAAAATAATACACTTGAGTGCTAACTGAATGTAATGTATTCAGACACTTAACTACATGTTAACTGCAATTAACTGAAAATGTATTATAGTTTAAATTTATATAAAATGAAATTAGCTGAACTTTAGAGTGCATTTTGACCCACTTAAGTAGGACTTAAGTATAGCGTCAGAGCAACAAGTGTGCAGCCATCTTTAGAATTGTCTTTGAACTTCAGTTTTTTTGCGGTAGTTCAATAGCATCGCTGTTGAAGAGTAGGCTAATTAGCTTGTGAAGTGGATTTACTTATTGTAGAATTAACAAACGTTATCACGTGCATTGTAATGTTTGAAGCAGATGTCATAAATGTCAGCAGACTGGGAAGATTTTAAAAAAAGGCAGTTCATTTATAAGTTCATACAACCTTACTTTCACATTGTGTAAATACAAATGGAAGACAGATGATAACGAGCGCAGCGCTGAAAAGGGGCGGAGCTATATATGGTCTATTGTCTTTGAAATATGGCAAAACTACTGTGGATGTACTAACAAACATTTATGATAACCTAAAACATACTTTAATGCTTTTGAAACTAGTATGTCATGTATGTAAATATATTTTGTAATTACGAAGCTGCCGTTTAGGGCATTTAAAGGTTACCCTTTATTTTAAGGTCTCATTGTTACAGTGTAATCATCCATCTTTTTCCTAGTGAGTCTACTGCGTTTTGGATTACGAGAAGCACTTGGTGTTTAGGGACATTCCGCTCAAAATGACAGAAACACATCATTCTAAATCAGATACATATTATTACAATGATATTTAACATGTCCGTAATAATGCTGTGGAAATAATCAGGCTTTAGGGGTTATTCATGGTATTTTGAATTCATTTGTAATTTGTTAATGCTTTTACACTTTTAAATTTCCTTTTAATGATGGATAGTTGAAGGGTGAGTACAATAATGTCACCTCACTGTATACTGTTTTTGAAAATGCTTATTATATTGCGTTCATAAATTGAACCTTTTACTGATTGTTTACAGTTTAATGGAAGTTACTCCCATAATTTGCGCAAAGCGTAATTTGGAATAGGAAAAATTTGGATACAATTAAGTATTGAGTAATATTAATTAACAACATATGCTTACTATATAATTAAGATTAGGGCTGTGGATTATTATTATTACTATCGTAAGTACAATAAGGTATATAACAAGAACACAAAAATAAAGTGTTACCAGTTTAAAATGTAATATTGACTAACACACTATAGTTAAAACACTAATTGAATAACACAGTTAATTACTTCTAAAACCATAAAAAATAACTGAAATAAAATCAATTATAAAAAATATTTAATGTAGTTTACATTGATGTGATAAAATAACTAAAACTTAAATAAAAATGAAAAACTACTGTATATAGACATTTAAAACAACAAAATTAAAAAACTAAAATTAACATGGAAGCAAAAACTAAATCTAATTCGATCTCGACATTAAAACAACGCTGTTTAAAATATAGCCTACTTTAAAACTTTTAATTTGCCATTATTATAATGTATACTTTTTAAAAGTGTGCTTAAGTGTAAGAAACAGTCACGAAAGAGCCGTTCTTTAAGTGGTCTTTTATTTCATTATTATTATACTAAATGCAAATACAGATTTGTACAAATATAGCTTTATGATTTGAAGTACACTACAAGTGCACATTCAATACAGTGAAGTACACTTCATTTTCACGAGGGCAGAGATGTGGCGTGTGAGTCAGATGATGATGCTGGTGGTCGCTGGAGCAGAAAGAGATGTGTGTGTTTGTTCCTTATCAAAGGTCTCTTTTGTTGGACGCTCAGACTCACATCCCCGTTCTATGTTTAACTTCCTCTAAGTGCTGGAATAAAAAGCATCTCTTGCCTTTGGCAGCCAGTGTTCTGGTTTCTCTAGTGTCAGCGCGCTTCATTCGACCCGAGTCCCTCGCGTTTTCACGCTCTCATCCTCCGGTGTCTCCTGCAGGTCCAGCTGGGAGCTGCCGGATCTCCGAGACGGAAAAATACAAGCCATCAGCGACTCGGACGGCGTCAACTACCCCTGGTATGGCAACACCACCGAGACCTGCACCATCGTGGGTCCCACCAAGAAGGACACCAAGTTCACCGTCAGCATGAACGACAACTTCTACCCCAGCGTGACGTGGGGTGTCCCGGTGAGCGACAGCAATGTACCCATGCTCAGCAGCATCTGGAGGGACCAGAGCTTCACCACCTGGCTGGTGGCCATCAATCAGGCGTCGGGCGAGATCCTGGCGCTGCAGACGGTGCGCTGGCGTATGCGTCTGCACATCGAGGTGGATCTCGACAAGCCGCTGGGACAGAGAGCCAGGCTGTGCGAGCCCATCGCGCAGGAGCAGCCGCAGATGCAGGGGAAGAACGAAGCCATCCCGCCCAATGCCATGGTCAAACCCAACGCCAACGACGCTCAGGTGCTGATGTGGCGCCCGCGGACGGGCGAGCCGGTGGTGGTCATCCCTCCCAAACACTGAGACTAAAACCGGTCGGGAATCACTGTGCTAAACGCTGCTGCAAAAAGACAAAATGGGAATATTGCGTCTCAGACGGACGGAAAGAGCGTCGATTCACGCTGCCTTAAGTTTACATTGCTTTCATTGCAAATGTTTCGCCTTAAACCGAGTGCAACGCAGTAAACCTCGCGAGTCCTACCTGTCCGTAGATTTGCACTGGATGTGTCCCAGTTAGTCGTGGTCTAACTGGACTGCAATGACCGCCATGCGCCCAACCACACGAGGACAGAGTCATTATGCATTCAGTGTTTTCAGCAGGAGCTTCAGTGTTTTAGTTTTCTGTCAACCAGCCACTTCCAGTGTGTTTTACAAGAGTATATCTTTTCTACTACATGTGAGTGAGTTTGCTGTGTCAGTCAGTGTCAAGACATCGTGGCCAATCGATAGAGCAAATACGCAAACGATCCGTTCTCCTGGTGTTTGAATGAGATGCGTGTGCAGCGACAGGAGTGCCGAAAGCTGCATCTGCTCTCAAATCGATCCTCTCCTCAAATCAAACACCATTAGCAGAAGCTGAAGGGAGAAATGCGCTGAGAAACTCGTGTCCAGGCCACAATTCTGCACAACTAGACATTATTTTATGGCAGTACTACACATATGACCATAATGTACCTCAAAAGTTGAAAATTATTCAGATTTTTAAATGTTTTTGAAAGAAATCTCTTCTGCTCACCAAGACCGCATATTTGATCACAAAACAGTAAAAAATAACAATTCAAATGAATTTGTGTTTTCTGTGTGAAAATAGAGTAAAATACATTTTAATTGAAATAGGTGATACACTACCATCAAAAAGAACAAAAGTAATACTTTTATTCAGTAAAAATGATTAAATTGTTCAAAAGTGACAGTAAAGACAAAAGGTTATACAATATTTATATTTCAAATAAATGCTGTTCTATTCATCTGTGAATCCTGAAAGATAAAATGTATCATGGTTTCTACACAAAAATTTGGCAGCACAACTGTTTTCAGAAATGTAATAAATTACACTTGAACACATATTCACATAGAAAACATCTGTTCTAAATTGTAATAATATTTCACTGTTTTTACTATATTTTTCAAATAAATGCAGCCTTAGTGAGCAGAAGAGACTTCTTTCAAAAACGCTGAACAATCTCAGTATATTCCAAACTTTTGACCCGTAGTGTGTAAATACGGTAGCGTTTTTATAATATATTTTTTGCATTGCAGTGTTTAAAATTTGAGGGCGTATTTGCTTCATATTCATGAAAATGACAATTAAGCACAATTTTTATCCATTCTGCAGCTCAAGAGAAAACACACTTCAGCGCTTCCTGATGCCATGTGTTATTGACCCATTGAAGGCCTTATTACACTGAGCTGTGACTGTGCTGATGGACAGAGGAGCGTTGATGATGTGATTCAGTCCAGCTGTAGTCAAACGCTGACCGGCAGTTATATGCACACGTGGATCCAACGATCTTCATCAGCGCCGGACGGATCCTCATACAATCAGTCCAGAGGCTGTCGTGTGTGTTTCATTTCATCAATCGCTTTTGGATGCTTGAGGTAATCTCATGTGTGTTTGATCCGTTCACATGGCGTGAGTCTGCAGGAGTGTGTGTGTTTGGATGCTTATACACAACATGACTAAAGAAGTTTAGTTCAGATTTCTCATGTTTGTCCTTCCAGCAGAGTTTTATTCGTCATCAGATCAAATTCATTCACTATTAAATGTTCGTGTTTATGTCAAGACTCCTCATTCTCCTGCTGTTTGGCTTGGAACACTGTATGTGACACAGTATGACATCTGACAGACAATAAATCCTCCAATCATTTAGTTTGGATATGAAACGGTAACACTGAATCCCTTCAGTTCCATTAGTATACTGCAAGTGTGAATGTGTGTGTGTGGCATCAGACGCGCTTTTGTTTTCTCTTTTCAGAAGGAACGATGGGATTTTAGGCCGTTTTATAGCTTGACAATAATACTTGAAAAACAGAAGTGGGAAACATTTCAAACTGTGAAGGTGCACATTGTGAGAACAAAAGGTTCAAAGACAGCTGAACTGTTCATGAAGAATATAATAAATCTGAGATTCAGCACAGTCTCTTGTCTTTGATTCAGTGTGAATGTGGCATCGCTGCATGTTGTTTGTTTTGCATCTTTTATGTGCTTACAGATCAAATATTAATACTCTGATGAAACTAGTGAGAGATAAAAGAGCTGCAGGATTAATAAGGACGTGACAACCAAACATACAAACACAACAGTAGAATGAGATATTATTACAGATATAGTACCATATTTTATTAATATTCCCATCAAGCTCAAAAGTTCAACCCTGTTATCAATTATATTTTTATTGAAAAACCCACATTGTTCTTGTTATACAAATCAAGAGCTTAATGATAGTAAACGATCCTGTTGTGCAACGGTAGCATTACATTAAAGCATTAAATTTATAATGTTATAAAATATTTATATTTCAAATAAATTCTGTTCTATTGAACTCTTTATTCATCTGTGAATCCTGAAAAATTAAATGTATTCCGGTTACCTCCGTAATCAGCAGCACAACTGTTTTCAATATTGATAATGATCAGAAGTGTTTCTTGAGCAGCAAATCAGCATATGAGAATGATTTCTGAAGATCATGTGACACTGAAAACTGGAGTAATGATGCTGAAAATTCAGCTTTGATCACAGCAATAAATTACATTTTTACAATTTATTAACGTAGAAAAGAGTTTTTAGAAATTGTAAGAACATTTCACTGTTTTTACTGTACTTTTGATCACAAATGCCACCTTGTTGACTACTTATTTAGCCCAAACTTTATAGTATAAATGCAGTTTACAGCGATTGGTTGTGATTTATTAGAAGATCTTCCTGTATTCTCACTGGAAGCAGCTGATCTGCAGACGGTTTCATCACAGTCTCCAGTGGATTGATAACGGAGCGTATTATACTGTTACCCGTGGATGAAGACGGCTTAAACTAGAGCGAGACTGAGAGATCCCAGACGCAGACACTCCAGTGGCACGATAGGATTGATTTCTAGACGCCGAACTCTGATCATCTGCAAACCAGACGATAATACAAACTAGACAGTGACTGAAGCAGCAGACGCTCACAGAGCTGCAGGCACATTCGTCTGCATTCACTGCTATATTTACACACTTCTCTCCTGCACCTGTCCCATTCTATAAACACATAATCTATAAGATAATACATACAGACGCCAGACGCTCATGTGTGAAAATAAAACCTCCTCTAATACCCGAGGATGATGCTGGTCAATGCATTTTGATGCAGTACAGGGTCAAATGCCAATGAGCTTAAAACAAAGATGGGATCTGTAGAAGATGGTTTCAATGTCTACTTGGGGAAATTTCAGTAGTTTCAAGTAAACTGTTTTTTTTTCAGGTTCAAGAAGATAGCCGTGTTTTTAGCGGTTACTTGCACTACACCGCTAACCAGAACTGGAGCTGTGAGCAAACTGACATCTCTGAGCTCAGTGAAAGTGTTTTAGAGACGAAATCACCTGGCTTCTGCTGCTAATTATTGATATTTATTTGATAAATTACATACTATGTAAGCTTTACCCAAGCAATTATATTTGAACAAATAATATTCAACTTTTAAATTCATAATACATGCATATAAATTAGAGCATATATAGCTTTTAGCGTGACTAAACTTACGTTTTCTTTCTAACTTTTATCAATTATGAATTGAATTCAGTGGAGTCTTGTGCACCTGCTCAAACTGTGCAAGTTTACAGCTGAAGAAACCAAAATAATTAAACTTGGTTTAGATCAGCTTGTATTTTTGTAATGGTTGCCCATTATATATTATGTGTAAAACAGTACGTATGTCCACGGGAGAGCATTTATGAAGCACGCGACCGAAGCAATGACAACATGGTGAATGTAGGTCATCCAAACTTCATTCATACTATACAAAACATACGAACAGTCACAAAGTAAACTCAAATTTACAGATACTCAGTTTTGAACCCAGCAAGAGTGATTGCACGGATAGTGTTGTTCGGTGTCGTTATCGTTGCGTCATGACTAATATTCTCTTTGAAGGAAACCTTAAATTTGGACTGTAATAAACTCCCATCAGAACGGCCCACATTAATAAAACACCTCGGCTGATCTTGTTTTCCTGAATCTGACTCGATGATGGAAAACATGGGCAGGATTAATGAGGTGCTTCATCATCGTCATCAGTGAATCTGCTGCAGGATCCACCTGTTCTCAGTCAAATACTGCAAACGACCTGCAGCTCTATGCTTGTCAAATAACACCAGAGTCATAAGCGAAGAGTTCAGACTCTTCTAGAAGAATCTCAATCTGGATGTGCTTTCACAGGCATGTGAAGAGTCACTGCTGTGATGATAAGCGCCTGAGTGACTGTGACACACACGGTATTTGTCAGGTCAGGAATAAATCGCGTCAGGATTGAACAAGAAATATTAAGGCCTAAATTTAAGCTTTATGTATTTGAATTGCATATAAAATGTCCATGTATTTGGATATCATGGTTTTAACAACCGTTATTAGCTATATATTTGTCAGCCACACACAAATAAAAGGAAAGTCAGATTTCACTAATAAACTAAATACGTTTTACATACACAATAACCAGTTTTATATATTTATCATCAATAAATCCAATTTAATTGTTTTTCCAATGAAAAGATTTGTGCATTTTGGAAATATGATTTAAATAAAATTAAATAAATGCAAATAGTTGATAAATAAATAAGTTATGTTTCATTGATGTATGACTGACAAACATGCATCTCATTAAATGTATTAGTTTATGATAAAACTAATTCAACATAAATCTTAAATTTAGGCTTTTTAAATGTGACATTAAAGGACAGAAATGAGGCGTATGGTCAACAGCACGTGTGTTTATTTCTCATTGTGCAGTTACAACAGAAGGAACTGAACTGAACATAAAACAGGAGGACATCAGCACACGTTAAGAACTCATTCAATCTTCCGCACACTTTAAAACAACAGCAGATCAGATCAACTGACGTCAGAGTCCGCCGATCAACTCCTCCAACTGTTGAACGTCTGAGGCGACGGCCTGGAACACATCATCAGATGTGAATGTGTGAGCAGAACACTGACGGATGTGTGTGAATGACACAACACTTACTGGTTGGTGCCGGTGTTCCCAAAACCTCCAAAACCTACAGACAAACAAGACACAATGCGAGAGTCGGACTTCATCAGTAATGACGGGTGAAAGTGAAGCAGTAAAGAGGTCTGGAGTGGGTTTATCAATGTAACGTGCGACACTATGAGCAGCCCTCGAGTCTGCCTGCAGCGGATATATCACAGGAGATGCAGAGCACGTGAGAAACAGAGCTGCGACTGAACTTCATCAAAACCACTGCCGTTATGGTAACTCAAACTAAAATTAGAATTCAATCTATTCAAAATGAAATTATTGAAATAAAGCTGAATACAATTATTAATAAACAAGGTTAGGTTAAAGCACTAAAATTGCAAAAAAAACATTTTTTAAAACAATCACTAAATTACACAAATTAGAAACATTGCCTTCAAAATTAAAAATAAATAAAATATAATTAGGTTTAGGTTGAAGTACTATAATTACTAAAAATAAAAAAGCTAAACAGAAATATAAAAATCTCACACAAGTACAATACAAAAGCTGAAATTTGAAACATTGTCTTGCCAACTTAAAATAAAATATTGAAGTAAAATTGACAAAAGCATAAACTAAAATGAGAAATGTTGACTTTGAAAATAACTGAAATAAATATTGACAAAAAAAAAAAAAAAAAATAAAATGAAAACAGAAAGAAAATAAATATAAAAATTCAAAATATTAATAAATAATAAAAAACAAGGTTGCTTGGTGTGTTTAAAGAGTCAGTTCACTCCAAAATGAAAATTCTGTCATTAATTACTCACTCTCATGTTGTTATTGTTGATGAAATCCGAGAGCTCTCTGACCCTCTCATAGACGGCAACAACTGGAATGTTCCCAGGTCCAGAAACGTAGCAAGGACATCGGTTAAAACAGTCCATGTGACATCAGTGGCTCAACTTCAAATTTGGAAAGCTACGAGAACACTGTCCACAAAGAAAAAAAAATTTATTCAACAATTCTTCTCCCAGAGTCATGTGGAAGACCAATTTGGAGAGTGCCACGACGCACGCGTACGCTTTCCCCAGAACGTAATCAATGCTGACTGCGTTGATAATGGTCTGGGGTACTCTCCAAAACGGTGGAAGATGGTAACTCGGTTGAATAAATTCTGTTATTATTTTGTTTTCTTTGCGCACAAAAAGTATTCTCGTAGCTTCGCAAAATTACGGTTGAACCAATGATGTCACATGGACTATTTTACCAAAGTCCTTGCTACGTTTCTGGGACTGGGAACATTGCAGTTGCGTTGCACTCTATGAGAAGGTCATAGAGCTCTCAGATTTCATCGAAATATATTAAATTGTGTCTTAGGAGTTTGGAAAGATATGAGGGTGAGTAATTAAAGGGGTCATATGACATTGCTAGAAAGAACATTGTTTTGTGTATAAGGTGTAATGCAATGTGTTTATGCTGTTTAAGGTTCAAAACACATTATTTTCCACATACTGTACATTATTGTTGCTCCTCTATGCCCCTCCTTCCTGAAAAGCGCCGATTTTTACAAAGTTCTTCACTCTGAGAAGCGAGGCGTGCTCTGATTGGCCAGCTATCCAGTGCGTTGTGATTGGCCGAATACCTCAAGCACGGAATGTTCTTACCACGTGTCCCGGCGCGACAACACAAACAATAAAACCCATTACAAACGAGGCATTTGTTGCATCCAGTGGGAACATAATTACTGATTATAAAGACTTATACTCTCTTTTTATGCGTCGCGTAAACATTACCATGTCTGCATTTGTGATCTTAGAAACGGCAAACAACAAGCACTACTCTACACTGCTCAAAACTCGCGTTTGAATCGTCAGTAACAGAAACATTACTTACAGGCTGTGAGTCAGAAGCACCAGACTCTCCTTGCAACAGTCTTTGTGCAAGCCAGCATTGTAGACTACTCTCCTGCCAGGTTCAGAAAATAGTCCTCCGTAAATCGTGCTGCACACACTTTAATATTTGCATTGTACTGTTTTGGAACAGTGTTGTAAATACAACTTAACCACTGATTTCTAGTTGTGTCCTCTTTTGGAAGCCCAAACAAAGTACTTTCGCTTTCACAATGAAACACAGCGTCTCCAGGACATGGCGCCGGTGACAGCAACAATACTACAGCGAGAATAAAAATCACACCCTCTTTCTTTTGGGCGGTGTTTTGCAAATCGTCCCACACCGTGACGTAGACATGTGGGGGCGTGTTTAAATGAGCCGTTTTAGGTGGGCGTGCTTGAGTCTTAACTTTGATAAAGAATATCTCTTTGGTTTTGAGACTTTAGTATTTGCAACTTCAGGGATCTTATCTATGCATTAACAGCTTGTAACACTCCAAAGAGAAAGCAAAACTTGAAATCGTATCATATGACTTCTTTAATGACAGAATTTTCATTTTGGGGTGAACTAAACCATTAAGTAATGAGTTTATTTGTTCATTATGAGTATTATTTGACAATGAAATCTGACTTCAGATTTTGATTTGCTTCAAATCAATCTGAATGAATTATTAAATTAATAAGTGCTTCAAAGTTGTTTATTGTGGTAATGGATTATCAGATAAAATGCTAAATGCATGCTCCAACGCTGGTCTTGCTGTGGCTATATCAGCAGCGTTTGGAGCCTGTGAACTCACCTCCAGACGAGCCGAAGCCGGAGAAAGCGCCGCTCTGAGCACCGAAGACCGGCGGCTGCTGCTGCTGCTGGCTGCTGTGCCAGACTGCCGAACGACGGCGCTGTGTTTGAACCCGCTAGAGAGCCGAAGGACGGCGCACTCTGAGGAGACGCGAACCTGAAACACACAATCACAAGCATGCTTCGTGTCAGAGCATGAACATGTGACATAGAAGGCAGCGGGTTTATTTGGGTGAGTTATGGGGCGCGGCACACACAGGATTAGATCACAGCACATATCACTAAAATAACTCACACCTCTGACCTCATCAGTCATAACTAGACTCAGATTTACTTGATGCTTTTATTAGCACAAGACCCTGTAAGTGTAAATATAGCTGTAGTTGTTTCAGAATTAAAGTGTTAGTTCACCCAACTATGAAAACTCTTGTTATTAATTACAGACCAGGAAAGACTGACACGGAAGAGAGAATTGTTGAACAAAAAATTTATTTTTGTTTTCTTTTTCACACAAAAAGTATTCTCGTAGATTCATAAAATTAAAGTAGAACCACTGATGAAGCCACTTACTTCATTTCTAGGCCTTAAGCATGTCAGTTGCGTTGCTGTAGAAAGCTTTTGGACTTCAAAAATATCTTAATTTGTGTTCCGGAGATGAACAAAGGTCTTATGTGTTTTGAACGACACGAGGGTGAGAAATTAATGACAGAATTTTTGGGTGAACTATCCCTTTAACCTGTTATTTTCTCTATTTTAGTAACTCAATGCGTCTAGAATCATGATCTGGTCAACTTCTTTTGCATGCTTGCCTCTGTTCTGTTGCTCCCGATCAGTTTTTTTAGTTCTTGGTTTTATTTCTGTTCATTTATTCCATCACAGACAAGATGTTTTTATTTGAGAGCGGTGTTGGCGTGTTTTGTTCGTTTCATTCCACTCACGACATACACTGCGCTCACGATTGATGATCAATATCCATAAATTATTCCACTGAACTCAGTGTCTCATCTAGCTACAGAACAACACTTCAAAATGTATTTTCTGACATTTTCTCCACTTTTAACTTTCACTAGAGAAATACACCAGGTCAGATATCTTAAGTCTTCATCTGCCAAAGTAATTATCTGTCAGTGTTTAAGACTCACTAGATGGAAAGATTCAGACTGAAGGGTTAGAGATCCTAAAAATGTAGATTTGATTGTTTAACATTTCAAAATGAAGAAAAAACATTAGTATTGTCATTTTACAGTTTAAAATATTTTTTTGTGTGTTTCCTAAATACTAAATAACACATAACAGTATGGATTACTTTTACAATGTCTTTATGAACTTTTTGGGCCTTGAAAGTTTTGGTTTTGCAGACTTTCAATGGATGGACAAAAATTAGCAGGCATGATACATTTTATACAAATTTCAAATATTTTTCTCTCTAGTATCAGACCTGTTTGTTCACAAAATCTACAGATGCTCTTGTCAAGAGATTAGAAACATTTCCAGTTTCATTGTCTTTAGGGAATTGAGAGTCAATATTGTGAAAATTGGTCATTTTGTGTGTGTCTTATATAAGTTGCCCTAACCATAGTTCGCCAAACCCACATATATCCACTTTAGTCCAGCAGAAATATAATCATGTATGTTTCACTTTATCTCCATGCAATCAAACGTTCATAATGAACATACAGCAGCCTGTGCTGATCTGTGACGGAGACTCCTGATCTCTCTCACAGCCTGTAATCTCCAACACACACACACACACACACACACACACACACACACACACACACACACACACACACACACACACACACACACACACACACACACACACACACACACACACACACACACACACACACACACACACACACACACACACACACACACACACACACACACACACACACACACACACACACACACACACACACACACACACACACACACACACACACACACACACACACACACACACACACACACACTCTGCATAACCTATATCCTGCATCATTTCTGACAAACATGCTCATGTGAGCCACTGCTGGAGATGAAAATGACAATAATCCAGCATTTAATTTCCTCCTGAGCGTCTACACACAGATGTCACGTCAAACCGCTCGACAACTTCATCTGATCAACTCGAGACACAAAATACACGCATTCATCTATTCTGCTGTCTAACATTAACAATAAAACACAGCTCTGATCCCATTCATCGCACGCTCCAGCTTCACTGCACTGTCACGCTTTCATCCAGTCAGTGTGTTTACATGCACTGGGTAAATCTGGTCTATTTTGCTTTCCTAACATGTCCTCTTTCAGACTAGTGGAAAGAAAACACCCAAAATACACATTAAATATTGAAATCTGTAATTATATCTTTAAAGGTGGTGAGTTTGTTTCTCCACTTCAGCAGTACTGACATTCTCCAAAGCTTATAGTTTTATTCCGTTCTATATTCTGAAGGCTTGTTCATATATCATTGACACTGATTTATACAACATTTTACTCCTGATAAAATGGTGAAAATGTGCTGATTTGAGACAAATTCAATTATAAATCACTGAATTGCGCCGGCCATGGAAGCAGAGACTCACCCGAATCCACCGACGTTGGCGGCTGTGGTTCCCTCACCAAACACCTTCCCCGAGGAGGAGCCCAGCGGACTGCTGAAGGAAGGGGCGGAGCCAAAGCCCGCTGGCCCACCGAACGCTGGAGATCCGCCGAAAGTTGGAGGACTGCCGAAGGCTGCCGCACTTCCGAAACCAGCTGCAGAACATCAGAGCAGAAGCACACACATCAGCATCAATTCAGACAGGAGAACAGGAAACACACCGCCATTGTTCAGAAAGAGTCGCTCACTGAGCGCTCTGAAATTACAGCCAGCTGAATAATTCAGTGAGTCATGTCATTGAATTACATTTTCTGGATCACCGACAGTAAAGTAAATGCGTGTTTGGTTTCAGAAAAGATTCAAGCTGAATGTAAAGACAATTGTTATTAACCAATCTTCATGATCATTTTTTTTATAATAAAAAAAATAAATAAACAAAACAATACATAATTAAAACCAACAATAAAAAAATAAAATAATAGCAATAAATAAAATAAAACAAAACCAAAAAAAGGTTAATAACAACATTAATAAAACTGAATAAATAAACTATTTATTTAATTAATGCTATTGTGTTAATATAATTATTATACTAATAATATAATAAATAAACAAACTCAATCATAGAATTAAATGAAAATAAATAAACAAAAATGAAATAAAAATTGGAATTCTAAAAATGTATAAATAATAAAACAACAACAATAAAAATGACAAAACAATAACAAATAAATAAATAGAAATCAAATAAAACCAACAATATCATAATTATAAAAATGAAATATTCAAAATAATAAAACAATAATAATAGTCCTTGGCAGTACAATGTCCACTTCCTCGTTTATGTGTTAGACTGCATCACATTGTGTGGAGTGTGATTGACCTGGTTTGGTGGGTGTAGAGAACGATCCGAAGCCCTGTGCGGCTACAGACCCCGTGCCAGAGCTGAATGAGCCGCTGGGGTTCTGTTCACCAAACGAACTGCCGCCGAAACTAAAGCCCTTCGCTCCGCTGTTCCCAAACAGGTTAGATGGACCTGCCAGAAACAAACCACACAAGAATCTCAGCACTAATGCATACGAGACAGATGAGATTCTCTCTGGTGCGCAAAACACAGAGCCATCATTTAGAGACTAGAATCTATTTTATTCACATTTTTATTTATATATTTTCTTTTCATTTTAGTCTTCGTTTTTTATTTTTAGCTATTTAAGTACATCAAGTTAAACAAAAAAACTGCCCTGACAATTAGCTGAAACAAATTAACTATTCATTTTTTTTCTTATTTATTTCAGTTAACATGTATTTTTGGAGTAAACATCCGCGTGCGCACCTGTATTACCGGGTTGGCCGAATCCACCTGCGGCCGGCGCTCCAAACGGGTTTTTGTTGGCAGCGTCTTCACTGGGTTTTCCTCCAAGACCACTGAAAAACCCTGATCCTGATGAAGTGTTTCCAGTGTTCGACCCAAACAGACTCCCGCCAGACTGAGCCTGATCGCAAAATCACATCACATTCATACTTAAGATTCACATTTTCAGCCACAAAAACCTGCAATTAGTATAATCAACTACATTACTGGGTGTTTAATCTGATTCACAAATGATAATAAACTATTAAATACAATATTGCTTTGGTTAAGGGATTTTTAGACCATAGCAAAACCAGTCTGTGAACCTGAAATTGTACTAAAAAAAGGAAATATAGAAGCAATATGTAATTCTGGTAACTCAAAGCAGTCCTCCAGCAGACTGACAGCTCGTCTTGTTTCAGCAGCCTGCGGCAGAGAGAAACTCTGAAACGTCTCAGCTTCAGCCTCCACCGCATGCTGATGAAACGCCATCACTGCATCTGAGACTCAAACACACACGTCCAGCTGAACAACCTGCCTGCTTTAGCAGATGAAGATGTTTTATAAGGACTGTACCTGTCCAAACACACCGGCTCCACTGGCCTGCTGTCCAAACACTGATGAGGAGGAAGGGTTGCTGCCAAACGCTGAGCAAAAAAACACAGTTATTAAGAGATCAAACATGAAACGTGCTTATTCTTTGGCACTGGATGAAATCAGGCTCAAAAGTAATAAATACATGCACAATTATCTATGAACGTGATAAACGTTGCAAATGCATCTACTATACTCAACCACATACCTTTCACAGGAATGCAGAGTTAAACAAATGTACAGTAAATTGCACTAATAGAGATGTTTTTTTTGGTAACAGTGCATGCAATAAGGACGATGCGTGTTTGTGGATCGAGTGGCATGCATGCATTGACAATCATATTTGATTTACTTGGATTTGAGACTAGACTGTCTGACTGAAGCATTGGTTTTCAACATGCTCCTCTATCTGACTGCCTGATTCAGTAATGCACAAATGACAAAATAAACAGCACCTGATCTCAAATGTCACTGATAATGCAAAACATCACAGCAATGTGCGTTTACACTGCAGGATTACTCAAAATTATTAATGTTCAAAATGAAACTGCAAAATCATTAATTAAATAATAAACACTGCATATGTATCTTACTATCCCCAAACAAATGTACAGTGATTTGTTCATAGACATTTGTGAATATAAATGTTTTTTTTTGTATTCGTGTATCAAATTTTGTGCAAGCAACAAGGCAGATGTGCATTTGATTAATTTGCATTTCGAGACTGAAACATTGACTTTCAAGTTACCCTCTCTTTGTGCTGCTCTATCTGTTTGACTAATTCGGTAATGTACAGTTAATCTCAAATGACATTGATTATCTAGAAAATCAGAGCATAATATGCAGGCTAAAGTCGATACATTTGCATCATTTTAGTCAGCACATTCTTTGGTTTAGCATGACTCTAAATAAGCGGAGCATAAACACGTGTGAACTGGGCATCTTACAGTGTCACTGAAGCTCAGGGGTCAGACACTCAGCTGCTTATAATGTGTTTGTCTCAGGATCTCTGAGAATTCATAGGAATGGGAGAAATCCTGGCCTAAGGACACGCCTGAGACTGCTGCACATTCTCCAGTGCTGGACAATCATATCCACAGCCCTGACACGCTCACGAACAACACCCAGCTACTAATGTCAACACGTTTAATGCGTCTTCTACAATTACTATTTAGCTGCTTTTCCACCATCATAACCAAACCGCTCTGAGCATGGAGAGGAAGTTCAGTGATGCAAACTCCGCAACCTCCCAAATGTTTTTACTTATCAGCTTTAAAATGTGGATTTATTGAGGATTAGGAAAAATGCTTACCCTATATACAGTGGTGTCCAAAATTATTATAACACTGACTGATCTGAAAATATTGACTTTTGTTTGCCTCCAAAATATGATTTCATTTCATAATGTTCATGAAATATGCAGATAGTTGCTCTGAGCCAAACAAATATCAGATGATAGAGTTGTACTATTATTATTCACTTTTAACTTTAATATTTGGTATGTCCACCTTTTGCAGCGATTACAGCAGCAAATCTCTCCGGCATAGTGTCAATATATATTTCCTGAGAACATCAACACTAATGTTATCCCATGCCTTCTGCAACTCAAGCCAAAGGCTTTCCTTTGAATGTACAACAGATCTGTCCAGTTTATTTTCCAACTCGCCCCAAGTTTGCTCGATGGGGTTGAGGTCTGGACTTTGAGGTGGCCAGTCCATCATTGTCGGTGTTCCGGCAGATTCCTTCCATCGCAAGTATTTCCGACAATAGTTCGTTTTATGGGTATTGTAATGGCCAATTCAACAAAAACAACTGAAACCTCTTAAATATGTCAAGTGTTCTAATAATTTTGGCCACTACTGTAGTTTGCATTCATTTTTTTCAGTACAGTTGTCTCATGCCACATTCACACGGGGTGGGGGTTTAATAGAACCCATTTTATATGACTACATAGTAATAAAAATAATAAATATCTATTAATATAAATAAATAAACATCGATACATATTAATATAATTGTTATTTAAAATATACAAATAAATGAAACAAACCAATAAGGAAACATTACTATGAATAATACTATTGTATTTTAAAATAAATTATTATTATTTTATAAATCAAAAATAAAATTACAAAACTTAAATTTATGGATAACTTAATTTATTAACTTTCAAACAGAAATAAATCGGGCTTTCATTTTCATGGAAAACTGAAGAGAGATCTTAAAGCTTTTCTTTTGTTGTCAAATCTCTTTGCCTGAATGTACAACAGATCTGTCCAGTTTATTTTCCAACTCGCCCCAAGTTTGCTCGATGGGGTTGAGGTCTGGACTTTGAGGATGGCCATTCGAATGCAAAACGCTGCATTCGAATTTTAGGTGTCCGTCAGGCAGCTTGGCACACAAAATGCGTTGACGAGGTGTCATTGCATTTAATGCATTTTTTTTAGCCTGCACATTCACAATATTGCGGAAAAAGAGAACATCTTACCTCAAAACTGAAACCAAGCCATTCACACAGAACGCATATTTATTGCATTTCCTAGAGGGATCTATCATCGTTGCACTCGCGTCTTCATGTAAGTTCAACTTATGCAGGGTATTGTAATGGCAATGTTCATAAATTACGTGTCTCGGCAATAATGAATCTTTGAGTTTAAAGCGGCTCTGATAGAAAGGCTGCATGTGAGACGCGGTGTTTTGAGCTATGTGCTCTTTTCCTAAATAAATAACTTACATTTCACAGGTATATTCTCCATCTGTAAATGTTCATGGAAATATTTAGCTGTCAGACTGCTTTGCGATTCTCCGCTAAACTCACAGACTTGGTTCTGAACGTGCGCCGTTCATATGGACTAAAACATACAGCAGTTGGAATTTACCGTGAACTGTGTACTGATAGTACTGAGTGTTGCCAATTTACATAGGTGTTCATGGTGACAAATCTGACTTCTTGGTAAGTCTCTGATCGTTGGTGATCAGCACGTGCTACAGTGAGTCTTCATATTACACATTATAGCCGAAATCACAGCTCTTTTGTTTAGCATTTCATAAGCTCTGTGGCTTCTTCTGGTTATGTATTCATTCAGCACGACTGATTCCTTGCATACAGTATGAGCACAGAGAGACAATTAGACAGAACAGGTTTTTTTTCTGTAAATACTTTTTTTTCATGTTTAGTGAAATTATTTGGTAGTCTGAAGGCAGATTTTTTTATAGGTTTAAGGGGGGTTTGAGAAGCACTGCACTAGAGCATCCCTTCATTCAGACACAGTGGAAGATCTGATAAGAATCAGTGTAGAGGGTCAAGTCTGGAAGATGTTGATGCTAGAGAGAGTGTGGCCAGCTGGTTTAGCCGAGGCCAAAGATCAAGAAGGCCAAACTACAGGAGTTGGCCATCCGAGGGGCATGTGACTGCAATGGAGGATAGTCCATAAGACATTGAGCCACGAGATGTTCAGTTTGGCCCTTAAAACACTTAATTTAGATTTTCTTTTTATTTATTTATCTTGAGATGTTTTAATTTAAATCTCAGCTCAGTGAAGCACTTTAAGCACCAACACTTTTTCAGTAAGTTACCTTTCTTGTAGAATTGTGCTTCAAATAAATAACTTTATGTTGACCAGATTGTTAGTTAATCGTCTACTAGTCAATATTGCCTATATGAAAATCTGGGTGCACCTAACTTATGTGCTGGTAAAAGCTAGGCACCAGTGCAAAAAGTTAGTCTAGAGCCCTGAAGTGTATTTGTATGATAGCACTAACTGTAACGTAACTAATGGGGTAATCAAAATAGCCTTTTTACTCAATTAGCCTAGTCTGTGCTTTTTAATTTTTTAGTTTAGTAAATGTAACTTTGCTTTAAAAGCATAATTGTTTTTTTTAGATTGCAATGTTACAATGTTAGAATGTAATGTGATTTTAACAAATTTTTTGCACATTATATATGCCTACATGATTACATTCACTTTATTTATTTGTTTAATCCAAATACAAAATACAGAGATATGTACAGTATACCGCAAATCAGCCAAAAAATACAGAGATATGAATTTTTGCTCATATTGCCCAGTCCTACTTTGAAGAAACGTGCATTTGGTAATATTTAGCTCGATGCGCCCTCTTGTGGCCTCAGGAGAGAAGCCAAAAGCTTTTTTTTTCCCTAACTGAATTTATGCCTTTTAAATTCGAATATAATTTGAATTTTGATAATATTTTAGTATAAAATTCGAATTTAGCTTTTCAGCCAATTTGACAGCCCTAGTGCGCCGATCCCTGGTCTGCCTAAATGAGTCTATGTTCGCGCGAATCATTCGTGATCCAGCTTCATCTACAGAAAAAGTGAGTATAAGATTTTTTTATGAATCTTTGCAAATCGCCTTTCCTAATAATGTGCTAGCTAGCAAGTTGCGCGGCTGAATTTTACAGTCTGCTCGCCACCCCACGGAAGAGAGGGGCGGGGTCAGCAGAGCTTATTAGTATTTAAAGCAGTGGTCTCAAATTTGATTCCTGGAGGGCCACAGCTCTGCACAGTTTAGCTCCAACCCTAATCAAACACACTTGATCCAGCTAATCAAGGTCTTCAGGATCACTAGAAGATTCCAAGCAAGTGTGAGTTGGAGGTGGTTGGAGCTAAACTATGCAGAGCTGTGGCCCTCCGGGAATTGAGTTTGAGACCACCGATTTAAAGCAACAGACTAAAAAGCAGCTTGCTGAAAACAGAGCTGATTTTGACAGGGTAAAAGGGTGTTTTTTACACTACCATTGAGAAATTTTAACCAAAGTAGGTTATAGACTTTTCATTAAGACCCTAAAGAATGATATCAACTTGTGGAAAATGGGCATCCGATGACCCCTTTAACAGGGAAAACGACTCAAGTTGGTAAATTGTAATCATGTTGCGACAAGACTTCAGAATCAAACATTCTGGCTGTCCATACCAGAGGTGACATGACACGACAACGCAACAGAATCAATCAAATATCACAGCCAATCAAATGCCTGTGTGGGCAGGCTCTTTCTGGAAACACACTGCACTCACAACAAAATGGATAAGTTTATAATCTAATTCATAAATATTAAACCTTTTTAACATTATTAAATGTGCGTACTGAGTGACTGATACTATCTTTGTCATGGAATATGCTTGTTTTTCATTGAGTTCACAGTTTTAACATACATCTATGCTTTAATTTATTTTTAAGATCTGGGGTAAGCAATCTGTTATTGCTTTCAGTATGGCTATAAAGGTCATGTAAAATGATAATCAAACTCACTTGAGACACTTTTACCATTGAATAAAGTGCATAATGGTACCTGAGATTATCATTGTCATAGTTTGTATGTTGTTGTTCCAGCTGCGATGTCGCAGAAATAGAAACCATTTCTAAAATATAAATTTTGCGTCGTGTCATGTATAGTTAGGACACTGTGTCAGACGAGGATTTAGCAGGAGTATTTTGTTGGGGTTCATACCACAGTAAAAAAGGCTCTAGCAAAACCCCTGGTCGGGATCAATCCAGCAACTTCTCAGTTAGCACCAGGCCTAGGCCTTATCCAATAAACTTATAATTTCAACATCCTACTATTTCCCTGTCAGAATTTGTGGAAACAGGCCATAATGAGAATTACGCTTCCTAAAAACCCACCTGGTTGTTGTCCAAAGCCGAATCCAGAGGATGATGCTGTGGTGGTGTTGCTGCCAAACATGGATCCCTGGCCAAAGCCTGAGCTGGACTGTCCAAAAACAGGTGCGCTGCTCTGGCCAAAGAGGCCAGTGCCAGTACTGGGTGCAGAGTTGGTTGCGCTGGCTACGAAAGAGAAGGAACTGGCACTGTTTGTGCCAGAGGATCCAAACAGTCCTCCTCCACTGTTTGTGGCTGACGTGGTGGTGGCTGCCGCCGGCTGCCCAAACCCAGAATTTGTGCTAAACGCCGACTGACCAAATGTGAAGCCACTAGCAGAACCAGAGGCCGCAGGCTGGCCAAAACCTGCACCGGCACTCTGTCCGAAGGCAGGCTTTCCAAAGCCAGAGGTGGTAGAATTGGCACCAAAGACAGTAGACCCGAACGCAGTGGTCGGAGCGGTGGAAGTGGGTTGTCCAAAGACTGGGGTTGGAGCTGCACTGGTGGTGATGGTTGCAGATGGGGCAGAGGAGGCTGCTGTAGTGACGACACTGGTGAGATTCATGGCTCCTAGAGTCAGACTGTCTGTGCCACCCAAAGGTTGGGCGAAGATTGAGCCTGGTTTCTCTGACGTTGGAGCTGAGAATGGGGTGGTTGCTGGTGTCTCTTGTGGTGCAGGAGTGGTTGTGGAAGTACTGGTGGTCTCAGGGGCAGGATCAGAGACTGGCTCTGCTGCAGGAGGCTCGGAGACAGGCGCCAGTGTCTCGGATGGTGGGGTAATTGATGGAGGTGGTGTGGTAGAGACCTCAAGAGTTGGAGGAATTAGGGGCTTGTTGGAAGGTGCTATAGTGGGCTCAGTATTGGTGGGAGCAGCGGCTTCAGTGACTGGTACGGCTGATGGAGCACTTAAGGTTGGTGGTTTAGGACTGGGCTCTGCTGGAGGTTCTTTAGATTCAGTATCAGTGGAGGGAGCCGGTTCAGTTGAAGTTGTCGTTTCTGGCTGGAGGGACTTTGTTGGAAGCGTTTGCGTCTCTGATAGAGGTGCTCGTAATAGACTGTCGAAAGAAGTGGCAGCTGGTGGAAAGGAAGATGTCGAGGGAATGGTGAAACTTGGCTTTATTGAGGGAACAGTTCCCTCCTGTGGTTTAAAGGTGAACGTAGACGAGCCAAATCCTTGTGCCGTAGTCGTCTTAGGAGCCTCTGTTGAAGTGCCTGTTGATTCCAATGAACTTCCAGTTTCTGCAGGCTTCATTTGTGCAGAATTGAAAGCAAATCCTGAAGATCCATTGCCAGGTTGTCCAAAAGTGAAACCCAAGGTGGTTTTGAGGGCTTCGTTTCCTTCCTCACCTTGGCCCACTCTTAAGTCAGAAAAGGAGCCGAGAGTTTCTCCAGCATTGCCCTGGGCTGTGGGAGCTTGAGAAAGTTTAGATGGCTCAGGAGGTGGTGAAGAGGAGCTCCCGCTCGGTGCAGGAGATGGCATTTTTGAAGCGAAGGAAAACGGATCCTCAGACCCCACGGGACCAAATGCCATCTTTGTTCCCATGCTGCTTGCAAAAGAGAACTTGCCTGGTAGGCTAGAACTCTTTGCTATTTGCAAAAGTAAAAAAAAAAAAAAGAAATTTACTAAGAGAGCTCAATACCAATAAGCCAATGTGACCAATAAGCCATTGGAAGGTCCAGAACCTGCAGAATCTCTTACATATTCTGCACTGAATTTGAGGGATATTTGGGTGAATTGTGCTAAGTGCATTTTATAATTTTTTCAATTATTTAATATTCAATTTCAAATTATTCTGGAGGATTCAAAGATCAACATAAGCAACTAAAGTAATAATAATTTTTTTTTTTTTTAGAATTCCATGTTATCTTGATTTTTAGTTTTATGTTATTCGAAAGATTGTTTTGTCTTCATTTAAAAAAAGTCAGGTTATTTTGAGGCCCATTTGGAAGCTTGCTAAAGCCCTCGTTTGAGAACCACTGCTCTAAATTATGTGGACATTTCTGCAGATTCTTTCAGGCCCTCCTGGCCACTGGAACGGCACTGAAAACATTGACATTTTCTAACCAAAAGCAGTGTTAAAAACTAAAATATAGTAAGTAACATAACATATTTGCCTTTCTAAATGACATGAGACACACATGGAGATGATACCTTGAGTGTTGTTGGTGTCCTGTGATGGAGGGGCGAAACTGAACCCTGGTGACCTGTGAAACATCAGATTCAGTATCTAAACCACATACTGGTGTTCATATATATGCAAACAATATAAAATACATGCTTAATATTCCAGTACATCAAAAAAGCCACTAACATATGGAGTAGAATCAGTGAGTGCACAAACTAATGTAGACTAGAGCAAGATAACCACTATTGATAATAGTCAATAACAACCATGAAGACCTGTATTGAGATGAAGGTGGTCATTGTAATGATGTTTAGTAACTCACAGAGTAGTAAATGAAAAGCCCTTTGAATTCTTCTCACTGATGGATGAAGATGCTCCTTCCTCAATTTTAGCAGCTCCACCTGTAGCAGCCCACACAGAAACAAGTTCATTACGACACTCAAACCAGCATTACTCAACAGATACTAAAGTATAAACAAAGTAGTGCAACCCTCATCTATTTAGCATTTATTCTACTTTATACTGAACTATTTGTACACTCACCAAACACAAAACTACCTGGTGGGGTCTGCGCCGGACCTGCCAGTTGTGCTGAGACCTTTAACGCACCTTGAAAGGAATTCTGCAAGTAAAAAGAATAGTTACACCAAACGACAAACGTTTGCTCACTGGAGATGTTCCGTGTGTGATTTTTAAGAGGAAATCATTGTTACAAACACTGAATTCTGTTAAAAAGCAGTCTGGCGTTTCAATCAGCAGTAACTGTAGTTTTGTGATTTGGAGCAGCTCATGTGCGACTCACTTTATTGGCTTCCACCGTAGCCAGAACCTGCTGAACCACCTGAGCCGCCGGTGCTGGAACAGACGCGCTACAGACACACATAAAACGTGCCCGAGTTATTCAGACAACTCAGGGGAGAACTAGCAATCAAACAGCACAGGGACTTAAGAACGTGAGTGTTTTTAGGAAAACATTTTACAGGCAATTTTGTAAAAAGAGGAAACCATTATTTGCATCTGCTTCATTTATCCGTGATCAAAAAACTGCACAAAACAACTTTATAAGGCCCTTCAGTCCCAAAGCGTGTACATTTAGAAAAAATACCTAACAATCTCTCACGTCGACATCATCTCTTTTCAATTTCCACTAAATTATACAATGTGATGAGGTTTAATGTTGCAGATTTTTATCATAACAGTATAATATTTTATAATAAAACCTTAGACCAGCGGTTCTCAACCCGCATGTGGCCCATCACGAATCTGAATGCGGCTCACCACGCTGAATGTTACAGTCTTATGTGTTGAACATAATTAAAAAATAACTTTCAATTATACAATTAGTTTTAGTTTTTACATTCATTTAAAAATGTACTAAACAAATATAAGCTAATGTTTTTGTTATGCAAAATAATTTAGTTTTCATATATTATTTTTATACATGAGCAGACCTATGTACGTAATTAATGTTACGCATTTAACAAACACTTACAAGCGTGCACTTTGGCAGAATTACATTCAAATAGTCATCAGCAGCCATTAGTTCTGTAAAATTGAGCATCAGAATGGACAAATTTGTTAAGGGGGAAAACGAAATGTGGAAAATGCCAGCGAAGAAACGCATTCAAACAAGAATAGTCTCAGCATCAGCGGTGAAGAGAGTGCTGGACTTTCGGTTTGCCCCCCCACTCACTTGAAGATGTTCAGGCAAAAAAGAAACACCCATAAACTACTACGCAGCAATCATCCTTATTACAGAAATGTGGCAAACCTTCTCTGGAGAGAAACTCAGATTATTACATTCGAAAATTATTTCCATATTTGGATCAACATAGGCTACATTTGTGAACGCACACTTTCTGCAATGTCACGTGTCAAGTCACGCTTCCGTGTGTGTCTTACAGACTGCAACTTACAATCTCAACTTCATTGTGCTGTTACTCCTTTCAAGCAGAATTTCACAAAATTGGTTCCCAACAGCATTAGGTGTTTTATTATTAACAAGTAGAATTGTTTATTTAAATAAATGTTATAGTTTAGATTATAATATTATTTATAGCCTAAATATTATTATAATCTGGTTGGTTTGTATTGATGACGTAATATGTAAATGACATGCGTGCGGACAGTGAGACTTGGACTTGGACCATAGTGCGGCCCGGTGGAAGAAAAGGTTGAGAACCACTGCCTTAGACCTTTCTAAGGATTTATCGTTATAGGCTGCAGTTAAAAAAAAAGTTACAATAAATGATTTTCTAATTATTACATTGTTATATTTATTCTTAAACTCAAATAAAATTACAATAGTAATATTTCTTGTTTTGCTTATTTTTATTTAGCAGTAATAATCATAATTATTTTTACTAGCCATATTAATAAAAGCACAATTTTGGGCCAGACTGTGGCCAAATGTTTTACCCAAATCGTGCAGCTCTACTCGCTGGTGTCCTGATGTGTTTTGCTGTCACAAGCATGCTTGCTTGCTTTTGGCTGGATGGAAATAGGCTCATGTGTGTGAAAAGCTCATATTTACAGATGAATGCCTTTGTGTTCAGGGATGCATCTGAGAAACATCCCGAGTATTTGAACTAAAGGGGTCTGATGCTCTGTGTTCACGTTTGTTTTTCCTTCCCGTCTGAGTCTGTGAGCGTGATACAGCACAGGAAGTTCACGTGGAAAGTGTCCTGCGGGCTTGTTCAGGACAAATATCAGCCACCGCAGCATTGGTCAGACAGACAGAGTGAGCAGGCAGAACGGCCGATGCTCATGTGACCACGATGATGATGATGAAGAGCAGTAACTGGATCAGATGAAGAGGAGAGATGTTCTCTGATAAAGAGCCCAAGCACTTGAATCACGATGACCTCATTACATCGGTCATCTGAACAAAACTAATGAACACGAGTGTGTGTGTGTGTGTGTGTGGATGTTTCCCCTCTGTCTTTCTGCATCAGTATGAGAGATCAATACAGACAGGAAGAGAGATGCACACACAGAGGCTGAGACAGCAGTTTAGTGCATACTGGGCAGTACACACTGGGGAGAACAGTATCAATATATGCAGGGCTCCAGACTGCAACTAAAACGGTCATTTGCAACCAAAAATATTAATTTGTGAATACATTTTTTGCTGAGGTTGCCATTGGTGACTATATAAATTTAAATGCAATGACTTTTGCATGTATTGCCTTTTCACTAATTGTTTTGCAATCACATCTTTTGTTGTGTTGACGTAATAACCAGAAACGATGAACAAAGTTTTAGTGAAAAAAAGACTTTCAAACAGTCCTCATCTCTGCTAAACAGCAGCCTTGACAGTGCACCTGCTATAAGCAGCTCCAGTTGTGCAGCGTGAGAGGGATCGAAAATGACAGATGTGCAGAGATGTGAACTAAAAGTGCAGAAAATCAACGTCTATTTCATGCATAACTTAAACTACAACAGGTAAAGCTGTCAGCTGTGGACATTAACAATATCGTAAACAATTCTCGTTTAGAATGACTAATATGGCTCCTTGTTATCAAGATCTGTAGTCTACATGCTGTGCTCTTTTAATGCATTAACTTCATATTATTTGTAGCGCACTTGCCATCCAATAATTGCAATGAGCTTTGTGCTTCGTTACCTCTTAATAAAGTATCAGCTTTAAAATTCTGCCAAATTCATAACGAAATTTAAACAATAATACTGTTTTGGCACTCTTTAATGTGACACGAGCGATTGTTTTAACATCTCAGTTCAAGACGCATGTGAACCCATCTTTACTTCTATATTACAAAACAAACATTAATGGATAAAAAAAAGTAGGCTATTTTATAATAGAGCCTACTGAAATGTCTCACATAATCACTCATTTAGTGTTTCAAATGGCAGAAAAGATGACAAACACATGACAATATGACTGAAATGTTAAAGTGTTCAAAAAATATAACGTTTATTCTGTTGCACCCAAAAATAATTTGGCCTAATTTAGTTTCTTATAGAACCCAATAATGGATTTTTTTTGTCTGAAGCCCTGCTATGAGTAACAATTTATTAGTAAAGGCATAAAAGCCCAATCACTTCAAGGACAATAACTATAATGATTAATTATAAAGTTTTAATAATCGTTCTAATTATATGACAATATTTACCAACTTTAAAAAACATCACATGACAAAACTGCAGAGCATGGTTATAATAAACAGAACCTTTTTGTCTGCTGGTGTAGATGAATGCTAATATAAGTTATCAATCTTGATGTGAACAGGTCTTAATTTGTGCAGAAATTCAGATAAAAATGGTTTATAAATCAAATAATAATGTGATAATGTTTGAATTCAATGCAAACTAATTTTGCATGTAGTACAGAATAGTTAATGTTTGAAACGCTAGTATACTACATGCTATTTGTGTCCTTACTACATTAGTCCTAAGACCTCACTCTACAGGAAATAAACGTGTTTGAAAAATGGTGTAAAATTAGTATCTTCTAGCAGTCTGATCAAATGAGTCAAGAAAGAGATAGCAGTTAATATCACTTATCAGTTCACACTGGACATGGAAGGTCAGGTCAGGTTTAGAGTGTGTTGCATCGTGATTCTGTCAGATGTATTTGATCAGTGACATACTGCAAGTGGGACTTGCTGTGGTGATCTGCAGCTCTGAACACAGCCATATGCGTGTGTGTGTGTACCTGTGAGCAGCTGCTGCGTCAGGCCGAGCAGCTCGAGCGTTAATAAAACATGTGTCTGGGTTAAAGTTGCATGGAACACACAGTCTTGTGCATTCACACACAGATGAGGAGTCTCGCTGCTCGCGTGTAACACAATGCTTAGACATCAGATACACCTCCACTGAGCTCGGACAGCGTGAGTCAGGCCGTCAGTGCAGGAAATGATGTCAAATCATGTCGTTCACAATGCTGACCACAAACGCTTATATTCTGCTGTGTGTGTCAGTGCACAACACTGGACAGAACACACACCTACACAACAACAACCTAAACTACAACATCAATGATAACGCTAACTATAACAGTGATGACAACTATAACATTTACGACACTGACAACTACAACCTAAATGTTAAAGATTCTGAAAACTATAACAATGACTAAAACATTAACAATAACTCCAATAACTATACGAGTTTTAGTAACAAATCCGTAATGTTAACAACTATAACTATAATATTAATAACCATGATGTTATCTATACATGTACTGATGTACATGCACTATACGTTATGATAACAAAGTATAACAATAACTGTAATGATAACTAGAACAACTAATGATAACTGTAATGATACTGACATTTAAACTGATAACTAAAACATTAATGATGCATGTGATATTATTATAGATGTATGTTATTATAGATCAGGGGTCGGCAAGTAAGTTTGGCATCGGGCCAAAAACAAATTTCGCCACTAGATCGTGGGCCAGAACATAGTCAAAGTATAATTTAAGATATTATTTGATAAAAAATGCAACTAGAATTGCCTGTGACTGACTGTTACAGTGTCTTTTGTAAATGGAAGTGAGCTGTTACTCTGTTAAATCCTGGAGGACAGTCATTAACAAAAAGCCACATTTGTGTGGTGGTGTCCGATCAGAGTATGTGAGCGTAGTGGAGCATCAACAATTTCCCCTCCGCGCTCCGAGCATTTAATAATAACTCTGCTCCAGGTTCCCCATTTCCCGCTCCTCGCTCACTGATATCAGAAACACCGCTCCACGTCTAAAGTATTTCAGTATGTTTGAAATATCACAGTTCTGTTCATCACGTATATTAAAAAATTAAATAACAGGAGAGTTTCAAAGTGACTCATTAGAACTAGTGTGCAAACTTTTTTTCCTACCACATGACAAGCTAGACAATTGCTGCTTTTTGCAGTGCAAATTTAGTTTGTGATGAAAATAACAGTAGGCTATGTTTTCGTCAGTTTTTTTTTACCTACGGATCGGATCGATGCATTTCTTGCAGATTTCTGCTCATTCGAAATCGGATACAGATGAAGTAGCACTGTAAGATTACATTTGTTTGAATGCATTATTGAGAGAGCAATTGCGTGGGAATAAGTCATGCTTTCAGCTGAAAATATTCAGAAGGAACAAATAACTAACTTTCCGCTCATGTCCACTGCAGTCATCATAGCCTTCACATTCTTTCTGATTTGAGTGATCCTTTTCTATCTATCTAGCTAAATATGTTTAACACGTGAATTCTGTCTATATATGCAGTTATATTACTGCATAGGTATGAATTGTGCTTGTGATGGTGGTGGAGCGCTCTTGGAGCGAGTGAAAACCACGACGTTCCGACTTTTAAAAACTCCGCTCCTCACTCCATTAATAATCACACCGCTCATACTCTGATTGTGAGTAACTGTTGCTGTCATGACAGATCTATTTCAGAACCAGCCGCTGTCAAAATAATCTGGCGACGGGCACAGGCCCCAAAAAAAATGATTGCTGGTGGGCCAGTTTTGGCGACCACTGTTATAGATTATATTATTATAGTGATGTTTTTGTTAATGTTACTAAAGCTGATGCTTTGCGAGTGATAAAATGTCAACTAAAATGACAACTATAACTAAAATGATCAACAATACTGACAATGTTAACGATACATTTGTACAATTGTTACAACTATAACTAATGATAACATTAATACTATATATAAGACAGACATAATAGTGAAACGGTCAAACAGCAACTATGTAACTAAACTAAACACGACGAACATACACAAACACAATAAAAACATCATACAATACTGACTGAATTAAACAGTAACATGTGATTTAACGACATTATCATTTACATTGCGGTTATTGTTACAACTATAACTAATGATAACTATATTAAAGATTAGTGAAAATAACTATTCACTGATATTTATAGTGAACACTAAAACATTAATGACTGTAATAATAACTATAACAATAACTACAATGTAAATAACAACTACAATCATAACTATAATGATTGTTATCATCAATAATAATATCTATAACACTGACAACAAGTTACACGCTTCATTTTAAGGTCCTTGTTACAGTCACAGTGTAACACAAATAAACACTAAGTAATAGTTTTTAACAACAATTACTACAGGGTGAGGGTTTGGTTAAAGGTTCTTTTCTTGCATTTATGCATAACTGTTATTGCTAAGTACATGTATTATTAAGTACATGTAACAATGATCCCGTAAAATCCACATAATAAACACTAGCAGGCAGCAAATGATCCATATCCGGTGATGACAGTTTCCAACCTTCAACCTACTGTAAGTCAGTCACCTGATAGTAAACCCAAACACTAATGTGCTGTGATGGACAGATGTGTGGTCATGTGACCGTCCAGTCCAGCAAATGTCAAATGCTGGTTTATGAATATTCAAAGCTCTTCAAGCTTTAATCCTTTAACATGCATTTCTACATTTAACAGAGCTGATGCCGGTCTTATAGGTCAGCACACGTGTTCACGCGTCCAGCAGTTGTTGTTCATCATGCAGCGTTGTAGATAAGAGGGTCTGAGCGCGCACACAATGTTGGTCTAAATGCACCCCTTAGGGCAGATGAGCTCATGTGTAAGGTTAAAACAGGACGCCATACACACACAGAGCCAATAATAAACACAGACTCAAACTGACCCTGACGACGACCTCATTTTAGATGCACAGAGAGGATTTCACACACACGCACACACACACACAGCGAATGAACATCAGATTTGTTCTGAGCACATGCTTCTGTTGTGCATAACGAGTGTGTGTTAGTTGTGCCGTGAGCTCTTTCACAGCAAATTAACTGCTATGGTTAAAAAGACAAAACTGCTATGGTTAAAGACAAAACAACCCAGATTGAGGTATTCTGCATGCATTTTCAATCTGTACAGAAAAATAGCAACCAGCAGTGCTGTATTCAGTGTGAAAAAAAAAAATCTTACAAATGGCCCATAATCCCCCTGCTGTGGTTCTCTCACCTGATGACAGTGGACACAGGTATGGGCGGACCTTTATCCTTCAGTTCCTGTACGTTCACCACCTGAGGAACCATCTGGAGCGAGGACTCTGTCAGAGACGCTCCTGGAGAAAATGAAAGAGACAGACTGTTAAAAAAACACAGAGGAGCATGTATAGCCCACAGCAGCAGAAGGGATATTCTGACATTAATTTAATACATGTCACATTTCTGATCACTGTGACATCTGCACATCCACGTGTTTCACAGCCTTCAATATGAGCTCCGGGAAAAGTCAATAATTACTTAATTACACCATTATATAATGCTTTTGGGTGGTTGACATGTCACACTACAAAGAAACATTCCCTATTTTCCATTTGAAGTGAACAATGTTTTAAACACGCTACACAATTGCACAAAAAAGTGAAAAATAGGACACACATTATGTCTTATTCTTATGTAACTAATAAATGTGGCTTTTATGAGCTTGTTTTCTTAGAGACGTACGTGGAATGTAAAAAAACTAACAGGCGATTGAATTATGAATATAAATGGTAAACCGAGCCAGAACCAACAATACACACTTTCACTCATTGTAGGCTTGTTCAAGGTCTATTCAACCCACAATCATGATCTTGTAAAAAAACAAACTCATGTGCATGTTTATTTATATAAAACATTTAAGTTTTAGAAAGAGGTCTCTTCTGCTCACCAAGGCTGCATTTATTAGAAAAAATAATCAGTAAAAATTTTGAAACATTACAGCTTAAAATAACGGTTTCCTATGTGAATATATGTTAAAATGTATTTTATTGCGGTGATCAAACCTGAATTTTCAGCATCATTATTCCAGTCTTCAGTGTCACATGATCCTTCAGAAAACATTTCTGATGTTGAAAATCAATGTTGAAAACCATTGTGCCGCCCAATATTTTTGTGGAAACTGTGATGCATTTTATTTTTCAGGATTCTTTGATAATAGAAAGTTCAAAAGAACAGCATTTATTTGAAATATGTCTTTTCTGCCACTTTCATTTTTTTGGAAGGCCGTGTACATCTATAACAATAATTAAGTCTGTTTAACAGTCCAAGTATGCTGTAGGTCTGTAATACAGTGTCGCCCCCTAGTGTACAGATAAGACTGATGGAGACTTACTCAAAACTATTAAGACATCTGATCCAAATACATAATTATAAAGACTATATTGATATTAAAGATCAGTTCCACAGAGTTAACACAAACCACAACAAAATCACTCACTGGCTGAAATGATGAAAACGTGTATGGTGTGTAAATGTGGATTGTAACAGATCTGTGAAGGACCGAGTGTTTGTACCTGGTTTCTGGCAGGTCATGTGTCTGCTGAGGGCGGCTCTTCCTGCAGCCTGGGGGGCGGGGATTGTGGTAGGAGGGAACTTTTCTGAGGGCGGAGCTCCATGCTTGACTGTTTTTGTTGCTAATGCGGTGCTATCAGCACTGTTCATGTTTATCTTTGGTACTGCAACACATGCAAGAGATGTTGTAAAGATGTTGACAAGACCAGAATCACGTGTTGGTGTGGTTTGAACCTCACCGGGGCTGATGACAGGTATGGGGACGGTCTGGACTCTGCTGAACGGACTGGACTGCATACTGAAGCCTGGCTGTATGGAGGGTGTACGGACCACCGCGGGGTGTCTCGAGACAGAGGGCGTCAGCACCGGGATGGGCGTTGGCTCGTCCTCTTCCTCTGCCACTGCCAGTGAGTCCTCGGGCTCCAGAGGCTGAGACAGAGAAGAGCTGGAGCTCACCTCGTCCAGATCCTCATAGAACTGAGGAGACAGGAAGGCTGACCGCGACAGGTTGGCTGAGAAACCGAGAGAGAAATATGAGACAAACATAGGGGTGTCTGGCATGTATCATGATCAATACAATATCTCACAGAGATTGTTTTTGCAAAAAAAACAACAACCCAAAAACGCCTTGATAGTTCACGCTTTCACTGTATGATGTAGACTAGTAGAATGCATTTAGAATGACCAAGAAATTCAGTATATATGAGCAAAAATGCCCATTTAAGTTTTTGTCTTGTCGCACGCGCGAGTATCAGTACGATTGCAAATGTGGTTATATACAACAGTTAATATTGAGAGTTACATTTTAGACACAGTATTGTCTGTTTTTACTCTATGAAAACAGTTCCATACAAAGCCAAAACTGTCCGAGTCAACATCTCAGAGTAACACACAGAAGTGTTTCATTTCTGTAGTAATCAGTGTTTTTGAATAAATCAATGATTTATTTGCTTCGTTCCTGAATGAATCAGCCTTTTGAACAAAATGGTTGAATTAATGATTCACTGACTCACTCATTAAGACATCGAGGCATTTCATAACAGAAAAATCATTTCAATATTGTTAATATTAAAATATCTTGAAAACATTAAATCTCATAGCATTATTTATGCAACTGTAATTTCAGTGTAAATATATCCAAGCACTGTTATATGTTATAGATGTCACTTCTGCAGGGCAATTCAATTTGATTGGTAACATCGTATCGGGTCTTATTTTTCTAATTTAATTTACTGATTAAAGATAGAGTTTGACAAAAGATGACACATACATCTATTAAGGTTAGAATAAAATGCCTTTTTTAAAAGCAACTTAAGATGGCAAAATGTCACCCTTTAATGAAAAAGTTCCTTTGTACATGAGCCATGTACAGAATAGGAAAAGCTTGTCCATGACATGCCTAAAGCAGCCAAGAACCAGCACCAAAACACACCCAGCAAAACACTGCCTCACAGCTATCGACAAAATCACAAAAAATAGTGAGATATCAATTATTTTAATCAATGTAACACCCCTAGATGCACAATTACATCACAAGCATACACAGTTGATGTACCTGGAGCTGTGGAGCGAACCGGTGGAGTCTGACGCTTTGACAGGAAGTTCCTCAGCTGAGACTGTTTGGCTGGGGTCATTTTAGCTGCACACACACACACACACACACACACACACACACACACAGACACACACACACACACACACACACACACACACACACACACACACACACACACACACACACACACACACACACACACACACACACACACACAGTGTCATCAGGGAGGTCAAACTAGAACAACAACATCTCACTGCAGCTCATCTGTGAGCAGAATCATCTTAAGTCTAATGGCACGAACAATTCAGAGTGTACTGTTGAACATGAGATGATGACTGAACTGTGGTGAACAAGCAGATCTTACATGGTGATTTGGCAGGAGCTTTAGGTGTCGTTTCCAGGCTGGCCTTCAGAAGAGCATCCTTCAAACTCTCCAACTCACTGTCCAAACTGTAAAAAAACACAGAAAATGTGAATATGGATGCTTCAAGTTTACCCTCAGGATGATGCTGCAAACACATCGGAAATACAACGAAGGACACAAAGGGAGCTGGTGCTGGATAAGTGCATAATCCAAGTTATTTATGAAATGCTTCAAACTAAATCATAAACCTATGTGGCTTTTCCTGTGTATAACGGAGTTATACTCATCTGTAAATATTACAAAAAAGTATTAACACTGTGAATAAATGAGTATCCTGACAGCAAGAATCATAAATAATTATCCCACCGATTCTACATTTAACTTCGTAGACGTCAATAAATGAGTGCTGGTGCACGTGTCAGATGAAAAGCCATGTCTCGAACAATCACTGTTGATGAGAACATGCATTCAAATGATTATTTTTATTTCTGGAGCTCTGGTGTGCCAACTTGTTCTTGTTGTGATTGATTTTTTGTTTCTTTTCTGGCTTATATTGCTTAACTATATCATACAATATAAACATGATTCAGATTAAGGCTCAACACACAGTGGATATAAAATCATAGCCTATTCTGTGAAAATAAATTAAAATTTAAAGGACTGTCAAGCTATTTATTTTTCTAATTACATGATGTGCCGATTAATCTAATTCATTGCAAATTAATCGCAATTTAAACGCACCAAATTAATAGCCCTAATAATATTTATATCAACATGTTGATACAAGCCCATAACCATAACTTGAACACTGAGGACACCTATTATTAATTTATATATTTAATAAAACAAAGAAATAGAACAGTAAATTAAAATCTAGATCTAATTCTAGTTGGGAAGTCATTTTTAAATAGTATTTTAAAATATTCATACATTCACTCTATTGGCATGCCCAATACATCAAAAATGCTAAACGTTTGTCGTCTTGTTCCATTTAGTTGGGAATTACATTAATCTTGATACCATTTTTGAGAAAAAGTCGAGTAATTTCCATTGCTGGATATTACTGGTAGCCCTTTAACCTTTCTGTCATTAAACACTTGCCTCCACTGTCTCCTGCCTCCATCTTACGCTCTGCTTCTGTGAACAATAAACCCAGCCTACTTTAATTTGATTGGCCATGCGCTGTTAGCCCGCCAAAAAATGCCCTGGCTGGTTAACTATTTTTTTTTTTACGCAATTTAATCGCATTAGAAGGTTTGACCCCAACTTCTTGCCGTCATCGCAGCGCGGAAGGTTATCTGTCGTGTGTGATGAGTGTACAGCGAACCAGTCTTACCAGGGTAGCGGCTGTATATCACTTCACTAAAGCGCAGAAACTATGAGCATGCAACGCGTGAAATAAAAGCACCGTACCAAAATCACATAACTGGTACTGCGTGTGTTAGCTGGGAAGGATTTGCATGAAGGTATGATATTCATTCTATTCAGGAGCAGTTTCACCGTGTCATTAACAGTCACCTTGGTTGTTTTCATAACCCAAAAATACCATGTTATTTTCACTTTGTAGGCTATATGTTTAAATGAATGTGGTGGCTTAATTGTATTAACAAAAATGAGTTTGGGACTGCTATTTAATAGCCTTACCTTATATTTTATTTTTATATTCTTAACAAGTAAAGTCTTAACTTAATTTTTTTTAAATAAACTTGCTTTGTTTTATAAATAAAATAACAAATTAAAAAAAATATATAATCAATCTTTGACAAAAACACTTATAAACTAGTTTAGTGGATAATTCAGCAGCAAAAGATACTCCAGAAAAATCATGGGTGCACAATACTTTTATAAAACCTAGTGAAACATTTTTATTTATAAATAAAAGTGAATAAGTGTACGACTAAATCTGGTAAAATGTCACACATTGCTCTTTGTATTGTAAAATACATACATGAAAAAAACAAGCAAATACATTTACATATAAATATATACTATAAAATGAAAATACATTTATTTTAAATGTATAGCACAGTAATAAGGCAGCAACATATGATAGATAGGACAGAACAAGAAAAACTATTATTATTTTTCATTGCGCAAAAGTATTATAAAACGAAAGGCTCCAATATAGAGCGGCACAAAGCGCAATGTGCATCCCGTGCACAGAATTATGTCTTAAGTTTATTCAAACGTAAACGCGCGGCAAGCACACACACTGCACACTTCTGCGCTGCATTGTGGCTCTGACAAGGTCTTGTTTCGTCCTCCATGCCTTAGGCGCATATTTATGTTTCTGCCGGTCGGTGCCCACTGTTCACACTGCATAACGCGCACTTGTAATATCTGAGAGAGAGGGAGAGCTTCCAGTGTTGATCACATAAAACTGGATGCACCGGCGGCGCTCTCTCTCACTCATATATGAGGGAAATTAATCCACCTGCGATACGAGCGGAGAGGCTACTCATGAACTGAATATAAGCTCTGCAATAACGTGATCGGTGCATTTGGTCCACGCTGATAGCTTTTCTGGGGCAGCTAGTTTTCATCTCCATAAACATATATAGCAGTAAAGCTAATACAGTGGCTGGAAATCGGTTTATCCTTCAGTTCCTTGTGCTTCCCAATCTTCATAGAGAACGCTGTTCATGGTTGCTGAGTCAGAGAGCTTTTGGAAAGAAGCTGGAAATGGCACTGCTGCGATTTCCATGCATTTTTAGAAGCTGTGAACAGGGAAATCTATTTAGAGCACCTTATTGTATTAATTAAAATATCGATATTTGGCACCAAATATTGATTCTCGTATCGCATGGAGAAGAATCACGATATATCGCCATATCGATTTATTTTCCCACCCGTAATGTATGTGTGTGTATATGTATGTATATATATATATATATACCAGCCAGGCATGGTACACAGATGTCACGGTTCGGTACGTACCTCGGTTCGGGGGTCACGCTTCGTTAAGATTTTTGTACAACAGGAAAAAAAAAAAATCTACTATGCTCGGTTTCTTTTCATTTATTTTGAACAGACAGTAGTGCAAATTAAAAAAAATCCACCTAGATGTTAAAATACTAATTATAATAAGAATAACTATTATTACATTGTTATATTATGTATAAAATTGGTTTTGTTTTCATTGTGAGTGTACACAAATAAAAGCAGACCTTTATCCAGTGATTATTAATAAGACAAGAAGTGATCGCGCCCTAGAGCACAAACACTTTTTTAATTAATTGTATATATTGAACATTTAACATTTAAAATTATTACAAAATGTTACAAACATGATCACGTTTCCTAACACACACAAAACACATCAGTTCCAGCATTGCTAAAGTTGGTAGGCTACTTTATCAAAATAAAATACAAACATCAGCGCTCCCATCTCTGTGTCACCGTTGGAACGCAACTGAATTAACGTAACTTACAAAGCCTATAATTTACATAATAAATAATAGTTTAGCATTCAGATAAGTTACATCGCAAACATGGAAATATTATGGAATATTTGGATTTGTGCCGAATGAGAGAGATAGGATACACGAGTAAAAGCTCTTGTCAGTTCATGTGAGAAGCTTTTGTCAATCCATGTGAGAGACACATTCAGAATCAGCACATGGTCACGGTTTACTTTAGTGGGCTTTATTTTCAAGCGAGCAACTCCCGGCATTCGCTGTTCTTCTGCTGGCGGTTATCAAACAGCGTTGCCTTACTGCGAGCGCCCCCTTCTGGATTGGGGGTGAATTGCCTGCATTCGTCGTCAGGCCTCATGCACCTAACCGAGGTCCGTACTGTACTGTTCGGTACGAATACACACACACACACACACACACACACACTTTGTGTGTATGTTTTTTAAGTTATACTACTTGTATCTGTTATTAATCCGTTAAAATACTATTTCAGTTGTATGCTTCCTCCCCCATCCCTAGACACAATGACACACACACACACACACACAAACATATGAATGCAAATACAGGAGCTAATCAGAACGGACTAATGTTGACTATCAGTATATATGTTTGTTTGTCCAAGTGATTCTATATTTGGCACATGTAAATATCGTTACCTTCTTTACTTAGCCTATGTTTTTTACTTATATGTTTGGTCCATGGGATTCTGTATTTGGCACATGTATACATTGTTGTCACATTCTTTACTTGCATAATAAATAAAAAAAATAAATGTGATAAACGAGTTACATGTGCAATGTAATTGATTACGTAACTAACTACAATTTTTTTTTCATGCAATTCGGAATCAGTAAACAGACAACAATTTCTAAGTAATCTACCCAACTCTGTCAACTGGTTATAGGCCATATTTTCCAATTTTAGACATTATCAGCAAAATCCACTATTGGTCGACCATGATGCCCTGTGCGGCAGATGTGCACTCTCACCTCTGTCCCGAGGGGGTAGAGGGTGTCTGGCTGGTGAAGCTCCACACTGAAGTCCCTCTGTAGAGCCTCAGTTTGTGCAGGTCACTGTCCAGCCGGTCAAGACGCTGTTTCTGCTGGTTGATGATGTCCAGGTTATTGGCCAATGCTGCAAACAGAGCCTCTCTCTCAGGGATGATCAGGTGCCTGCAGGAGCAAACGCTGACACTCAGGCGAACGGGCGGACAGACGTGCGGTAATAAAACACAATATCACAGCTGCTCACCTCTGCTTTTTCTTCTTCTCCAAGTGCTTCTCCCACTCCACGTCCAAAACGTCATTCACGTCTTCCATGGCAAACTTCACGTACTGGTACAAGCGGCGGATTTCCTGTGGCAAAAACACACTTTCAGCACACGTTATCATTTCAAATGATGATCTAGTTATCAGAGGTGGTGACGAGACCTTGAGCTGTTCTTCTCGTCGAGGGTCCAGAGGTTTCTTGTAGAGCAGCTGGAGGTAGTCTTTGTCTCGGTTGAGCTCGCTCTGTGCTCGAGCCTCCTCCGCTCCAGCGAAGCCCTCCAGCAGGCTGGTCTTCAGTGTGCTGATGTCCCCGTGAAGAGACTGGGTTCAAGGATTTGAGTTGGTCATGCATTCATACAACTCAACACTACTGTCACATCTATGGTTCATGATCAACCGAAACTGACTGGTATGAAATTCTGTGTTATAACACAACACAACAGAAATGCTTGATTGTCATTGGTCATCATTTTGCATTAAATGTGCTTTAGTTTATTCATTTGGTAACACTGGAGCTGAAGTCCATTAATCCATTACAAAAAGAAAACAAAATCACATCTTAAAAGCACGCTTTCACTTCGTGATGTTGCCCAGAATGTAGTTAGAATAGTCGAAAAAAATTATGATATGGACATGGAGGCAAAAATGCCCCTGTATGGGTTTGTCTTATATTTATATCATATGACACAGTTTAGCAATACCACACGAGCAAAACAAAAAGTTTTTCCTGAATCTCAGCACAATTGCAAGTGTGACAGATTACATGCAAAGTTTAATAAACATTTAGTTAATACTATGAGATATATTTTAGACATAATATTGTTTTTGCTCAAATCTGCCAAGGAAAATAGTTCCAAACCAAGCCACTGCAGAATTCTCACAGAGCTGTGTTCTGTTAACGAATGAATCTGCATTTTTTGAACTAATTAGTTTAGTGAATTATTTAATGGCTCATCCATAAAGATGACTTCCCTCATTAAAAAAAGTGCCTTAATGCCACCTACTGGTGGTTTAGTTAGTTAAAAATACACCTGGAAATTGATTTAAGAGGGGAAACATTGCCCCTTAATGGATCAATACATTTCTCACAATGCTGTGAACTAACTTCCACAAAGAATATGAAGAATATGAAAAAAGTGCTGGAAGTTGGCTGACATAACATGCCTAAACCAGCCAAAACAGGCACAAAAACACACTTTAATTTATTAAACAAACACTAAGCCACTGTGATTTTGCTTTTAGTTAGGCTTTGCTAAATGCTTTATCAAAGCAATGGTGCAATATACAATGTTACAGACCTTTTATGTAACATTGTAATAAGTGTAAATGTATGATAAGGGTTGCGATAAGTATAAAAATATTCCCGGCACCTTATGAAACTGTGGCGGGACAGATTAGACTATGGCGGGCCACGATAATCTAGAAAGTGAATGGGAAGAACCGCTTTACCTGCTCTGAATCTGAGCTGTTTGTAACTCAGGTGTTTCATGATGTAAGTCTGTCTTCGCACAATGAATAATCTTATTGTTTGATTTGTGCACATCTAATTTTGTTTTCTTTGTGAGGCAACTCACTTTAATTCACTGGATTATAAAAAACAGATATTAAATTAATATCAAAACATTAAATTTTCTCTTTTCCTGAAAATCAATTCTTGAAAAGAAAAAACAACCAAACTAGAAAGCACATGGTGATTTCTGCTGTCAGCGAGGTTAAATGTGCATGTCACACCTCTGTGGTGTCTTTGATCTCCAGTGTGAAGGCGTGGAAGTTCTCAGAGTCTTTCCTCAGGTCTCTCATGTCATCTGTGCTGCCCACCCTGAAATCAGCATTTCTGCAGCGAGTCTTCAGATCATCCAACTCCTTCTCAAAGTGTCCGATCTAAGAGAACACAGCAGCCGCTCAATCAGCATCAGTATGACAGGTGCTCAGAAAGGACTGTGTAAACGTGATTCTCAGACTCTACCTCCTCCAGTATTCCAGTCATGACAGGGTCTGAATCTTTCTTCTGCAGCAGGTGTTTCTCCAGTGCTTTCACAGACACGACCTGCCACAAAACACAAGCAAACACACTTCAGATCAGTCTGTGCAGGACACATGAGACGGGAACTGTCTGACGCTGGTCCATCAGTTTTTCAGTGCTGTACCTGAGCAGATGGAGCACTGTATGCAGGAGGAACGACGGCAGCTGGTTTTGGCTGAGCTGGAGGAGCACTGCTCTGAGCAGCCCGAGACAACACTACAACACAACAAGATTTCACATCTTAATAATGCATCTCTGATGACTGTAGGGGCCTAAAGATGTAGAATGATCCTAAATGTCAACATAAGACAATTTACGAAATGTTCATCTTCAAAACATGAGTAACGTGAACAAGTGCATCACCTACAGAATGTTTACAAATACCCTTTTATGGTTCAGAAGAAATATCATCATGTGGAGGCTGGAGGCAATATTCAAAAGTTTGGAATAATATATTTTTATTAATTGTATATATTGTGTAAAATTCCGTAATATACACTACCAATCGAACATTTGGGATAATTAAGATTTTTTAAGGTTTTTGAAAGAAGTCTTTTCTGCTCACCAATGCTGCATTTATGTAATCAAAAATAAAGTAAAAAGTAATATTGTAAAATACTTTAAAAAGCAAGTGTCTATGTGAATATATTGTAAAATGTAACTTATTGCTATGATCAAAGCTAAATTTTCAGCATCCAGTCTTCAGTGTCACGATAACATGACCCTTCAGAATTCATTCTAATATGCTGATGTGCTGCTCAAGAAATATTTTGGCTTATTATAAATGTTGAAAGCAGTTGTGCTGCCAGCCTGCCAAATATTTTTGTGGAAACAGTGATGCATTTTATTTTTCTGGATTCACAGATGAATAGAAAGTTAGAACGCACAGCATTTACAGACCTGCCAACCTTGGAAAATAGAATTTAATATTTATATATATATATATATTAGTGCTGTCAAAGTTAACGCGTTAACGCAAATTCCTTTTAACGGCACTAATTTTATTAACGAGCGATTAACGCAGCGCGTATTTTCTGTTTGACCCGTGGCCCAACCCGTAGTTGGAGAAATGGAGATGCACAGTGTTGCCAACTTAGCAACAGTGCAGACCCCTTTAGCGACTTTTTTCCCTTCTAAAATAAAGCACCCAAACCTTATTTAGTCTCCGAGAATCGCCGGTACTGCCGCGCGAGGTCTTGTGTTCCCAGCATGCGGACACACCTCTCTCTCTCTCCGTCTGTGTGCTCCGTTTCTGTTCAGCACGCGCACACACATCTCTCTCTCTCTCTCTGCATCTGCTCAGTTTCTGTTCAGCGCGCACACACATCTCTCTCTCTCTCTGCATCTGCTCAGTTTCTGTTCAGCGCGCGCACACACACACACATCTCTCTCTCTCGCATCTGCTCAGTTTCTGTTCAGCACGCGCACACACACACACTCTCTCTCTCTCTGCATCTGCTCAGTTTCTGTTCAGCACGCGCACACACATCTCTCTCTCTCTCTGCATCTGCTCAGTTTCTGTTCAGCGCGCGGCAGAGAAGAGCAGAGCTTAATTCAGTTAAACAGATATTAGTTGCTTGCTTCTCTAATTTTACATGCAAGTATAGCCAAAATCACAGCACAGCTATTGTCATTATCTTATGGGTGTTTTATTTAACCAGACAACAGCTTAATTATAAGGATTTGTGCAGATTAACATCTTGTAAAGGAGAGCTAGTTATGTAGTCTTAATGGGTCGCGTTTCAATCACTTTTTCATATTCATTACGTTATCTGACAACAGAAACCGTTAAAACTGTTTTATTGAGAATTTTTGCTGCATCAAAATACAGTATGTTGGCACAGAGAGGCAAACTAATGTAATAATAAACAATATAGGCTATGTACATTTTTTATGTTCAAAAGAAGTGAGCTGGCCTGTCCTGCAAAAATGTAAACAGGTTTGTTTGTGTCAGTAAATTGCTCAGTGCAAAGAAAGAGAAGTAATGGGAACCTTGTATTTCTTTTTTCATGTGTCTAATAGACATGAACAAGTTCTTTGTATTACCTTTGAAAAATGTAAAATGCTGTTGACTAAAAAATAATAAACATTTGCATAAAGCATCCAATGCGCACATTTAGAACCAATAGATGACAATCATGCAAAACAGGTCACTGCGCCAATTCTAAAGATGAAACAACAGGAGCTATGTAACTGGGTTGTGCCCTGCTGCAAAAATTACAGGTTGTTTGTGTCAGTTTGCAGCCAAAGAATAAACACTTGTATTTCATCATGTGTCTAATAGAATGAATTTTTGGAAAAACCTTTAATAAATGTTGAAAAATCATATGAGTTTCACTACATTTATAAAGCGACATATTTGTCCTGCGACAATGGAGTTGTCTGTGTTTTAAAACACCCTAATCGTGATAGTTTTTAAACTCGCTAATCATTTTTATTTGTCGATACTGCCCAAGAAGTCACAAATGATCACCAAAGTTGGTTATTTATAACATTCGACTGATGCTGTTTAGTATGTTATAATGTTCTCTTTTGTTGGGACAGCAGGTTTAGAAACGCTTCTCATTAGGGAAGATTTTTCGCGTATGCTGCTTTTTCAAATGCACATTACTAGCTGGGGGAGCGCATAGACTCACGGACACAGCCAGTTTGGAGAGAAAGAAAACGCATGGAAAATTAAATACAAAAACGAAAAAAAAAATGCTCCGATTGGTCGAACTCTTCTTTTTCTGTTGCTTGATTTGAGTACTGCGTGCGTGTGGACAGAGGCGTAACCAGGGTTTTGCGTAGTTCAGAGTGACAAATCGTACCAGCATACTTTGGTCAAAATGCATATCCTTTACGCAAAATCCGTACAGGTTGGCAGGTCTGCATTTATTTGAAATAGAAATCTTTTGTAACATTATAAATGCCCCAACTATCACTTCTGATGAATTAAAAGCATCAAAATAAAAATAAAATCTTAATTTTTTTATCGTAATGGTAATCTTTTAATGGTAGTGCATGACGGTTTACACAAAAATATTAAGCTGCAAAAACTTTTCAACTGTAATAATTATAGGATACATTTCTTATTACCAAAGTAGTTTCTCATTTGTGCATTTAACACTGTCAGTTTGACATATTTAAACATCTTTAAAGCCTTCCCACACAGAGCATCGCGATGCGAATCGCTGACGAATTGTGCTTTCACACCAAGCGCAAAACGATTGTTCGCCTTCTACTAATTCACGCCTGCACGCTAGGTGGCGCAGACCAACAATGCTTTTTTCCTCAGGTATGTATCTCATATATGGATTTAACATTTAAATTAAGATAAACCAAGTTTGATTCTACACCAGAAACACAAACTATATATAATGCTTACAAGAATAGGCTACATCCTAAAATATACTTAGAAGTACAATTAGCATCAAGCTACACTTGAAAATGTATGTTATTAATGTATTTGCTGCTTACCCACTTTAAACCATCATCGAGTCCTTGTAATAACTTCTGATTGTGATCTATAGTTAATTTTGATTCTATAATAAGCAGACACATGCACTCTTTATGTTACGCGACACTGCTAATATTTGTCATAAACATCCTTTATTGCAATACAAAAAAATACCATGAGCTGCATACAAAACATACAGAAAATTATAAAGTCATAAACATGTTTATTTTCTTTCATATTTCATGTGTAGAAAAAGTTTCACTCGATTTTTTTAATACGGAAGATCTAGACTAGAGAGTGAACGCGCTCTTACTCAAAACACTCGCGCACGTGCTCTACAGATCACATGATTCAGTGGAGAATTATTAGAAATGTTATTCTGTGTAAAGAACATGAAAGAAAAAATCTGTTCTCAAATACTAACGATAACAAGAACTCAGCATCCACTCTCTTCTCTTATCCGGGATATTTTTGGTGTGCGAATGTTCACGGTCTATGAGGAAGCATCCATAGAAATCTATTGTTTTATTCTAGAACGTCATCGCGTCTGATATTCGTTTCTCTTTTTCGCGCTCAGTGTGAAAAGGCCTTTATATTTTAACAAATGTTTGATGCTTAATTACTGGTATATGAGTGCAAAAAGTTTATACACATGCTCTTTAGCTGGCATACGCATATGTATTCATGTTTTTGCCTTTATAAATGCCAATTTGTTCTTTATTTTTGATGAAGGACAAAAGGTGAGGTGAGATGAGCTTGTACCTGCAGGGGCAACTGGTTTGAGTGCCGCTGTCATCGGACCGCTGACCTCCGCTGCTGCCAGTTTGGGTGTGGAGGTCAAAGAAAATGGCTGGGCAGCAGATGTGACTGACCCCAGAGAGTCCACTCCCAGAAATCTGAAGAAAAACACGGCAAACTCTCAGCTGATCCTTCAAGATTATCCATCTAAAGTAATATCAGAGATCACGCACTTACCTGTCAGAGAGGTTCATCCTGACGGCAGGCGTTGCAGGCTCCACCGGCACTTTGGGGCTGCTGATGATGGGGGACATGGCGGGTGGACGCTGAGGAGGAGTGGCTGCCGGAGCACTGCTGACCTCCTTCGGCACCAAGGAGGAAGCAAAGGAGAAGGAAGGAGCATCGGAGGAGGGTTTAAGAGCGCTGAAGGAGAAACCTCCTGTGGCGGAGCCCAGCGAGAAGCCCGAGGAGGTGGTAGAACCCAGAGCAGGAAGAGAGAAGGAGAAACCACTAGAGGACGCAGAGGTGGGCGGAGCCAATGAGGTGGCAGCAGTGGCTGCTGGTGGCGGGGCTGTGAAGGATAAGGTGGCTGGAGGCGGGGCCATGCCAGAAGATGCTGGGAACGATGGGAAGATGGAGGACGCTGCAGAGACGGGAGCAACAGAGAAGGACGACGACGACTCTGAAACAAAGTATATTAGAACACAACAAAGTCACTAGACTGGTGCTGAACAGCAAACGCTACATCTTAAATCACTTCTAAATCATGATTTGTCTGCATTGATCAATAATAGTGCCAGTGAATTAAAAATTAATTAAACTGATTTCAAAGCACATGCACGTTTTTCTGGCACAGTAAAGGCCTGAAATACTTCAAGAGGAATTAAATGAACTGGTATGACCTTACTTTGAACAAAACCAGGCCAAAAAATTGAGTGAAACTTTCCAGAGAAGTCACTCTGACTGGTTAAACGTTTAAACTACTTGATCTGTGGCAATTACGTAATCGGTAGAAAACAGATGATGTTGAAATATTCTCCGGTTCATTTGTTCTGTTCAGACACGAGTAAAAACATGAACACACTGAAAAGCTGCTTTTATAAGTGTAATTCTGATTGAAAGAAATACTGACGCTGTTTTTTCATGTTTAATAATATAAAGCAGCTTGCTTTATTAAAATAAGCCTGGGCAAGTTTTCCAATTTTATTCGAATGTAATGTTGCCACAATTTTATTTTTATAAATCCATGAATTGTGATTTTGAACAGAAATATTCCCAAACGCTGGTATTAGACATGCTGCCATTATGCCAGTGATTGTTAAGAGAAAAGAATGATCCAATTGTTTCAAGTGCGAGACGTGAACACTATGGTCAAACACGCTTATATTGCTGCAAAGGTATCTCCAACTTCTTTGTGAAGAACAAAACATGTCGTGAGTATATTGGGGTGTTAAACAATGCCTGCGGTCTTACTGGCGGCAGGCGCTCTCTCTCCGTCCTTAGGCAGCGGGACAGCAGCCACGGTAAGCTGTTTGACCCCTGGGTTGAGGTTCAGTAGAGAGAAAGGACACAGGACTCCATCCGTAGACAGCAGCATCAGCGTTGGTGCTGGAGGCAACCTCTTCTCATCAGCTGAGGATGCAAGACAACAAGTTTTTACAACCAAAACAACAGTATCCGTGACAACACCATGTTTACAAAACAGGGTTCACGAGTGGATGAAAAACCAATAAGTATTAATGCAACTTTACTATAAACAAAGATGATGAACAATTTAACAATAAATCTAAAACAGCGATATTTCAAAGTGTGGGAAGTACTTGGTTGGGAATACAATTCTTGCTAGGTTCACTTAATTTACATTCACATCATTTCCAACAATTTTGTGCTGAGACTTTTCAGCATTTCACCAATATTCAGCCGAATAAAAGCTTGAGAATTTGACACTAAGTGTTTCAGCATTTGAACGTTTGAAAAATAATTGAAGACATAAATACTTGTAATGTTAGTTGGACCTTGTAATGCATTAACAAGTGCAAACGCTCATAAAAGCAACCATTTCTATTAGCAGCAGAGTCTTTGTGTATATGGATGTGTCAGCAGCAGAAATAGGAAACATTTTCTTAGGAAAATAAATGTCATATCGTAGTTTAAACAGACATTAGAAGTTTATTAGCTCTTACACAGGTGTATGTCTTCTTGGCTGGTGTAATCGATGGCCATGCCGACAGGAAGTGTGTCCTCGTTGTTCTCTGTGACAGGAAGCTCCGCTCGACTGGCATCTTCCAGCATCCACAGCTCCCAGTTCACCTGCACACATCATCACATCAGACCTCTGACTAACACTTGTTTTTATTTATTTTGTAAGATTTATTTTAGGCATTTTCGACTTTATTACGATTGGAAAGATCAAAACTGATAGGAAGTGAAGTGGGAGAGAGATGGGGGCAGGATCGGGAAAGGTCTTTGATTTGGGACTCGAAACTCGTGACGCCCGTAGCGCAGCGCTATCAGTGCCGACACTTATTTTACTATTACTGAGATACTAGTATAATCTTTTATTCAGCTTTTATTTTTATACTATGTTTTCATTTTACGTTTCAGTATTTTTCATTTACTTTTTTTTTAATGCCTATATATTTATTTTTTGTTCTGTTATTCTATTACTTTAACTTAAAAAAAAGAAATAGAAAATTGTTGCCTTGATACCTAGCTGAAATAAATTCTGTTTAAATTTTTTTATTTATTTTTGGTTTCAATGTATAGTTCATCCAAAAATGAAAATGGTCATAATTTGTTCACCCTCATGTTGTTCCAAACCTGAACACCTGAAGATGATATTTTGAAGAATGCTGGCAACCAAATAGTTTCTGGTCCCCATTAACTTCCACAGTACATTCTACATAAGTCAATGGCAACCGTCAACTGACTGACTCCCAACATTCTTCAAAATATCTTCTTTAGTGTTCAGCAGCTGAAAGAAACTCAAAGGTTTGGAACAACTTGAGGGTTAATAACCAATGACAATTTTTCTTTTTTGGTGAACTACCGTGTTTTTTTTATGATTTTAGGTTTAGTTAACAATAATAACCCATGTTTCTGAAGCGTTTACCTTGTCCTCTTGTTTCGCGATGATGCTGACTTCAATGGCAGCGGCTGATGAAGCCAAAACCAAATCCCTATACAAGAGAAATCAGTTTAATTTGATTTATGACAACTGATGTCCTCACTGGACTAACAAAACTCATGCAGAGCACAGGACATGCAGACGAGTCTCACCAGTCCTCGACATGGCACAGGTAGTAGTGATGCTGCCTCTCGGTGCAAGTGCCGTACACAAGGTCATTGAAGTTTAGATAGTGCTCGCCTCTCTTTTCATCCTTTTTCTGACACACACACAGACAGTTGACATTGTCAGTGGTCGTGTCTGAAAGGTTTTATAATGCATCATTCTTTAGAGTAACTCACAGGCAATGACACGACCACCAGCTCCGGCGGCGTCTCCAGAGAGCCATCAGCCGCTGCATAGGCCACCGCAAAGTTAAACGTGCTTAACCACAACACATCCAGCACTGCGGAGAACACACATTTCACACACATTAACACAGACTCCTGTACTCACACCCTTACTCATGAAAGTGGAAGGCAAGATTAAAGAGATCATGAACTGCCGTTTTTTTATTTTGTACTGTAATCTGAGGTCCATTTATAAATGTTATCAAGATTATGTTATCAAGTGAGCAAATGGTTTGTGCAATGGATGTTTACTTAAGTGTTTTTCAAATCTCACACCATCACAGAGAATGATGGGATAGGGTTGCACAATTAGATGAAATACAACTAAAATCACAATATAGCTCAGTGTGATTATTAAATAAAAAAGATGAATTAATAAACATATGTGCTGCACTGCAAGTGAAAAAAGCTTGATGGTTTAATCTATGAAAATAAAGAAATTAGCCATAATATAATTTTACTGTTGTACTTAATATAATATAGTAGAATATGTGTACAATATGGTATAATATACACTGTTTAATATATTTTTTATAATAATACAGCAACAATATTTGCCAAAATGTGCAGTACTACAAACAGGAACCTGCATCAAAAAAACATTTTAGATTGCTGATTGGTCATAATGAAAGTACAGTCTAACTATGATCAATACCAAATCAGAAGCCAAAGTCTGGGCTTAAAGTTGTGGTCAAGCTCATCTCGTAAATATAAATCATACAGCATGACATGAAAGCACATCTATACAGGAACATGGTCACAGTAAGAACACAGTATATCTGAGCCGTTGTACCTTTGACAGGGTGATCCTGACTGTAGAAGTTGGGACAGGGGATCACTTTCTTGGCCTGTAAGGTCTGAGACACAAATACACAGCATGACATTACACACTGGCCTAAACTATAAAGTTTTAATAGTCACTCTAACTCTATGAGAGTAGCAAGTCCACACCACGACTGTAACAATAACGACACAGAGGAACAATATCAGTGGAATCACTTTCAGAACTATGAATGATAAAAACATTAATCCATTCTGCTTTAAAGAGCTTGAGTGTTTAAAGTGGAAGACAACAAAACTGCAGCAAGTTTATAATGAACAGAACAATTTTGAGTGGTAGTATTGAAATAGTTATGGTGTGGAAATTGTTATCATTCTTGGTAAAGTGAAGATCTGAGGATCTGTCCATCATAAACTGTCATGTACAGACGTACAGGAGTGAACTGAACCACTGTAGCGTCCTCTTTCCCAGCAGACACCTGCTTCCCTTTGGGACTCCAGCAAACTACAATGAGAGACAGGTATGAATCAACACGCTTTAAAATAAGGTCAAAGACACTGAAAAAACAGTGGTGGAGACATCTGGAAAAGGATGAGAATAAAGACAGCACACAGTAAACACTGACCGCAGGTGATTCCCTCAGAGGCAGGAAGCTGAGCGACCACACTGACAGAGTCCTGAACATCCAGCACCATCATACTGCCGTCAGACAGACACAAGGCCAGACGGGATGCGTCCACCGGACTCCACTTCAGATCCTGGACCAGCGTGTCTGCAGCGGCCACGGGTCTGAAAGAGGCGAAGTGACGCTTCTCCTGTCTGTCCTGCTGGAGCAAACACACACATTCTTCACTTTCTTGATCCATGAACGTACTATTTATTTCAATAATATTTATTCTTTACATATTCTGTGTTTCAGTGTACTAAACAATAATCATCTCTGGATACAAATCCAGTGGATAGAAAGCAAACTAATGCCATTTGGTGGGAGAAATAAAGGCAGTCATATGTGATGACGTGGTTTAACTAATACAGGTACATCTAAAAAAAAAAATGAATATGGTGAAAAAGTTAATTTTTTCTTGTAACTTATTTCAAAAAGCGAAACTTTCATCATTTTAGATTCATTACATGTGAAGTAAAACACTTCAAAAGTGTTTTTGTTTTAATTTTGATGATTAGAGCTTACAGCTAATGAAAGTCAAAAATCAGTATCTCAAAATATTCGAATATTTACATTTGAGTTTCAATAAATGACCATCCATACAGTATAAATTCTGGGCATCTCTTGTTCTTTGAAACCACAATAATGGGGAACACTGCTGACTTGGCAATGGTCCAGAAGACAATAATTGACACCCTCCACAAAGAGGGTAAGTCACAGAGGGTCATTTCTGAAAGGGGTGGCTGTTCACAGAGTGCTGTATCAAAGCATATTAAATGCAAAGTTGACTGGAAAGAAGAAATTGGGTAGGAAAATGAGCACAAGCAACAGGGATGACCGCAAGCTTGAGAATACTGTCAAGCAAAGCCTTGGGAGAGCTTCACAAGGAGTGAACTGAAGCTGGAGTCAGTGCATCAAGAGTCACCGTGCTCAGACATCTTCAGGAAAAGGGCTACCAAGCCACTTCTGAAACAGAAACATCATCAGAAGCATCTTACCTGGGCTAAAGAGAAAAAGAACTGAACTGTTGCTCAGTAGTCCAAAGTCCTCTTTTTAGATAAAAGTAACATTTTGCATTTCAATTGGAAATCAAGGTCCCAGAGTCTGGAGGAAGAGTGGAGAGGCACAGAATCCATGTTGCTTGAAGTCCAGTGTGAAGTTTCCACAGTCAGTGAAGATTTGGTATGTCATCTGCTGGTGTTGGTCCACTGTGTTTTATGAAGTCCACAGTCAACGCAGCCATCTACCAGGAAATTTTAGAGCACTTCATGCTTACTTCTGCTGACAAGCTTTATGGAGGAGCTGCTTTCATTTTCCAGCAGGACTTGGCACCAGCCCACACTGCCAAAGGTACCAAAAGCTGGTTCAATGACCATGGTGTTACTTTGGCATAGAGAATCTATAGGGTATTGTCAAGAGGAAGATGAGACACCAGACCCAACAATGAAGATGACCTGAAGACCGCTATCAGGGGCGCATTAATGCGCGGGCTTCAAGGGGCTGAAGCCCAGGGGCCTACACTAGAAAGGGGGCCCACTGGCTGCAAGGAAATTATATATTTCGAATAATTATTTATATGGGAGTTTGCAGCAGAGACAACAGCATTATGTAAACAAACTCACACACTCATTTTCAGCGACGCCCTGGTTGTAGTTGCCTATATAGTGAATGGTTCAGTTTAGGTTCCCCCCACACAGTTTGTGTAGTTGGTATGTTCCACCGATATACTGTAAGCTGAATGCACAATTAATGCGATATACTGTAAGCTGAATGCACTGCTGTGTGAAAGGAACTGGATCGGACAACTTTCTGTAACATCATACAGTGCGAGTTCAGTCATTTGCATGGATGTAATAATCCAATAATCTTTACCACATGTAAACAATACTTCGATTAAAATAATGCGATTAAGCTCACAATCACAGCAAGCATAATTGTATTTACATTGGTGGTGTACGCCGATTTTAATCGAAATATACAGGCATGTAAACGCCTTAATCGCAGTATTGCCGCTCTGACCAAAGTGCGCATGCGCCCGTGATGCACATGAATGACAGGATGCGCAGCTGTAGTAATACGCAGATTATAAACGATGGAGGCGAAGAAAGCATCGCATTTCTGGGGAAAACAACTCGCTGTCACCAGTCTCTGCTCCTTACCCTCATCCAGAAACAGCGAGAACGCGACGGCAGCATATAGGCAAACAAATTCCAAAAGCGTGCAATACAGCCATACAAAATCATTATGCATTAGACGTAAATAAATTAAAACAGCGGCCTGTAAACACACCTGCTCTTTCTGAGTCCATCATTTGTGCTGTGCAATGAGGTATGTGAATAATGGCAGTAAAAAAAAAACTGTTTTTGGAATTGGAAATTGCATGTAAACGGGAATAAAGAGTTTTGCTCGTGACATGTAGACATCATAATGCGATTAAGTCCTTACTCTGATTATTGGAAATAATCACATTATTCGTGTGCATGTAAACGTAGTCAGTGTTGTGAACGTTAACTGGCATATTAACAATAATTTTTTTTTTTTTGACAAATAATTGTCCGGAAGCTTAAAAAAAGTTTTTTGTGGTAGGGGGGCCTACCGTAATGGGTAGCCCAGGGGCCTCTGGTTATCTTAAGACACCCCTGGCCGCTATCAAAGCAACCTGGGCTTCATTACACCTGAGCAGTGCCACAGGCTGATCACCTCCATGCCACGCCGCATTGATGCAGTAATTCATGCAAAAGGAGGCCCAACCAAGTATTGAGTGCATAGAAATGAACATACTTTTCAGAAGCCTGACATTTCTGTTTAAAATATCCTTTTTTTATTGATCTTATGTAATATTTAAATTTTCTGAGACACTGAATTTTGGGCTTTCATTATCTGTAAGCCATAATCATCAAAATTTCAAGAAATAAAGGCTTGAAATATTTCACTCTACGTGTAATGAATCTATATAATATATGGGTTTCACTTTCTGAAATGAGTGACAAAAAATATTGACCTTTTTCACGATATTCTAATTAGTTTTTACCTGTAGATGCCAGTAAGGTGGAAACTAACGTTTATGAATGTGAGCCTGTGAGGGATAGACTTATTTTTTTTTTTTTACAGTGGCAGCATGTGCTGTATAAAGGTCCAAAATCATGCAGTTTTTGTCTACTGAAAGTCTTTTCAGGAAGATGTTTCACCAGCACATTTGGCTAAGTTACAGCAGAATCCACAGAAATATCATTATTTACTGAAGACACCCATTCAAATGTAATTAATAATGTGATTTTAAATCTTTACCACAATCCATCAAGTTTTTAATAATTTAAAATATAATCAAATTTTGTATGACCACTAATTATTTGATATAGTTTAATAAATACAAGTCAGAATAAGTGTACAGTTTAATTATTACACTACGCTTAATGAGGACCGAATATTAATTCAACCATATTTTGACATTTCATTTTTTACTAAACTTATTTGAATCATTAAATTAGACATTTTACTTGCATTTAATATGCTTGCTGCGTGTGTATAAAATCACTATTGTAAATTTTACTTGCTGTAGACTCCAAAATGGGACATTATCAAAAACTTCATAACTGATTTGTAAACTGTATCCCAGAAAATTGCTCTGAATTGTCATATTTTCCATTCATTTCACTTTTGATTGTGAAGATCACACTAGACTATTTGTTTTAAAATCATTTAACCTTTTTATATCATGTCGACAATTATTTTTTAACCAAAGTCTCATACCATCCTTGTTGAAATAATAAGAAAAAAATAAATAATTGTTTGGTCCAAAATTAAGGATAATAGCTTTAAGTCTGCATCATTGATTTTGTTATTTTTGTGTTTATTTCTGTGAAGCTGCTTTAGAAATAAATGTGACGTGCCTTTATTTTGAACTAAAGTACATGCCACATTATTCCACTGCTTCTGCTGCAGTTATGCATGTAGACTTCAAGATCTAAAACAAACTAAACATGAGGAGCTGCTTGAAGAGGAAACAAATTAAATCACATTTGAAGTAGTTTTAGGAGAGTTGAATGACCTTATTGAGGAAAGTGCGGACGTCGTAGAAGTCCAGCGTGAGCTCAGAGGTGTCCCCCGTCCCGCACACAGACAGCGTGAGCTCATCGCTGCTCAGAGCCATGTGATGCATCGCCACACCGACGGTTACCGTGACAGCGCAGGAGCACTCCACTGATGAGACACAAGAGACGAGACACACGTGAGTCTGAGCTCAGTCACTGCACACAGAGCTGAATGGAGCAGCGTTCATACCTATGTCGTTCGGGTTTCCTTCCAGACGGCCAGCTGCAATCACATCTCTAGTCCAGAACACTTTCAGCATCTTGTCTTTGCCAGCAAAAGTCAGGCCATATTTGTTAGAGATGGCGAGGAGACTGGAGCGCTCCTTGGGAAGATCCGCAGACGACTCGAACACACGGATCTTCTTCATCTGACGGAACTGAAAGTCCTGAGGAGCACAGAAGTGCAGATCTATATGTCAGTACCTATTACTGCTGTGAAATAACAGGCTTTCTGCAGGTTTATGAAGGTACATTTAAGGCCTTTTTTAAATAAAGTAAAGAAAATGAAAGGAGCAAATTGAATGGAACACAATATGTAAATATGGTGTAAATATCTTGTCTCTAAAAAGAACCGGTTCAAAAGAATGAACTGTTTGTGAACCGGACATCACTTCAGAGTTGCTGGATTACAGGTAATACTGCTCTAAATAATGTTGAGACAGAGAGTTTCACTTCAAGAACACAATATATCGGTCAAGAGCCATGGGTATCAATTTAGTGTTACCTGACATGCTGTTTTGACTCTCAAAGTGGCGGTAGCCATTGATTTGCAATTTTGCATTATACGAATCACCAAGGACCATGATTTCAGTTAAAATCTTCTTTAATGTTCTACAAAAAAAAACACTTTCCTACATCTAGGATGTCCGTATATATTAACATTTAGTAAATTAACAAATAAACAAAATATCATTTTTTGCAGGGTGTGTAATCATTTAATGCAACGACTTTCAATTCGGATTTTAAGACCTTTTTAGGTTTTTGAGGACTTGAAGAAAACCTGAACAACAAATACAATTGTACGGATGGCAGTCAGACGTCATAAGCACAACGTCATACAAATACAATCTTTGGTTTTACTGGTACTGAAAACACACAAAAAAATATTCAGGTTCATGTGTGTGTCAAACAAACTCACAGCATTCACTTTCATTTCACAGCAAGAGTGACATTTAATCTAAATGAAGCCTGTGCTGACCTGACCTGGCTTGTTTAAAATCCCAAACACACTAAAAACGGAGTCAAATATGAACAAATAATATGAAGAGAATCTGATGGGAAACTATATTTGGCTCCATTAAACTGTCAAGCTGAGGCTCGTATGAAATAATTAGCAGACATATATGACACTTACCGGTAATACCCTCCAGCATGTGTTTACGTTATTAGTGTGTGTGTTAAACTAATAAAGTTCTAATATACCTGCATATTTAATCACTTAATGCGGACTAGAACTATTTTACATAAGTACAACTAACGTTACACCAATTCACAAGCATAAGAAACTAAACACAGGCACCAGCCACATCAACTCATACCGCGATAAACGCCATAGGACGCCTTTACTCTACTACTACTACCACCACTACCACTAAGTTACTACTACTAATAATATGAGCCATAGTAGCCGGTAAGTGTTTCACCTTCATTTCTCTCTCTGGAATAGAGTCCGGATCGTCTACCATCTTTGCAAAGCTTCACACGAACGCCGTCAAATAAAACAACAAATGAATGCGTAGCTAATAAATTTATTATTGGCGAATTAATGAATTTATTCTGGTCATCTCAAACTCTGCGTGTGAGCAAGAACCCGCGTTGAACTTTAGCAGGAAATGACGCATGTTTTGACGCGGAAGCGTGTCATCACAATCTTGTCACACAGCAGCGACCTCTAAAGGCCAAACGCAGTACAGCAGCAGCGCTCAATGCAACACCGACTGCATTCACATTGATAGCCTAATATTGGAGATATCTTCCGACTTAATGCGTAGTAAAATTGTGTAAGTGGCTCTTAGCAGGTCTACGTGAGGCGCACATTTGAACATTAAAAAAAAAACAAAAAAAACAACCGGATGGGTTTGGTGCAAATAGGGACAACAAAAACAACAACTGCTGTATCTTTAATGTTGTGGGCTTATTTTTCTACCAGAGGTCCTGGACATCTTGTTCAGATGCATGGCATCGTGGAGTTTACAAATAAGAACAGATCAAATCTAAACTTGACTGTCTCTGTTCGAAATCTTATAATGGGCCGTGGTTGGATCTTCCACCAGGACAACAATCCAAAACAAACATCAAAATCAACACAGAAATGTGTCACTAATCACAAAACGAAGCTTTTGCCACGACTGTCCCCGGTTCCTGACCTGAACCCTACAGAAAATGAGTGGGGTGAACTAAAGAGAAGCACCACCAACATGGAGATGAAATCTGAATTGATTCTGTATGAGGGAATGGTTTCTGATCTCTAGTCAGGTGTTCTCCAGAATCATCAAACATTACAGGAGAAAACTCAGAGCTGTTATGTTGGCAAAAGGACGTTGCAATAATTGGGACCCAATAATTGTGTCCAACATGAACTACAGAAAAACATGTATTACACAATGAGATTTTCCTGCATTTTCCATCGTTTTACTTAAATGAAAGGTTAGAATTTTGTGAATGAAAGATCAAAAGGATAAACAATGCTGATTAGATAGATATTTGTCATATTATAAACAAATACATGGATTCAATTTGTTTCAACTTCGGAGCTGCATGCATCATAGGACAAATTGATTTTAGCTTAAACCTCAGCCACAAATGTCCACAAATAATGCTTTTCACTCAAGAACTGAGGTGCATAAGCTCAGATCAATGAGACCTATGATTAATCAGCTCCAAAAAGAATTACAAAACCTATGCTAAATGAGCAAAAACAAACATATTATATGACAAAAATAGGATAATGAGAGATTCATAAGCAATTTCTTGAACACCAAATTAGCTGAAGGCATTTCAGCACAGCACAAGAAATGAGCGTCACACTTGGACACCAAAGACACTGGGAATGACAGAGATTTTATTTGTGACAGTGACATGTTGCAGTAGACATAATGGTTTCTTATTTGAATAAAAAAGCAGTTTAATGGTTCATTATAAACTTTCAAAGCGTGTCGTGGCGATGCTAAGCTATAGGCAAAGCTAAGCTATCATTAGTACTTCAATGTTTGAGTCACAGATCCTCAAACACCTTCTCCCTCTGATTGTCGGCGCTCGGAGCTCGAGGTTTACCGGCTCCCAGTGAATTCCACCAACCTTCACACAAACGTTAAAGTGCTACCGTTATATAACTACAAGGAGAAACACACACGTAAGTAGTGCAGATGGGAAACGAGTCCCACGAGAACTTCTCATCGGATCGATCTGTGGAGAAGCAGCATGCAGTTATAGGCAGATCATTAATGTGCATATTAATTTGAATTATTAAACATTTGGCTGCACAGCATCCCGACAGAGGAATATGCAATTACGCTAAAACACTGTGCTGAATCCTCGGGTAGTTTTCACTCCAAAATCAAAAGAATAAAACAAGAAATTATAATTTTTATAAAGATGAAGGGCCGAGACATTAGCATTGCACTTTCTTTAGCATAGGCATCCTACTGATAAGATGAACACCTGGAAAAAGCTGTTTTTGTTACATTCATAGGCTGTTATTTGTAATGTGGCAAGAGCTAAATGATGAAATTCTGGACCACTGCAATCTGTGAATATGTAACTTAAGTTATTAATATGTTCTGTTTGACAGTTTGCGTTTCATAATCTGCTTCTCTCAGATTCATCATGTTGAACATCACAGATGTTCCTTCACAAACACTCGTCTCATTCTCAGACGCACAAGCAAAACCTCAGAGCTGAGCATTAGTGCTGATATTCGGTAAACGCTCACCCTTACTGAAGGAGCTTCTACGCAACTGTACCAACAGAAATCTATAAATTAGCACATTACATTCATTTGAACAGCTGCAACATACATCTTTGCGCTCTACAAGTTGGTAAAGGATCAACGTTATCTTCTAGTGCATGAATTCAGAGCCACTTCGCATCAAAAATAAAGCTGGCAGATGGAGACAAGATACTTGGAAGGTTGGCATCAGATACGGGGGCTTCAGGGTAAATCATTAAGTATATAAAAGACGTGCGTAAAAATACTAGTGTAAGACTGGCCTTAGTGATCAAATGTTAGTTCCAGTACATTTTAGTGGCAGCCACCCGGCTATTTCTACCTTTAGAAACGTATTGCTATCGCTCTAAATAGTCACAGACTACATACATATGAAATCGAACAGCATTAATCATACCATACAAGCTATTTGTCAGTTCTGTTCAGAATCTTCAGGTGTGTTGAGCTGTTTTTAACATGACAAACCAACAGCTGTGATCCAGCAATCGCATTACATTTTTGCATAATTTCCCACATTGTCTTCAAAAATGATCCAAATTAATCATTATTTCGTAAAACATTCTGAATTGAAGAGTTATGATGGTATCAGTAGTCACAATAAGGCACAAATTCTTCAACCTCAACAAAATCAAGGCCATTATTCCTCCTCATTAAGATATGAGACAGGCATTTTTCTGATTGACTCAAGCCTGAATAAAATGCTCAGGCTGCTAATAATAAAACTGGAGAAGTGGGTGAAGATGAAGTTTTGAACTCTCCACAAGAAAGAGACACCAAATCCTCATGATTCTCACAGAAAAGCACAAATATGTCCTTAGTTTAGACTTTGTCATCTAGTGTTGATCAGAATCATGACAGCTATCAATCAATGGCACTGATGAGGCACTTTAACACACAACAACCGACAGTGCAAAATAAACCCTGTGCATCAAATCAGTAGATCTTAACATCACGACTGAAGATGCATTTTGGAAAAAAATCAACATACCTGGAGATTCTGATAACTACAGTATTAAATGCATGACAAATACACAACGCTTATAAAGCTTCAGAGATAATGACATGTTTGTCATTAATCTAAAAAAGAACATTCATATTTCTCCCCAAAATCAAAGAAATTTGATTTCTCATAAAGAAAACACAAATATCAAGTGTATTCCAACCCCACTTGAACTTCATATCCCCAGAGATCATTTTGAGATGATTTCGGGGTGTTTGAGGGTGTGTTGTTCATCACCCATAATGGGAAAAACATTACTGTACATGTTGGCCGAAACACTAATTTTTGAGTACACTAATCCAATTTGTGTCATCTTTAAGATGCTGAAGCATGGGGAGGGTTTGTTTTGTTATTGTCTTCTAGACTAGTGCATGTGTCAGAAACATATAAGGAACAGAACACGCTTCGCACATAAAGCAAAACCTACATGAGGAGTGAACAGAATCACTCAAAGACATGGACATCGCTTAGTGCCGCTAACAAACAGTCGAACCACGCAGCTGCTCTCCATCACCTTCTTAAACTCGTCAAGTGCAAATGTAATGAAGCCAGCTAGATTCATCAAACAGTTTACAGTACAGAAAAATCCCACCGCTTCAATTCCAGAACCAGACCTGTTGACTATTTCATTCAGGAAAAATCATCACTTGTTGTCCGTCAAACAGTCCTTACATAAAACGTAGCAGTTTTGTTTGTTTTTCGGGGATGCAGATTATAATCGAGCTGTAAATTTGTATTTGATCTGGCATGCAAGCAGTGGAAGTGAGCGCTCATTCTAGCAGCGTCAGCATGCGTTTGTTTCGAAAGATCGGCGAAATGTCTGACGCCGTCCGTGTGTGGGCTGGTCATGTGAGCGTGAGGATCTGTCTGTATGCCAGCGTGAGGATCAGGTCAAACACATGCAGGCATCGCTCTTCTGAAGGGATGATCACTCATGTACCAGTCAAACGTGTGAAGATGATGGAACTATTCTAAACAAGCCATCAGAGCTACTGCGCTGTAAAAAATAACCGTGATTTTAATGGTAAAAAACTGAAAATGCTACAGTAAAAACCTCTTAAATGGTTAACGGTAAGTTCCTGTAAAATGTACAGGGGAAAACCGTAAACTGACGTTCTCAGAATACCCTGCGCTGCATTTCAAATTTTGTTTGAATTTGATGTTTTAGCTTTGAAATAACGGTTTATTCTTAGTTTTTTCTTATCAGTTATGTTTATAAGGTTTGTATGTTACATCTAATGTTGTTAAATTAATGTTTATTGCATATTTCAGTTTAATGAGTCTCACCATGATGGTTATCAGTGTATTTCATAGGTACAAAACAGATTTCAGTACTTCAATAGGTTGGTATATTAACATTATATCAGTTAATACAATTACGCTATTTAACTGTAAATTTAAGTTAAAACCTAAAATGTTGTTACCGTATTATTTACGGTAGAATTCCAACAACCAAAGCTGCCAGATTTTTAGCATAAATTTTGCGGAATTTATTTTAAAGTGTACAGCACTAAAAACTGAACATGAAATGTCACTTAACGCTCATGAAATGCATTATTTCAGCTTCGAATGCTCTATTAAACGCAGCCATTTCTCTAGATAGTAAATTAATCTCACAAAAACCATGCCCAGATTGCATAAAAATACGTTTGGGACCATTATGGTTGCAAATTAAAACAGTTGATCTCAAATTCTCATTATTAAAAAAATAAAAAATACATTACACTAAAAATGAACATAAAACAAAACAAAACAGAATATATAAGTTACACATTAATTCCAAATAGTTTATGTATTCAGATATTTTTTTATTATTTTATATTAATATAAATATTATAATGGGGCTTAACTGTCACACAAATAATGGCACAGCTATGTGTACATGCACTAATTTTCATCATCCATAATGAATCTAATCTGGTTTCATATTCTGTTCTGCTTATATGAGCCCTAAACATTGCAAACCAATCCACAGGATGACATATGTAAAAAGTAATCTGCTATTTGTGTCAGAAGAGCTTTTTTATTTGTACATTTTTAGCAAATATTCAGTCTCGTCCACTGACCAGTTCTTAAGATGCAAGTCATATGATATGACGTAAAAACATACATAAACTGTGCATGTTATGCATGCTATTATTGAATCTAATTAAGAAAATTGTCTCTTTCAAGTATTTCATACTTAAATTTATCTTGTTGATTGTATTATTTAAGGCCTACACCACTATTGGATTGACAAAAATCAATCCGATTTAGCTATCAATCTTATTATAAACTGTTTTTTTGGATGCATGTAAACATAGCTACTGATATAAATGTTATAAGTTCTTGTAAAAGCTTCAACCTTATTTTTTCCTCTTGATTTTGGGGTGTAAAGTGGTGTTTTAGTGAGATTCACTGCTGTATTTAGGGCAAAGTGATCTCATGAACGAACGTAATTTAATTCTAAATGTAATATAATGTTTCACAATGAAGGTCAGCCGTCGTGCCACCAAATTCAGTGTTTGAGGAAAGTCAAATGCACATGAATAAGGTTGTGTGCTCTTCATGAGTGATGCCTGTGTGTGTTTGATTCCTCCCTTCAGCGTTTATTCACATGGTGAATATGAACTGAAGGCTGTTTTCTCCAGTCTCACTGCCCATTTATTCTCAGGCCGTCCACAAACTCCTCCTCCTGCTGCCTCTCAGGAGGCGTGGCCAAAGTGGCCCCGCCCTCAGATCTGGGTTTGACAGCCCCCGCCCCCAACGTCCCGTCTGCGCTGTCAATCTGGGCCTCTTCCGCCACGTCCTCCTCAGCCTGCGTCTCCTCCTCTCCTCCGTCCCGTGGGAGATTGGGGCCGTTACCGTCCAGTGGTAAATGAGTTCTCGCGGCTTCCTTTCGCTCAGCATAGAGGCTCAGGCCCGAGGGAATCAGGTTCTTAAAGTCTGTCTCAAAGGGCAGCTGAATGCCCACCGGGAGGCCACCGATGCCCAGACTGACGCCCGCCGCCACCGACGAGCCCTGGTAAACCTCCATCCCATCCGGAAGCATGGACTGGATCTTGGGAAGCCAGCGCTTCCGCACGCGCCGCGCGTTGGTGCACATGTCAGCGGCGATGACGTTCATCTCGCTTTCCTTAAAGTTGGGCGCGAAGTTCTGACAGTAAACTAGAAAAAAGAATGCATTATAAGAGCCTGAATGAGAAGCAATCTAAAGCTGCATGAATGGTGTGCAATTAACAGTTAATGATGAATTCACATACTGCATGATTACACAGCCCTGCATCCTGAGACGTTTTTTGCCGAGCCAAACATGGCTTGTAATACCTAATTTGATAATGCCGAGTTAAAAATAATAATAAAATTTTCCATCATGCACAGCCTTTTCACGAAATAGAGATTTTTTTTTCAAAATATATATATACACTACTAGTCAAAAGTTTTTGAACAGTAATGTTTAAAAAAAATTATCTTCTGCTCACCAAGCCTGCATTTATTTGATCCAAAATACAACAAAAGCAGTAATATTGTGAAATTATTTTACTATTTAAAATAACTGCTTTCTATTTGAATAGATTTTAAAATGTAAGTGTTACATGATCCTTCAGAAATCATTCTAATATGCTGATTTGTTGTTCAAGAAACATTATTATTATTAATGATAATATTTAAAACAGTTGAGTACATTTTTTTCAGGATTCTTTGATGAATGGAAAGATCCAACGATCAGCATTTATGTGAAATAAAAAACTTTTGTAACATTATAAACTATACCATTCAAAAGTGTCAGTATAATTTGTATTTTGGGGGGAACTTTTATTTAGCAAGGATGCTTTAAATTGATAAAAAATGATGATAAAGACAGAAAAAATCTGAAAAGAATTATACTCCAAAAAAATATAATAATAGTTTTTTGAGCAGCAAATCTGAATTTTAAGAATGATTTCTGATGGATCGTGTGACTGGAGTAATGATGTTAAAAATTCAGCTTTGAAATAACAGGAATTAATAATACTTTAAAATATATTCAAACAGAAAAAAATCTAAATTGTACTGTTTTTGCTGTACTTCTTTAAAAACAATTCTTTAAAAAACAAAAAAATCTAACTGTTGACTGGTACTATATGTAACAGCTTTAATGACTTTAAATGACGAATATCAGAAGTTCTGACATGACAAAAAGTAGTATTCATTTAACTTACAAACTGCAGAGGAGTGGAAAATACACTATATTGCCAAAAGTATTGGGTCACCCCCTTTTAATGAACATGTTCGACTATTTTAGCAATTTCCAAAAGTACAAATCTTAATGTTTAAGCATATAATGATATTCTAGGGAATTGTGTGCTTCTAATTTTATAGCAACAGTTTGGACAGGACCCTTTTCTATTCTAACATGACAGTGTCTCTGTGTATAAGGCAAGGATCAAAGAGAAATGATGATTCAGTCAGTGTGGAAGAACTTGACTGGTCTGCAGAAAGCCAAGTCCTAATCCCAGCTGAACACCTCTGGTGTGACTTTAAATGCAGACCTTGAGCCAAAAACTCATCACCAAACACCAATGACTTGTACATTCATTATATGGACAAAAGTACTGGGACACCCTTCTTTAGAAGAGAAAAAGGCACTTCCAAACTGTGGCAACAAAGATGGAAACATAATTCCTGTACTTAAAAATTGTATTTCCACCTCTGTTGCAACAGTTCTGAAGTGTATGAAATGACTGTATCCCATATGTACAAGTCATTGGTGTTTAGTGATGAATTTTTGACTCAAGGTCTGCATTTAAAGTCACACCAGAGGTGTTCAGCTGGGATTAGGACTTGTCTTTCTGCAGACCAGTCAAGTTCTTCCACACTGACTGAATCATCATTTCTCTTTGATCCTTGCCTTATACACAGAGTTATAATGTTAGAATAGAAAAGAGTTCTGTCCAAACTGTTGCTATAAAATTAGAAGCACACAATTCCCTAGAATATCATTATATGCTTAAACATTAAGATTTGTACTCATGGAATTTACTAAAGTAGTCAAACCTTTCACTAGAAGGGGGTGACCCAATACTTTTGGCAATATAGTGTATGTTAAAATACTCCATTGAATGTCAAAGAAACGGATACAAATTTGTAAATAAATAAGCTTTTTAACAAAATCTGTGATTTTCTGTGTCTGTTTGAATGCAGTAAAAGCAGAAAACATCTGGCTCATGTTTGCCTTTTCTTCTGTCATTTTCCATAATTCTGATCTTGAAATCGAGATTAGGCATCAAATAATGTCATACATGTGAAAATGGGCTGAGAATTGAACTAATAGTTGTAATCTAGACAGGAATCATGTGTTTGTGGTGTTTTTCTTCTGCTTACAGATAATATAAGACTTATTCACCTTACTAAAGGCTGTCAAAAGCAAAAATGCTATGAAATGCATTATATTTAGTAAAGAGTGTGACATTCTTCACCAAAATGTGGAATATTACTAAGAAACAAGTATTGATTTCATTGAGCGGCTGTGATGCAGGGCGGAGTAATGAATGTTGATTTGAAGATCACTGATGATATATAGAGCGTAACGTACGTTTGACAGCGTTCAGGACTCGACTGTCCAGTGGTTTTCTGCTGGGGTCGCTGGTTGACGATCGGATCCCCGTCCCACAGCTGTTTGCTAACGTGTTCCTGCAGGTTGAACAAGCAGCCAGCAGAGGGTGCAGTGGAAAGCAAAGCCATGAGACCAAAACACTCAATATCTTAATAACTTCACTGCACATAACTGGAGGGGTGTAACGCTACATAATATGACCGTTTTGGTACATAAGTCGTTTTTGAACACTTCATGATTCGGTAGGTTTTCGGTGCAGCACGGGGGAAAAAATACAACATAAATGTGCTTATTTTCTTTTTTATTAAACTGTTGTGCGCCTTGAGAACCAATCACATTAGAGTTAGTTGTGCTGTAAATGAGGAAAAAGATTTGACAGTCAATCACTCCAGTTTGGACGGAGAGCATAAAAATGTTAGCTTCCATTCTATTGTGCTCCATCCGTTTGAAGCTCAGTGCTGCTTCTCCATTAAAACTGAAGTTTCCTTATTAATTGTTACTCATTCACAAAATAGTCTGTGACATCTATTATAAAATAAAAATTTTCAGAGTAAACTCTTAAAAATAGCTCAGTCCAAACATTAGGCTGTCGATTAATTTAATAAGCTGTTTTTCCACAGAAGCAGTTTATTGAGCGTAGTGACATCATTCAAACGCCAGCCTCTGGTCTCCTGCCTTTACACTTTTTTTGCTAACCTTGGAGGCTTGCCTTAAAGGGATCCCCGGGTATTAAGACATGTATAGCTTAATATAACGTAAATTATGTCTCTTATTTAAATATGTAGTAGAAAACCCATGAAAGATGCATGTTATTTAAAAAAAATCGACATCGTTTTTGGACTATGGGGGGCGCCATTACTTTATGTGCACAGTGCATTCTGCGTCGATGACGTCAAATGGTTGCACTCTGTGAGCTACTGGCGCTTATTTCTATAGCCTTTGGCTTTTTACCGAAACACAACTCAGAATACACAACTCAGAAAATAAAATACTGATACGATACCACATTGTGTGGCTTTTGGTTGTAATTTTCAGTCGAAGGGCAACAAGAGAAGCAATGTAAGACTTTCCTAGCGATAAGAAAAGGAGAAAAGAATGGGAAGATGCCTGTGGACGAATAAAACTACCTAAAGAGCCGCTTCTTTTTCTCTCCACTTTAGCCCTGATGCCGTTGAGTCTTTCAGTAGACCACAGCTACTGAAAGAGCTTACAAACGGCTGAGACAAGAAACGTTAAAAGCCATCTGTTAGGATGTAAACGCCGCGGCCGCTAGAGGAGTTTCTCAGCACGGATCTTACTAGATATCAGAGGCGTTTAGACTCCCTTGTAGGGAAAAAAATCCATGGTACAGCATTTGGTTTAAACTTATACTTATATCCATCACCACCTGTAAGCTCTTTTGTTAGCTGTGGTCATCATATTAGCATTCTATTTTCCGAGTTGTCTATTCCGAGATGTGTTGAGGTAAAAATAGCAACAGGTAGCTAGTAGCTCACAGAGTGCAACCATTTTACGTCATCGTCAGTCCAGAAAAAGAAAATAACAGATTCTTTTATTTCAGTAAGATACATAAATTATGTTATATTGAGCCATACAAGTCTTAATACCCAGGGATCCCTTTAAAGCGGCTTTGGTTTAACAGAGACTCATTTACTCTCAGAGCACATGCATCTGACAGGAGAACAAACCGCTTTAAACTGTAAGCTTATGGTAACAACTTGGATCCTTCATTATTTTTCAGATACGTTCACAACATCAAATTATAGCGATATAGACTGTATCATTCCATCAATGTGCAGTGGTTAAAACGCTGCATTCGTTCAGTGCACATGCATGTCAAAGCGAATGAGACGTACGAGTACATGTACCGCTACACCCCTGCAGACAGCAGTGATTTGATATGACGTCACACACCTGTCAAAGAAGGTGGCGAGGAGCCTGCGCAGCAGCACCTTGTGTTTGACACCAGCACACAGATGACAGTTCATCAGCTGACCTCTGGTCATGATCACACCTGTGCCTGAACAACACAGAGAAATGTGACCGTAATCAGCTCCAGTGCATGAACAACATCTGACACAATATGCAGTAATAAGCACACATTTCCAACACAAAATTCTGAACATTATATAAAGCCATATTAATAGCTCTTGTTTGATTTTGTTGTCATATATTAGAGTTAAAAGTGTTTCCGGATTTTGGATTTCTCTTTTTATCACTCCATAAATCAGAAAATACTGTAAACAGACAGAAAACAAATATATTTTCACCATGTTTTTAGGAGTAAAATGTTGTATAAATTAGTGTGAATAATTTATGAACAAACCCCTCATTAAAAAAACTTCAGAGTATAGATAGGAATAAAACTAACATTTGGTGTATGTAAAAAAACCTCTTTAAAGATGTGGATTTGAAATTGCAATTTAAAAGAATCATTTTTGGATGGTTTCTGCCCACTAGTCTTACAGTCTGCAAGTCTCTGAAAAATAATGCGAGGTAACCTGAAGTTTTTATGAAATAGCAAGGTTCATTTCGGTTGTTAAATGGTATAGCCTCAAGAAAATGTGACTTTTTGTAGATAGATTCATTCTGCTGGAGCGGTAAAGTGTGTCAATCTTTCTTTAAGCAGTCAGACTATAGTTTTGAAGGTGGATGATCTTCTGCTTCAGGTTGGTACATTGTAAAAAACAATTTTGAAGTTGTCAATAAAACAAAGATTATTCAAGTATTTTTAATTTGACAAGAAAATACTACTTCAGTCTTTCTAGTTCAAAATTCACATTTAATTAAATGTGTTACTTGCAGTTTCTTTGTAACAATTTGTGAAATTTACTATAATTTACTTTGAAATAGTTTTCACTCAGAAAATGTTTCAAAGTAAATCCTATAAACCAATTTGTTTTCTATCACACAAGTTAAAAAGTGTAATGATCAGGAGTTATACTTTCAGCGATGGTTTTGAATGAACATTTTTAATATTTCTGCATGTTAGACTTGCATTGCAAGGACTTTATTAGTAACAAGGGGCAAAATCATTCATCATGATCTTCTACATTGGATAATGCTGTACAATGAACTTCAATGTCTTCATGATGAAGTCTCATTTTTGTTAACTTTCATATAGGGTTGATGAGTGATTTCACCAACCTGCCACCAGTTCCAGTTTCTCTCCGGGGTCTCCCTCGGTGTAGAGTTTGGGATGGCATCGGTAGCCGATCTGACTGATGAGACTAGCGGGCAGAGCCACCAGATCCCTGCGGATCAGCACACATGAGCGGTTCTCCAGCGACACCGGCATGACCGCCATCTCCGGCTTCTCTGCCACTGGAAGAGAGAGTCACGACAACCTTCAGAACCTCTGATACAGCAAATCATGCCGAGAAATCATTAAGTTTGAGAAATCAACACTGTTTTAGTCCATCTAAACAGTTGTTCTGCACATAGTAAAAAATCATGCATACACTCAATATAATCTATTTACTTTAACTCATCTAAATCATTTAACCAATTTCAACCTCATTTTTAAGGCAAGACACTACAGGCAAAAAAAAAAATCATGCATCGGTCAAATTTGAGATTTTGGGCTATTTGGCTTTTCATAAAGTGCTATTTCACACTGCTGTAACTTTTAAGAAAACATTCAAAATACACATTTATTGCACTTTATCATCTACATGTGTCTGTAGATTTATTTCCAATATCCATATCAATTCAAACGTTTGTTTCTCCACTTCAGCAGCACTTACACCAAAACAGAGTTTTATTCCTATTTATATTCTGAAGAGTTTTACTGAGGGATTTGTTCATATATCCTTTGATTGCTTGTATTACTGCACATCATCTATTGGCGTCTGTAGATTTTAGGCTGTTTTCTCAAAATGAGTTTGTTTCTTCACTTAAGCAGCTCTTACATACACCAAAACAGAGGTGTATGCCTATTTATATTTTGAAGAGGTTTACTGAAGGGTTTGTACATCATTCACTTGGCTTTATTACTGCACTTCATCTATTTGCATCTGTAGATTTCAGGTCTTTTTTTCCAAAATGAGTTTGCATCTCCACTTCAGCAGCATTTACATCTTTCAAAACTAACAGTTTTATTCATATCTGTATTTTGAAGGCTTTTACAGAGGGGTTTGTTCATATGTGACCCTGGACCACAAAACCTTAAGTCGCTGGTGTATAATTAAAGCAATAGCCAAAAATACATTGTATGGGTCAAAATGATTGATTTTTCTTTTATTCCAAAAATCATTAGGACATTAAGTAAAGATCACGTTCGATGAAGATATTTGAAGACAATTCCTACGTAAATATATCAAAACGTAATTTTGGATTAGTAATATGCATTGCTAAGAACTTAATTTGGACAACTTTAACGGCGATTTTCTCAATATTTAGATTTTTTGCACCCTCAGATTTCAGATTTTCAAATAGTTGTATTTCAGTCAAATATTGTCCTATCATAACAAACCACAAATCAATGGAAAGCTTATTTATTCAGCTTTCAGATGATGTATAAACCTAAATTGCGAAAAATTGACACTTATGACTGGTTTTGTGGTCCAGGGTAACATATCAATCACACTTATTTATACATCATGAATTTTAAATTTACAAGATCTCAAAAAATGAGTTGAATGACTTTTACAGCCAATTTGCTACTTAAAATGTAAGTTAAGTAGAATTAGGTGGAGATTTTTACAGTGACTCTATTCAGAGGAAGCGCCTGCTCTTCATTTATTTGACGCATCAAATTGCCTCAACTCAATAAAGCTCTGCACTGGCACAACTAATAGAAAAGTTCTGCTTCCCATTTCTCCTTCAGTCACACTCACACACACACTCACACACACACACACACACACACACACCACTCACACACTCACAACACACACACACACACACACACACACACACAGACACAGACACAGACACACACACACACACACACACACACACACACACACACACACACACACACACACACACACACACACACACACACACACACACACACACACACACACACACACACACACACACACACACACACACACACACACACACACACACACACACACACACACACACACACACACACACACACACACACACACACACAGTGTGAGCTCTCAAATAACCCACAATGTGACCCTCTAGAGCGGTGACTGATTCCAGACTGAATGCATTTCACGATCTGTGACACCCGAGCGCTGGACAAGAGCTACAATGAGTGCCACTGCAGAGAGACAGTCAGGATATATCTGTATAGTTACCAAACATATGGGACAAATCAAGACAGGAACTCCGATAACACACAGCAGACAAAAGATCAGCATGTTACTCAACATGGAGGAATACTCATATCCAACAGCATTTCACTCTGAATTTATTTGACCTTAGCTGCACTTTCTTCAAACTCTGACTCATTAACCTCAGGCACTTTCTCAAGTGTGTCTTCATGATGTACTACTGATGAAATTAACAGCAAACTCAACTTACATTAGCACAACAACTGTTACAACAGAAAGTTGATGTTTTTCTATTGGAATATCATTAGACCGCTGCAGCCAATTTGCATGTGTTACTCAAAGAATTATACCTAAATTAAGCTTTTACTGATATTAAAATGTTCTTTTTGCTCAAAAATGCCCTGCACTTACTATAAAAATGTTTCACATTTGAGTGAGTGCCATCTTAATGTTTTCTTGACTTATTTTTTTTAACACTTTTATATTGGCCTCAGAGCTTATTATTTCAACATAGCTATGGGAAAACATTTTAACTGAAAATGACAGATCTTGGCACGAAGTCGTGGAAACAAATCCTACTTTTTTCCTCAAATAACAGTTCAGAATTGTGAGACGTTAACTCAGAATTCAGAGGGAAAAAAGTAAGAATTGGGACATTTAAATTGGTAATTTTGAGAAAAAACTGAATTCTGACTTTTTCTTCACAATTCTGAGTTTATATCTCACAAATCTGTTTTTAATTGGGACTTTTAAATGACACTTTAAAAATGTTTGTTCCCTTTTGATATTTCACTCGTACTGCGTCTATTTATATTGACGCAAGTATGGGAAAATCCCTTTTTTCCCTTTCACTGAAGCCTTTTTCAATCACGCAGTTATAACTGCACGTGATTGGTTTGTGTAAGGTGAAAGAAACGAACCAATCCGCGGCGGTGGCGAGCGAGCCTATGGATATGCAGCCCGCCATAGTCCGCCAAAATGGGAGGGGCCTCTGGCTATATAATCAGCTGCCTGCCACCGCATCTCAGATTTCTTCTCTTAACGACAAACTCCCTTCTTTGCTGACGCTGGGATCCACCGTTGAAACGCCTCAAGCAGCCGAATTAGGACCTCGCAGCGACCAGCTTGCAGACTCGGTCATCCCCTGCAGCCATCCGGCGTCGATCCAAAGAGCCTCACTAAAAGAGCAAATTTCACAGCGTTGTTGCAAATGCCGCGCCGTCATTGTAAGACGTGCAAGTCTCCTCTGCATGCGGATGACGCTCACGCTGAGTGTGTGTCAGGCTTTGGGATATCCCACGCTGACTCCGCCCTCAGCGGGACTGACTGCTCCCTTTGCGAGAGTTTCAGTCTTGCCTCTCTACGCTCTCGGATAGCTTTCTTTTCCTCGCGCCCTCCCATTTTATTCCTCCCAGGGACCTGTGAGAAAAATGCAGCGGGGCAGAGGATTTGAGCAGCCAGTGACAAGCGAGCTCACGCCGGCTCAATGCCCGCATGCCTCGCCATCACCGCAGAGAGAGCATTCACAGGTCCTCTTCACCCAGCACGATCAGCGTCCCACTGGCTCATTCTGGCCCAGTCACAAGTGGTTTTAACATTGCACAGGACCCTCCTCCTTAGCCACTTAGATTGCCTGGGGCTCAGGGTCAACTTTGCCAAGAGCATACTGTCACCCAGCCAACGAGTTTCGTTCCTGGGAACAGTTATCGACTCAGTGCAGATGACAACAACTGTCTCAGCGGAGCGAGCCATGACAATTCAATGCCACGTGGCCTCCTTCCTCGTCTGCTCTAAGCTTTCCAGAGAATGCTGGGCCTTATGGCAGCGGCTTTGCCGGTACTTCGGTTGGGTCTGCTTCACATGCGACCCATCCAGTTCTGGCTGAAGCGGAGGGTTCCATCCGCGGCCTGGCATCATGGACGCCACGCGTAACAGTGACTCGGGCCTGTGTATCAGCCCTGGTCCGTTGGAGGGACCCTTTCTGGCTAAAGCGAGGCGTGATCCTAGACACGGCGCACAGAAGGAAGGTTGTCATGACAGACGCTTCCAACAAGGGTTGGGGAGCGCTGTGCGAGGGCAAACCGACCTTTCGGCCTGTGGTCCGAAGAGGAGTCGGGCCTGCACATCAACTGCCTAGAAATGCTAGCAGTGTGTCAGGCCTATCAATTCTTCCTGCCGGACATTCAGGGAAACCATGTGCTAATACGCTCAGACAGCAGGTCCGTGGTGTCATACATAAATAACCAGGGCGGCCTCGACTCGAAGTGACTTTGCATGCTGGCGAACGACCTTCTTGTATGGGCTCAGAACAATCTGCGCTCACTGAAGGCGAAGCATGTGCCGGGCAAAATGAACCAAGGAGCAGACATGTTGTCGAGGAACAATGTCTCTTCAGAGGAATGGACGCTCCACCCGCTCGCGATTAAGAGAATTTGGGAAATCTTTGGCAGGACTCGAGTAGACATCTTCGCCTCCAAAGACAACTCTCACTGCCCAATCTTTTTTACAAGGAGCACAGATGCCCTGGCCCACGAATGGCCATGCCTTCCGCTCTATGCTTTCCCCCCCAGTCGCTCTGCTACAGCAGGTACTCAGGCGAGTCAGGGAGCAACAGCACAAGCTGATTCTAATAGCCTCCCCTCTGGAGGAACCAACCGTGGGTGTCGGAGTTATTCCAGCTGCTGACACCTTACACAAACCAATCACGTGCAGTTATAACTGCGTGATTGAAAAAGGCTTCAGTTTAAACTGGAAAAAAGGGATTTTCCCATACTTACATCGATATAAATCGACGCAGACTCGTTCCCATATCGCAGGGAACCGAGGTTACGATAGTAACTGAGTACGTTTTTATGCCATGGCGGAAACAAGGTTACATACAAACAGTCAAGTAACATTTGCTAATTAGGGCCATTATTATTCATTTTTGCCCTGATCTTTAATCCGGTTACATTTAAAATGTAACAGTGTTGGTATTAAATATTTAACATAAAATTGGTTATTAATACATTTTTAATTATGATGTGTCATTTACTAGCACTATGTCCTGAGAATTACCATGCAACTATAGAAATATAAAATTTCACTACATTTTTTTGACTGAGTGTGTTCTGGACAAAGCCACACTGTAATAATGCATCAAGTTATCTTTAGCACATGTCTCAGATATCACAGTTAAACAGACATCATGAACCGCCCAATGTTCACACTTCTGCTCATGCGTGTTTCTTGCTGCCTATTTTATGTCTCACAAATGCTTTTTTTTAACAGCTCACTAGCAATTCTGACAGTTGTAATGAATTGCTCATAAACTTAGTGATGAAATGTGACTAAAAACCAGTCCTGGACCTGTAACCCGGATGAGCCTGTAACCTATTTGACAGCAGCAGAAGCAGCCTCTGGTATACTAGTAAATGATTTGATATGATCCCAGTGTAATATATGAATTATTCCTTTACTAAAAGTTCAGCGTTGTGTTGCGTGTACACGGTTACTCATTACTTTTCCTAGCATTCAAAAGTTTGGGGTTGGTAGGATCAATGTTTGTGAAAGAAGTTTCTTCTGTTCACCAAGGCAGTATTAAGTTGATCAAAAATACAGTAAAAAATTTGTGACATATTATAATTTAAATAATGGTTTTCTGTGTGAATATAAAATGTAACTGATTGCTGTGATCAAAGCAGAATTTTCAGCATCATTCCTCCAGTCTTCAGTGTCACATGTTTCTTCAGAAATCATTCTAATATGCTGATTTGCTGCTCAAGAAACATTTCTGAAAACAGTTGTAATACCGAATGTTTTTTGGAAACAGTGATCCATTTAATTTTTCAGTATTCTTTGATGAATAGAAATTTCAAAAGGACAGCATTAATTTGAAATAGAAATCTTTTGTATCATTATAAATGTCTCTACTGTCACTTTTAATCAATTTATCAATTAATACATTTAGCAATTTAAATCAATTTAGTGTATCCTTGATGAATAAAATTTAAATTTCTATCAAAAATTATATAACACACACACATTAATTATCAACCCCAAATTTTTGAACAGTACATGGAAATTATATTTGTTATTAAAATACATTTAAGTAAAACCCACTAAAGTAAAATCAATTCTTCTCCAAAACAGATATCACAAAATGTATTCCCCAAAATATTATCAGACTGTGTGCACTGTATCAAGATCATATACAGTACTGTAATTCAAATTCTTCAACTATGAATGAGAACGATGCAGGTTATGAAAAGGCAGAATTCACGAAACATTAAAATTCCTCGACTGTCAGCCAGTTTTTAACTGGCACATGGTCACTTTTCAAACCATCTGCCACATGCGGAGCAATCCATCTCTCTAAACCAAAGTAGCCTCATATAACATTTGCCTATCATTCAAATCATCAGAAATGACACACAATCAACAGCAGACGCGAGTCGGACAGAAGAAGAAGCTGCCTACTTCCGTAAGGGTTGGCCGAGCGGCCGCACAGCTGGCTGTAAGTCTCGTCTGCGTCAAACGGCTCTTCCTCAAACTCCTCGTCTTCGTTCTGGTAAGACGTGGGGCTGTCAGTTGTCGGGAGGCTGGACGCTCCCGGACTGGAACGCTCTCCGAGATACATCGGAGCCCCATGCGTAAACGCCCCTGCCGAGAACAGGGGTGCGGCCCGTGCAGAACGTGTCCCGTCGCTAGCTCGTTTGGCTAGAGGCTCCTCCAACTTGATCCTGCGGGCCTGCGACGAAAGACAGGGTGACCAGCCGGCTGGCACCAGCGGGTGGGTGCTGGGACTCTGTGGGCCCGAGTTGGGCTCGTCCATGGCGGCCGTGGCCGAATCGCAGTGCGGTGAGCTGGCTTTGAACATCAGGTCCATGCCGCGCTCCACGATGTACTGGATCTGCAGATATCCGGCCGTGTACATCACAACCAGCTGCTCGCTGGCGGCCATGGTCAGCTTCCCCGTGTAGCAGAAGCTGAGGATCTGCTGGAAACAGGCCGGCGTGACGGAGGAAGGCAGCTCGAACTGTGCTTTGCAGCTGCCACTGAACAGGTCACGGAAGTACAAGCTGCTGGCAGCCAGCACGGCGCGGTGGGCCTTGAACGCCTGGCCCTTCACCAGGATGGAGACGTCGCAGTACTGGCCTTGCAGTCGCTGCTCGTTCAGGGAGCCCAGCACCATGCTGCCAAAGTTAGGGATCTCCATGTGGAGCATCTGGGACATGGCGGCTCGCGTTCACACCATCGACAGAGCCAGTGAGAGGGTCATCTGGACAGAGACGAGACACAACAAGAGTGAGAAAATGGCACATGCAGACAGAAGATGACATGCACACATGAACACATCTGATACGGCCATTATGACCAGGGTTAAATAAACTACCAACCCCCCCCCAACAAAAAAATATAGGGCCTACTTATTCATGACTAGAAATAAAATAAACTTTAGGTGAATACATAAAAATGGCAACAAAAAAAACCTAGTCTGTTACTCATTTTCATTTATTTAATCAACCGATGAAAACCTCTCAACAACAGCTGATAAATATTTGCGACCGTTGATCTCACACACACACACACACACACACACACACACACACACACACACACACACACACACACCACACACACACACACACACACAACACACACACACACACACATGTTGGTTTTTATGGTTTACGGGACTTTCCATAGGCGTAATGGTTTTTATACTGTACAAACCGTATGTGCTATTGCCCTATTTTCACCTAAAACCTTAGCCCTCACAGGAGACGGTTGCATTTCTATTTTCCCTCAAAAAAACTCATCTGTATGATTTATAAGCGTTTTAAATTATGGGGACACTGAAAATGTCCTCATAAATCACCTTCTCCTTGTAATACCTATGTCATACCCATGTCATTATACAATTTTTGTTCCTCATAAACCACATAAACATGCACACACACACACACACACACACACACACACACACACACACACACACACACACACACACACACACACACACACACACACACACACACACACACACACACACACACACACACACACACACACACACACACACACACACACACACACAAAGCCCCAAAGATGAGGCGGTGTGACACACACAGAACTTCCACTCTTGGGAAACACCGCAGCTCATTTCCAGGAACAACAAGTCAAACGCAGCATCTGTCTGTCTGTCCATCAGTGGCTCACTGAATTTCAGGAGACAAAGCTTTCATGAGTGTGTCCATCTCTCATCGGGACTCAACAAGTGCAGCTGCATCAGTGTATGTGTGATAAAAGCAATCAATGCTGCGTCTATAACGTCACACACACAGAGACCAGCTACAGTTACACAGAGAGAGAGAGAGACGGGCGAGGGAGGGGTGGGAGACAAGTCATTTGAGGACAGAATCAGCAAAGAAAATCAACTGCAGCACGACACATTATACTAACACACACTGAACTGATTTCACTGTAGGCAAACCATAGTTTCCTGGAAAGTCCACATGGATGATTTTCATGCTGTTTATTGGGTGATTTATGAGGTTTGTGTTGTCATTATAAGAGCATCACAATATGAATATGAATCAGCTAAATGATGTAATAACTACATCTGCATCCTACTGATAGAACCGTGTTCCATCAACTATAGTTAAATAACTAAAACGGTAAAAAAAACTTTTGTGATACTTCAAATGAAAAAAACTTAACTGAAATAAAATATAAAAAAGCTTATTTTATTTAAGCTAAAGCAACAATTCTCACTATTAACTAGTTGCTTATTATCATGCATATTACTAGCATTTTAGCTGATTATTAGTACTTATAAAGTACATATCAATGCCTTATTCTGTATGACCATATTCTAGATCCTTACCCCTACCTTACTAATTATTAATAAGCAGCAAATTAGGAGCTTATTAAGGAAGAAGTCATAGTAAATAGTTAGTTATTAGTGAGAATTGGTCCTTAAATTAAAAATGAACTAAAATTAACTTAAAAACTGAAAATACAAAACTAAAAACCAAAAGTATTTAAAAATGCTTACCCATATTAACATTCAGCTTTCATAGTGCTAAGCAAAGACGGTTTATTTGTCTTGTTTAACTAACACATTCAGTCTTAATATTGTGTGCAGTTTTGTGTCTTACGTCCATTTATCTGAAGATATTTTCACTGTTAAAGCCAGTGATGGTTTTGTTCTGCCGGTATTTGGCTTTGGCACAGACACTGAAAACTGCTGTCTGCTTTAGTGAAAGGAGAAAAATCTCTCTGTCTGAGCCGCAGATGAAGTTATCAATCCAGTCTGACAGACACATGAACTACAGACAAACATAAAAACGCAAGGACATCCAACACTGACAAGCGTTGTGTCTGCAGTCTGAATGTGTTTAATATTTCTGCTCTGAGTTTAAGGAGATGTCAACATTTTTGTACCCAGTTTCAGTTTTTTTTTAAGTATCAGAATGCTTTTTTGCATTGCAACACTGTTTTCATGGCAACTGCTTTACAATATATAAAAAGCCATTATTATAGTTTATGAAAAATGTCATGAAAAAATTAGTTTTTCTTATTTTCATCCTTTTGATTTTGCAGTGAAATATGAGCTGCACATGCTTTCGTGAGATCGCTCACTAAACACCCATCCAGGGTTGGATTGCTACTACGTGACCAGATGCAGTCAAAGACGGCATTTCATGCCAGAGAATGCAAATCCAAACAGATAAAATGCAGGCGCTTCTCGACAGAGGACGACATAGAAAACACAAGTCAGTCTTGCTTTAAACATTTGCATTGGTTTCCACAGATGCGAGCTACACAACAAAAGCAAACAGAAAAATCCTGAAACACCATTTAGCAGATGCTGTTTATCCAAAGTGACCTAAAGAACACGGACTTCTGGGATTTTCGATTAGTCCTTGATGGGTCACTATCACTATTGGGTGTTTCAAACAACTTTCAAATGCTTTTATTAAAATGATTAACCTGCATTACAATTTGAGTAAAAAGTTGAACTGAGGTCACAAATTTGGAATAATTAAGAATATTATTTGGAATAATTTTTAGATAATAATTAAGTCTCTTCTGCTCATTAAGACTGCATTTTTTTATTAAAAAAACAGTGAAATTATTACAATTGAAAATAGCTTTTTTCTATATGAATATATTGTAAAACGTTATTTCTGTGATGCAAAGCTAAATTTTCAGCATCATTCATTACTTCAGTCTTCAGAGTCACATGATCCTTCAGAAATCATTCTAATATGTCGATTTTCTGCTCAGTTATCATCAATTGTTATTAATGCTTATTTATTAATAATGGTCTTATTAAAATCAGTGTTAAAAACTGTTTTTGCTGCTGAATCATTTTGTGAAAACGGTGATACATTATTTTTTTCAGGATTCTTTGATAAATAGAACGTTCAAAGAATAGCTTTTATTTGAAATATTAATCTTTTGTAACATTACAAATGTCTTTACCAACACTATATTAAAGTATTCATTTTTTATAGTCTGAGTGGTAGTGTAGTGCAGTTTCCACAAAAATATTGGGTAGCACAACTGTTTTTTAAAATTGATAATAATCAGAAATGCTTCTTGAGCAGCAAATCAACATATTAGAATGATTTCTGACAGATAATGTCACACTGAAGACTGGAGTTATCATGCTAAAAATTCAGCTTTGAACATGGCAATAAATGACATTGTTACGAGATATTCACACAGAAAATAGCTGTTTTCAGTTATAATAATATTTACAATATTACTGTTTTAATGTACTTAAAATCAAATAAACAGCCATGACCACAACATTTTAACAGGGATAAAACATTAATGTTAATTATTCAAACATTTGACGGTAGTGTACATTACAGTTTGTTTTAAAATTTAAATGAACACGTATTTTACCACAATATATGCATTAAAAATACAGAAATTAATTCTACATTGCCAAATATTGTCCTACCACTAATTTCCAAGTAGCTTGTCTCTGTCTGTGGAACTGAGCTACACTAAAAATGTAGCTCTAAAGCCTGATTTCCCTGTATCCCTTGATTGTGATGAAGCTCTACATCAGAAGTTATGTGATATCACAGCTTTGATATGATAGACAGACGTCATATGCCCACGTGAGCCATGAAGCACTTCTGTCACACTGCAGCATGTGAGGATGGGCGTTCACATCACGCTGCCAGCTAATGCACAGCGCTGCAATGCAGTGCCACACACGCATGTACGTGCAGGAATAGTGTTGAGTCAGGCCCGCACGCTTACACACGCACACACTAAATATAGACTTCGCACATCTATGATAAGGAACGTACAGACACGAACTCCATAAACCTGCGGCGATCCACAGCTGAACCATTGATTTATCAGCACGCATCCGTCTGCGTGTCAGAACTGGGCCACGATGCACTGCTGCAGACATAAAACTCCTCAGATTCAGAGGAAAAGGAGTTCTGTCAGAATAAAAGAGCAGTCTAGGACATTCTGTCCTTGGTAAAGCGTCAAAGACCTGCAGAGTACGAGTCAATCCAGCAGAAACACACGTATATATGTATACCTCCTTACACTCGCTAACCCTCGTCATGAAATCTGCTTTATAAATATTCAAGTACTGCAGTTGTTCTAAAGTCGAGCATGTCTAAGTGCACAGACACAACAAATTCAGTCCACGTTGAGATGCAGCGCTCCCTGGCAACAGGCCTGCCAATCGGAGCTGCACATCTGAGGAACGTACAGAACCCAAAACTAGAGCAAAAACACAATCTCAGCAGTCCTTCAAACTCCAGCAGACGGCGTTCATACGTAATGCACATTTGATTGCATCTGGCAGTGAACTTTTTCTCAGTTCATGCATCACCTGGGAATCGAACCCATGACCTTGGTGATGCTAGGAACATAATCTCACAGCGATTGGAGATCTGCGGTCATGTTCAGCGTCCAGCGTTTCTTAATATAGGCTAGAGACCGGCACTGGGGTGAGATGGGGTGATGGACACGGAAATATCATGATGGCATGTCCTCTATTGCCACCAGCGTATGACATATGATCCCTTACATGTCACCCTGTTAAATTTCATGGATGGAGGTAACTGTATCAAAAGGCCCTTATTTTGAATCGCGACACTGTTTCCTGATAAAATATTACGAGATGCTGTTGCTCAGAATGTTAGTTCTCAGTTATGTTTCATTGAATGATCAACAAGCAGTTTAAGGTCAGAGGAGACACAAATGTGAACCTAGGGCACGATTCATCAAAATAAACTGAAATCACGAAATGGCTTAGTGTGATTATCAAATCGCAAAGGCTGTGATTTAAAGTGCCCCTATTATAGATTTTTTTTAATTAGCTTTCATGCAGTGTGTAACACCGCTCTAAGTGAATGAAAACGTCCTGCACATTTTTTAATATGAGTGCACCGTGTATAAAATTATTGTCTCTCAAAAGAAAGAGTCGACTCTGAATCATTGAAATGAGTCGTTTTTAAAACGAATCCCAAGCCGTTTCATGTTGACAAACATGAAACATTAGTTTTTTGACCTTGCATGCATGTCAACCTGTTGTTGGGAACTCCCAAAATAAATAACCCATAATAGGGGCACTTGAATTAATTAAATAGATTGAACATAGTGAAGCTCAGCACTGTGTTCATTCACATGTGAGCGGCTCATGATCCAGTGTTTTCAGTGTCTTGAGTCACAGTAATTAATCCACATGAACCCTTTGCATCTGCTCTGAGTTTCAGTTGCTTTAATGTAAATTTGGATACTTTAGAAATTTGTAATGAAAAGCGCTTACCAACAAAATAGAACGCTTTAGGAAACTCCCTGTGGTCTTCCACCACAAGATAAGCTTGATGGATTAACATTTGAAAATGAAGACGTTAAGACTGTAACTCGACTGTAATTTTACAGATATAAAATGATGATGATGATTATTATTATTACGTTTTCTAAAATCTCAATTAAATATCTTAAATTCTTTATTTTACAATGAAATAATAAAATTGTACAGTTCTGTATAAAATTATAATTATTACTTATTTTATCTTGATTAAATCTCTCACTTTTTTATTATTTACAGTGAAATTACATTACTTGCATTTTATATTATATTTGACTAGATAATTTTTTTATATTGATTGAATATCTTTTTTTTTTACAGTGAAATATTACCACATTATTAGTAGTGATCGACCGATATTGATTTCTTTATAACCGATACCGATCATGTTTATGTTCCCGATAACCGATATGCAGAACCGATATTTATTCACTGTTATAAAGTAAATAAATAAATGAGTAGTAAGTCCATTCTTCACTTTGGTTTTTCCTTCTTTCAGTCGTCTTAACAACAACAAAAAACTGTTGAAAATTAACATTTTTCATGTAAAATTTGTATCTTCAAATTACAACAATAAAAAACATTTTATTTATAAAAAGCATCCTCAGCAATACTGATATTAACAATAAGCAAAATAATGTCTAATGTTTTCAAATTGGAGAAAATAAAGGGACAGAGTCATATCAACTTCATTTTAAACTACAGTTTTAGGTTTATAAGCTGTTTAATAGACTAAAGAGTGAAGAATAATTCACTGGATAATGTTAATACAATTAATAATATTCTCTAGAATATTTAAATAAGCAATAACAAACAAAACATCGTATTTTATTGCATTTCTTAACTGGCATGTTTTATCAGAATTATTAAAATGTTATAAAATTATGAAAACAGCTGACAGCGCGGTTTATCTATGCATTTACACAGAAGCTATACTCAAACTGCGATCGCTTGCGGAGATAATAAATAATTAATTTCGATAGAGATGTATTTATTTAGATGTTTATTGGTGAAATAATGGTTCTATAGTAAATGTTAATATAGTTTAAGTGTTTTCAAACAAGTGAATCTTGTATAAAGTTACATGCGGTGGTCGTGCTGGAGCTTCTCCTGAGTGAACAGTGCCCATGTTCCAGGTGTGTGTTTGTGTGCGTGTGTGTGTGTGTGTGTGTGTGTGTGTCCACTGCTCCAGGTGGTGTGTGTGTGTGTGTGTGTGTGTGTGTGTGTGTGTCCACTGCTCCAGGTGTGTGTGTGCACTTGGATGGGTCAAATACAGAGAACACATTTCACTGCTGGTTATACTCTGTATAATTGTGTATGTGACAAATAAAAAAATAAAAAATATATCGTTTTTTTTCAAAACCAATATCCGATTATGGTAAAATGCTTAAATATCGGTAAAAATATCGGTAAACCGAGATATCGGTCGATCTCTAATTATTAGTATCTAGTATAAAATTATTATTGTACATTATATATTTTTTATATCTTAAATTAAGTTTTTCTTACCAAAAATATTGCCATATTTTATTTATTTTTATATTTATTTAAAATATTGTTGCCACATCAGGCAGCAAACAAGCACAGCAAACCTGGAATAATTTTTAAACCAAATTTTAAATAGCAACTTTTATCTTAAAAAAAACTATAAAAAAGTCCCCAAATTGTGCGACCCTTTGTGAAATTCCTTTTTCTAACAGAAACGTGAGAATCAGGATTCTCCACCGAATCTCAGTGCTGCTTGAGAAACAGCATTGGTGGCTTATGTGAAGGTAAAGGCTCGTTCAGCCACAGCAGAATCTCAGCAAAGCCTGCGGGTGAGTCAGTCAACAACACACTAATGGTCTCAAGCTGACAGAGAAGATCAACAAACAAACAGTGACTCCAGCAGCCGCCGCCAGACCTCCACACACAACTACAGCTCAAACATTGACAAAACAGCACAAAAAAGTAGTGCATCGATACGGGGGTCTGGTCATGACATAGACACTCTTAAAGATATTCAAGATGCATTCGATTCCCTGGCTGTCAAAATAACTGTGATGTGTTGAATATGTCATATCTAAATGGACAGTTCATGGCCAGATTAATCTACAATTTGCTGCAGATTTAATGGCCATATTTCACAACTTTGACTGGTGAGCATAGCTGGTACGTTGAGGTCCAGACCTCTTTATTTTTACAAGGGGTAGCTATAATAAAAGTTGTGAAACAGTTGCCTGATAATAATAACTTTACTTTGGTATTGTACAACGCCAAGATAACCGACCCTCTCATCTCAGCTAATCATTGGTCTAATAACAGCACTCGTCAATGTCAAAACGACTGAGATCGAGCCAATCAAGCCAAAGGCAGGAATTACCGTTACAGAAGAAGAGCGTGAATTTCACCGCTTCAGTTTTAACGGACCAAAAGTGAGATGTAAAATGCAAGCAGCTAAATATTTAATATGTGACAAGTGTGTTATTATAGAAATTACCTACAGTAATAACTACCTACAGTAATATTCAGGAATGCAAACAACACGGCATATTGGGAAAGATTAAGAATGAATATGTGCATATTGTGAATTCACTCTTTTCTGATAGCTTTTCAGTAAATGCACTTATCCTCAGACCTATACTAGAACATGGTAAAATGTGTTTATAGGTTGTGGTTAGGATATTCGGTTAACCTATTAAAATAATATTAGCAAATAGTTCTTAAACCATTAACTTCTATTTTTAACTATTTTACTCATCTTCTCCTTTATTTCTTTAAGTTTTTATTTTTGAAGAAACCCCCAAGTGTCTAGCACCTTTGTATACATGTCCATGGCTACTCAGTGCTCAATTTAAAAAGATAGTTCACCTAAAATAAACAATTCTATTATCTAATTTACCATATGCGCCAACCCCCCTAGCAAGCTCAGTTTTTGGACCTCAGTATTTCTAAAACGCTGTGTTCGACCATGCTTGTGAGACTAATCTCAGTTGTGTAATATTAACAGGATCATGAAGACCAAATACTGTTCAATTTCAACTTATAAAAAAAAAAAAAAAGATAGATTATTCTAAGTGCAAGGTTTTTGGAATACTACAATATGGTCTACTATGAACACTATTTTTATTCTCAATAAACCAGAAAATCATTTTGGGTTTCGTATTTGGGAGATTATTCAGAAAAAAGCAAAAACAATGACTGATATTTGCTTATACTACTGGCAACAAGTAAAACCACTATATCCCGGAAATAGTACAAAGAAGAGCCACCTACTAATGAACAATGGAACAGTAGCAGAGGTCAAAGACTCTTTATCAGCAGATGGAGGAAATGTATTGTCAAACTGATTTAAAGAATATATGTTACGTTTGACGACAAGCTCCTCACAGACTCTTTTTGAGGAAGTTTTCAGAAGTCCTTGAAATGTGGGATGAAATGACTCACTACAATGTGTGCATGCCTGTGTGTGTGTGTGTGTGTGTGTGTGTGTGCGTGTGTGTGTGGGGACGATTTCCGGCTCGGTTTCAAGATACCAAATCAATCCACAAGACAAAGAGCTGCTGCTCTACAACTATTTGCCCTGAACATGACTCAGCACACACAAACCACACATATATGTGACCCTGGACCACAAAAACAGTCTTAAGTCGCTGTGCATATTTGTAGCAATGGCCAAAAATACATTGTATGGGTCAAAATTATCGACTTTTCTTTTATGCCAAAAATCATTAGGATATTAAGTAGAGATCATGTTCCATGAAGATAATTTGCTATAGGAAGATATTTTTTATACATTTCTTACCGTAAATATATAAACTCATTTTTGATTAGTAATATGCATTGTTAAGAACTTCATTTGGACAATTTTAAAGCCGATTTTCTCAATATTTCGATTTTTTGCACCCCCAGATTCCAGATTTTCACTTATGACTGGTTTTGTGGTCCAGGGTCACATATTTCCTCCAAATAATCTTCACCTGCTCCACCAGCAGTCTGTCTTTCCAGCTGGTTGGATTTAGTCTTTTTCACCAAGTCAAGCAGCCCTATGTGTTCACACATGGAACAACTTTACTGTAATTCCTCAAATAGACTAAAGGCGTATTTACACAGCCAGTTCTGTGCCTTCTCAAAATTCTGTGTAAAGATGCAATGCCACATAAAAGCGTGGCTAAATTAAGGCTGCTCTGACTCACCTCACTTCCTAGTACTATATAAAGGTGCAACTGCTCTGTAAATGCATTTATGCCACCTCTGAGGAGCACTTAACAGTCTGTGTCAAGACACCTAAATAATGCCACTTCAGAAGTGCTTCTGTGCCACATTTGCGGTGTCAATTTTAGTGTTTCTTTGCTAATAGTGAGCACTTCATAGTTAAATTTTAGAAGATTGTAGCAGACATGTTTAATGCTAGTTAGATATTCTGTAATTCAACTGCTAGCAGTTATATCTTGAATGAGATTTATACTTTAGATTACTTGATGTAGGCTCTTAAAAGTCCTCGCGTTAACAGATGTTTGACTAAGATAGCTATGAAATCTGGTCCACTTCGCAGCGTATTCTCAATATCTTATTCTCACCCATTTATATAGGTGGAGACTAACATGACAAAATATGAAAACACAAAATTACCCTAATGGATTATTAACAATGTATCAATGTTTTTAAGCATCTTACAGGAATATGATTGTTTCAAATAATTCAGTTATAGTCAATAATGTTGTGCACTGAATTGGGATGTAATGATATGATCAATATCGTGGTATCAAGATAGCAAAATTATCTCTATCATCATGGTCACATGACGGTATGAAACAATAAGTCTAAATAGGAATAGCAATAATATCAAATTGTTTTTATTATTATATTCATTTTTTTTGGCTTCCTAAAACACCAGTGTGAATATAATTTAGACTGAGACAGTTTACCACAGCTAAAAAAGAGGGCTGAGTTCCCTTTAAAGTTAAGGTACAAGTCAATTCACTGAACATGGGTTGAAGCTTTTCATTTTGAACCCTCAAAGTGCATTAGATAGAAGAATTTAACTTTAATTTAATGTTAAATAACATTTTAGTTTTTCAAAAAATAAGTTGAGCCAACTTAAAAGTTTAAGGCAACCAGCTTCAGCAGATTTTTGAGTTCTCAACTTATTTTTTAGGATATTTCCCAACTTTTTGTTGAAAAAATCTGCTGAAGCTGGTTGCCTTAAACTTTTAAGTTTGCCCAACTTTTTTTTTTTTTTACAGTGTAGTATCATACTGTGAGATTTTGATATTGTTAAATCCCTAGCACTGAAGTTTAAACCGTGCAATCTGAAGTTGAAGAGTGAATGAACGCCAGTATAAAAACAAACACATCCTAATAATCAGAATGATACATGCTTGCATATTTACTCAAAATTAAGCAAATGCTACTTAACTGAACTTAATTGCAATAGTGAATGCACTTTTCCTGTTAACAACATGCTGGAAAAATGCCACTAAACACAAATTCACAACATGCTCTTACAACAGTATCTCATTTTAAATGTCATGTACCGTATGGCATTTTGCCACCGCACATCTTGTACTTTCCTTTCATTATCAAATGCACTTTGCATTATCAAAGTGAGTCCAGGCATGACAGTGTGCTTTCAAAGCTATAGTTTCACTTTAGTTCTCCAGTCTGGATGCATGCTGTTCTAACACTAACCTATCAGACACCAATCTATTGGCTATATAGCGAGTTAAAACCAAGAACTATAAAGATAACTAGAACTAGCATCCACACCAGCAGATGACATTATTTTATTATCATCTCCTCTCCCTACACTCATATTTTGAGTGTGAGTCATTAGCCCAAAAAGAGAAAACACAAAATAAACTAAGTTAATTATACTGATTGTATTATTAATTAATTCATTAGTACTTTTTTTTTTTTTGCTAGATAATATAGCTATCATGAATTCTTTTGAGCATGATAATCTGAAATAATCCAAGATAATCTGATATGAAAATATGATATTGTGGCAGTTTTATTTAGCAATTTGGTAAACGCATGTACTGGATGGCACTATTTTTTATACATCCCTCAGCAGTTTTTAGTTTCTAGCAGTTTTTTGTGTTTATTCTACTATTGTCCACAGACAGCAGAACCAGCAGTGATAAAGTTCAGTCCAGGGAGCCATTCACAACAAAGACTGAAAAATAAATGAGAAGCAGGCAAAATACAATAAAACTGTAGTGGATGAGTCTGCGTGTCGTTTAGGGTAAATCTGAAATCAATAGCGATTTCATAGAAATAGAGCTGTACAGAAAATACCAAAGTAGTGAGGGTAGACTTCATAATAAAAATGTCTGTCCATGTAAAAGTAAGAAGCACTGACTACTTCAGACAACAAAGCAGTTCTGCTCATTGATTTTAAAGGTCTAAAAAAACAAAGCTAACTCTCAAAGATTTGTCAAAGCTCTTCCTCAAACTCAACTGTGTAAATACTAGGTTATTTCCAAGATGACTGTTTGTGTAAAGCCAGCCAGCAACTAGCAAATGTTCAGTGCAATATGCATTATTTACAATGGCTTCATATCTGCTGCTGTCATTCAAGGTAAAGACACACCAATACTGTGTATGCATGTGCTGGAACTGTGCGGTTTTAGATTTCAGTACAGAAACAGTCCAGATGATAAACAAAGAGCGAGTCTGCCATAATGTGAGTGAGTTTTATGCCCGTTTCCTACTCTCGTATGATCTCAGATGAATATGTTCATGACAACAAATGTTTCCATAAACTCCATCTGTTCATGGCACTTTCAAATACATACAGTATAAGTCAAAGGTCAATCCTGAGAAATTTTGGGGCAGCAATTCAAATCACATGACAGGATTAACTGTTAACAATACACCCATTTCCTCAGTGAAACTGCATGATAAAAGTGTTAATACCACAGAAATAAGACAGGCTATTTCATGTTAGCCATGTATGACTAAAACAATAAACAGCAGAATTGAGATGAGTCTGGACTGAAGCATTCCAGTAATAAATGTTAGTCAGTGATGGTCCTGCTGCAGTGAAGACAGACACACATCTGACCAGTAAGCATCAGTGCAGTCAGTGATGATTTGATCTCATCATTATCCTGAACACTCCAAACCGCGCAAAACAGAAGACAATCGTGATTCAGGATGACCCACCAACACTGTATTCTACACACACACACACACTGATCATATGCACTGCAGCGATGCATGCACAAATGAGAGCAGACGCCAGTGTGTTTAGTGAAAGCATGATGTGAATACTGGGGTAAAATTCTCTTTATGAGTCAGTGAGCAACAGCCGCTGTAAGCGTGTCTCACAGTGTCTGCTGTGATGCATGAAGCATCGTGCAAAGAGCAGCTTCATAAGTTAATACAGTCTGAGCTGTACTGTAGAACAGAATGATAAATGAACAGGAGCTTGGGGCAAAAAACACCACAAAAATTAGCTAAATGCCCCTACATTCAAGATAATGGGGCAAAAAAATGCCCCTGCATAATTACACTAAATCTATTACTGTGAGTAGTGATGACTGTGGAGATTAATACTGAAGTAACTGAAGTAAATGGCTGCGTCGGTGATTAGGGAATTTACATGCTTTGTGAATACAATTAAAAAAAATATTGGCCCTAAATGGAAAACTTCATTTCTGACCCTGCCACACACAGACAAACAGACCATCCAGGAAGTAGGTGACTTAGAACAGTAAAGAAGATTTTTAGCTGAAACCGTTGTCCTTGGTGTTTTGTAAAATAAAAAAAGCATTTACAGGTAAGAAAATATTAACACCCATGGTGATATATTGAAGTCTTATGAAGTGAAATGATCAGTCTGTGCAAGAAACCTAACATTAATTACAACAGTATTACCTGTAATCCAGAGCCTCAAACAAATGGTCCGGAGTGATGACTGGTTCGTAAACTAATCATTCTTTTGAAGTAGTTCATCATATTGGACTGAATCATCGGAATCAGTTCGTGGCTCAAGTAGCACATATCAGCAATATACCAAGGTTATTTTCGTAAATGAAAACTGAAACTAAGACTAAACTATGTCAAAAAATATTTTCGGAAACAAATAAAATTAAAATGTCTAAATAAATAAACTAAACTAAACTAACAACAGTAACTGAAAAACTAACTAAAATATTAGCAAAAATAAATAATCGTGTTCGTGATTTAATAAGCACTCATTCTGTGCCAGAAAATCGGACCTGTGGTTGTTTAGGGAAATAGATGGCGCTTCATGCACGTGAGCTGAATCCGAAGCGGCTATTCACAGAGAATGCATTTTGCATTTAAAAAAAGATGCGGGCTATGAAATGGGAAATACATCTAAAATATGAAATTGGAAAAATAATAATGCACACCTTACAGCGCACAAACATTTAAAAGTGTGCTTGATGTGCGAGAACAACATTAGAGTGAGTTAATAGACACAGAATTAAACATTTTGGATGAGCTGACTTTAGTGAATAGTCATTTTATCACGCTTTGTGATTACTATGGTAACGTCTGCCTCAAGTCAATGACACAAGCACCGCCTTGACTGTATAAAACACATCCAAAATGAGAGAAAGCGATAGGCGAGCTGTGTTTTCACTGCTTGCTGTGTTGTGTAAAAGGGGCTTTAGAACTGGGATTGATTGCGTTGCTCATCTGAAGCACGTGCGCGCTGGAGCGGCTCGTCAAAGTAAAGTGCAAACATCATTTAAATCACCATATCGCATTTATTTTTGAGTAGTATGAGGTTTCAAAGCATTTTAGATTGTTTCTTCTTATTGTATACGTTCATAGAAGGAGAGACGGACATACAGTAATGTGCACCGGTCGCTCATCTCTGCAAAAGATCCAACAAATTAATGCATTGAAAACACAGATGGACAAAAATAAAGTTTACAGAGTTTCAATGACGATTGCAAAGCACATGCCTGCGTCCTAATGTGCACACTGTCCCTACTAAATTCTGTGTGATATTAGTCATTTTTAATACTATTTAGGGCAGATAGGGTGAATAGTATGCACATTGGGACGCAGGGCATGTTTCCTCCAATCTAGCACTGCAGGGTCATTATCCTGCAGAATTTATCTCCAACCCTGATAAAAACTCAACTGCCTGATGCTGAGTAGTAACTCTGAAAACCTTTATAAGCTTGTTTGTAAACTATTGGCATATCAAACAAGATTACATCTTTAATATAAATGAATATGAACATGAATATGAATTAATACATTGTATACATACAAGTTGCATATTTTTTTTGTTGAATTGTAAATAAATATTTTTTATTTTCATTATTAAGAGGTTTGCACAAGAGTTAAATGTAAACTGCAAACATTCAACTTTGCTCAAATTAAATGTCTTGATTTAATCAAGATTTAAGTATTTTTGTGCTTATTTTTCTGTTATTTTCACGATCGACAGGTTAGTGACCACCATGTTAAATGGTTTAAATTGAGTCTTCAGTAGTCTTCTCACACAGTTAATCATTTGCATCTGGAGAAGCCTTCAATTTCTCATCAATTGCACTGCACTGAAAATTGAACTATAATAAAGCAATGTGCCTTCAAGGCAAGAGAATATGATCTGCTTTGATTAGAAACAAGCAAACAGACAGCACTGAAGCTAAACCTCACACAGAAACACTAAAGATGCTTAAAACTGCAAGTTGAGCAAGTAAACCATGGGCTAACCATCTACAAAATCAGCCGAGCACAATCCTCTGTGTTTCATCTGGACTGAGGAGTGAGTCTGAAGCTGCACATCCACACTGCAGTCGACCATATGTAATAATTAAGCAAATCCAGCTCTCACAGCTTGTGACAGTGAACTGAGATATGTGTGCTAGTTCTTAGAAATTCCCATCATGTAACCCTTGTTATTGATCATTATCAGTTCACAGAAAATATTAACAAGCGCAGAGTTAAGGAACAACACAGTGGGTTTGCGCTGGATCATGGGAGCAGTGTCGATGAAGATAAAACAGGCTGTTCCCTGAGATTTTTCCAGACATTCTGCTGGAGCTCAAACAAAGATCTGGATCACAACTCATGAACAGGAATGTGGCGTCAAAGACAGAGAAGCATTACTTTTGATTCTTGTGAAGAGATTTAGGACTATTGATTGTAAGAAATTATCTGTGGCATTTGCGTGTGCAAAACTTATTTTCCTGCTGCCTGGGGTAAAAAGAGAGATATGGCTTGAGTTTGTCCTTCTGTGTACATCTGTGGGATTTTTCCACCTGTTTGATGGTGCAAATGGTGTGCCTTATCACAAAAGTATCAGCAGACTCTCCTTAACAACACATAAGATCTGAGGAATCATTCAAAGCGTTAAAACTTAATATTAGTGCTTGATCACATCACTTCGAGCACTAATACTGGGTGTTAATTTCAGGGCTGTCAAGTGATTAGAATTATTAAATCTGATGAATTACATGATGGGAAGATTAATTAATCAAATTAATTGCACGTCAGTTTGGGCTGAAAAATATAGCCCTAAAATATTGGAAACAAGTCAATATTGTTCTACATTAAAAAAAGCACTGAATAGATTACAAAAAAATTGTAGCTTCAGAAATAATTATTTTGATTCAACATAAAATGTATTACACATGGCCATAACATTGTTTTCAGAAGCTGCATCTAAATGTATTTACTCAGACTGTTGACAGAGGTGGCATGGATGCATTTACTCTGCAATCAGAATTGCGTAAATAATACTATGAGATGAATGGTTTCAAATGAGCATTAAGGGATTTTGAAAAACAATTAGTGAATATTGCAATATGTCCTTTTTAAATTATATTGTACAATAAATATGAAACTAAAGGTGCCAGTATGTGACGGCTAGTTTTAATGAGTGAGTCATTGAATCATTAACGTAACCAATTCATTCAAATGGCTGATTCATTCACAAATTATTGTGAGTATTGATTGTTTGTTTGTGTCTAATTTTGGAAGCTGCGTCCTCTGTAGGCTGCATACATCATCAAGGATGTCTTATTTAAGACAATGTAATTTCTGTAATTTAATGTTTACTTTTCTTAAATGTGACTGCACCGATGATGTATTCATCCTTCAAATGTGACCCCCGGAGGACGCAGTCTCCAAAATGAGACACAGCTACTGTCTTTATGAATGAGCGATTGACGCAGTCACTCAATTGATTTGTTCAAAACCGTAGATTAATTCAGTAACAAATCACTGCTGTGTGTGCTGTTGCTTTGATTGGAACTTTTTCATTTGCAAAAAAACATGCATGTATAACTGATGTATAACTGTCTCCAAAACTGTTGAATAATATCAATATCACATTTGCAGTCATGCAGATATTTGGGAAAAACAGCACTCATGTTGGTGTGATATTGGTAAACTATATCATATAAATATGAGGACAAAAAAATAATAAAAAAATCACACTCTTACATCTTGATTTTTAGGTTCATATGTGCATTCTAAGAGGCTTTATCATGCACCAGTCATCATTCTGCATCATGTTCATCAATGTACGATAACGTACAGATCTGGGCAGGGTGATGTGTTAAATAAATTTAAATACATTTGTATTATGTGTGTACATTTTTTAACACGCTCTTTTATTTTTCCGTAATTACTTGCACCAAATTAACTTTGACAGCTCCAGTTAATTTGCTTAGCAAAGACTAATAAAAAGGTCACTTTTTATTACATTGTGAGACTCAGTCACATCAACTATGATGAAATAAATCATATGTAAACATATTAACGAGAACAATAATTTGCATGCTTGTTGAGGCAACTGGCGGCTCTACCTGCATAACGTGTGCATGTCTTTACATGTGTATCAAACATAGAAATGCATATTTGGCAAGATAACTTCGAGCAAGACCCAGGCAGCAATTAGAACTGATAAAAGCAGCTTAAATAGTCCTGAACAACACGACACAGGACGGCTAAAGTGGAAAATCATCTGAGCTTTGAAGTGTTTACAGTCCCAGGGAGCTCTGCCCTGCTGGAATTATACAATATACACACAGTCACTCATGTGGAATTATTCACAGACTCTCTCTCTCTCTCTCTTACACACACACACTGGCGTGACATCCATACCATGTGATCATGCCAGGCGTTATGCCAAAGGCCAGCCATGTCACTTACCAGAAATCACAAAGACACAGAGGGGGAGGGAGAGACAGAAAAAGCTGTTTAATTTAACAAACCTCCAGCCCAAGTTTGACAGTAAATCATTCAGAGTCATTGCATGTTATTGGTTTAATACGTCAATAAAAGCGCACTTATTGTACTAATCACTGCAGCGTCACTGTATCTCTTTCATCCCATATTTTCCCTCATACAAAATTACACACAAATACAATTAAGCATGAACAGTTTTCCATGAAGACACTGATATGACAATGTTTACACAACAAAAGGACAAAAAAGGTCATTCCACCCACATTTCATTCCAATATCTGACTGAACATTCACACATAAGACTCTATGAAGCAACTGCTTTTGATTTGATTTGATAAACCTGAATGTAGACGGGATCCAAAGACCAGCATATTCACCAGCATCTCACTGGCATCACAGAAACAGTGACAGGTGCATAGTTACTATTAATACATGCTAAGTGGGAGTTTAGTCACTGTAAACAACATGGGCTACATGAGAGATGAAGCCTAACCCTGGATTCAAAGAACTCTGTGTGAAACATCACTATATAAACTGTTCATGCACTGATCTTCAACCCTGAATGAATGAATGATGCATTTATATAGCGCTTTATTGTGTATTGCTGTACACCCAAAGCGCTTTACAATCATGTGGGGGGGGTCTCTCCTCAACCACCACCAGTGTGCAGCATCCACTTGGATGATGTGACGGCTGCCACAGGACAACGGCGCCAGTGCACTCACCACACACCAGCTACAGGTGGAGAGGAGAGAGAGTCATAGAGAGAGATGCGCTCACCACACACCAGCTACAAGTGGAGAGGAGAGAGAGAGTCATAGAGCCAGTCAAGTGGATGGGGATTATTAGGGGGCTGATTGACAAGGGCCAGTGGTGGGAATTTGGCCAGGACACCGGGGTTACACCCCTACTCATTACGAGAAGTGCCATGGGATTTTTAATGACCACAGAGAGTCAGGACCTCTTTGGTTTAACGTCTCATCCAAAAGACGCTGTAACATTCAACCCCGAAAAACTGTAACAGGGCTGGAACAAAACATGTTTTGAAAGAGAATTGTTTTTTTGGTTTTTTTTAACGGAGAATCTATGGGGTATTGTCAAGAGGAAGACAAGTAAAATCTGACCAAACAATACAGACGAGCTGAAGGCTGCTATCAAAGCAACCTGGGCTTCAATAAGACTCAGCAGTGCCACAGGCTGATCGTCTCTATGACATATGCACCGCATTGATGCAGTAATTCATGCAAAAGGAGCCCCAACCAAGTATTGAGTACATAATTAAACATACTTTGGAGATCTTGAACATTTCTGTTTTGTAAATCTTTTTTTGATTGATCTTTGAGAAAATATGAAAAAAAATTGAGATACAGATTTTTTTTAAATTTCCTAAGCTGTAAGTCCTAACCATCAGAATTAAAAACAAAACAAAAAAAAACTAAATATTTCAGTTTGTGTGCAATGAATCTACAATATAAGAAAGTTAGCTTTTTTCTTATTCAATTACAAAAATTAAAGAACTTTTCCATGATATTCTAATTTTTTGAGATGCACCTGTATGTATTGTTTTTTCCTCCTGCTGTACAAAAACCATAGTGAACCGTAACATCAAAACCGAGGTACATACCGAACCATCATGTCTGTGTACAGTTACAGCCCATACACACACATATATATATATATATATATATACTTGACGTTTTAAGTTTAGTTATCTAAAATAACGTTGATTTAAATAAAAAGTATATAAATTCCAATCATACTTTGACAGGGTTGAAACAAGTTTTGTTTAGGACAGGGAGAAATAGCTTAACAATAAAGTGAAAGCAATAATTAAGAATAAAATAATAGATTAAAGGGATAGTTCATAAAAAAATTAAAACTGCCTCATGATTTACCCTCAAGCCACCCTGGGTGTATATGACTTTCTTCTTTCAGATGAATGCAATCGGAGCTATATTAAAAAATGTCCTAGCTCTTCCAAGCTTTATAATGGCAGAGAAATGGTGGTCCAGATTTTGGAGCATCCATTTATTTTCTATCCATTTATAAAAAGTACTTCACAAGGTGTGGTGGCTTCTGAGAAATCACTCTCGAAGTCTTGAGGTTTTGATGCCAGAAAATAGACTTTATTGTCAGAGACAATGCCACCGAGAAACTCTGCAGAGGATCTGTTGTGTCTGTGTCTGCACACTCTTTATATAGTTTTTTCTCAAGGCGTGTTCATTATATTTCATACTCAGTCCTTCTACCCCCATACAATGTACACATTTTCCTCTCCTGCAGTCCTCCCTACACACAGGAAACATATGATCATAAATGTAGAATAACTTGATTACTCTTCTGCAGGCCTCCTCATACACGTTTATAGCCTTGATTAGGCACAATGCACTCTCCAGCGGGCTTCTGCAGGCCTCCTCACATACACACGATCATAATAGTAGATTACAAACATGGCTATATTCACAATGATTATACTTGATCAATTCATATTTTGATTAAAAAATCATCTACAAAGGCTCCAGGGTTTTAATAAAGGCCTTATAAAGGGAATCAATGCTTTTGTGTAAGAAAAATATCCTTATTTAAAACTTTATAAACCATAATCTCTAGCTTCCGCTTATATGTGCATTCATGACGTATAAAAAAGGTGGGGTTTAAGCTTTGGTGAGAGTATGCTACTTTCGTTAGAACCCAGTTTTGTTTTTACAGCAAAGGAAAACCAGTCTCCCCTTGGCTTATAACAAAATCCTCCGACATTTTGCTTCCGCGTTCATCACTTTTCACCTGAGCTTACGTTACACCGACATCATCTGCTGGACGCCACTCTCTCGTGAACATGCATCCCATAGTTAGCGGAAGCTAGAGATTATGGTTTATAAAACTTTAAATATGGATATTTTGCATCGCTTCACTTCAGAAGGGATTTATTAACCCACTGGGGCCGTGTGGAGTACTTTTTTATAATGGATGGATGCACTTTATTTTGCTTCAAAATCTGGACCACAATTTTCTGACATTATAAAGCTTGGAAGAGTCAGGACATTTTTTTATATAACTCCGATTGTATTCGCCTGAAAGAAGAAAGTCATATACACCTATAACAACTGGGTAATTTACAATTTTGGGTTAACCATCCCTTAAAGAATTGGCCACTGAAAAGCGCCTATTGTGGAGCATTGCTCTCTCGTTAAACGGTAAGCTAAAGATAAATGAATACAAAAGTCTTAATATTTTCTAGCACAAATGGCACACAGTATTACCAGAATGCCTTTATCAGTCTGCAGTGCATCAGTGCAAAATACTCTTAAGATTTGAACCATATTGTCAACAAACAAAGGGTCTTGGAAGAGCATGCGACCGATGGTGTAGCGCACACATCATACAGAACGTCTCAAGAGTCTCCATGCCCGAGATCTAATTACTGATGAAGAGAGCAAGCTTATTGTGTTCAGATAATGCTCTCAGTAAAGGGGCCCATCAGGATTCAGCCCAGAGAGCACGTCAGACAAACCTAACACACCCCGGCTGGCCCTTCAGCCCCATGTGGAATGTTTGGTAGAGCGAGGCCTCGGGAAGGCAACTCAGGACACAGTGCAAAAATACAGCTGCTGCGCGTCATCAGGGACGTGGCAGCTGGCCAAACCAAAGACAGCGTGCCTACAGGCATGCATTGAGCCCAAGAAACACGGCCTTGTATATTGTGTGAGAACACACGATGCACAGATGATGAGATATTTTCAGAACAGTCAAACTCGCTGATGAGTTGGTTTACTGGCAGCAACTTTTATTCCCACAAAATGGTTTATTACATTCATAATCATATAACACCATTTAGAAAATATATCACGTGACTATTGACCCAACAATAACAGACGAGCCAGGAAAAAAACAACTAAATATTCAGCCATACATAACAAGGATGGCAAAATAAATCTACTTCTAAAAGTCAGAAGAAAACACTTCCCTAATATGTTTAGTTATTGATGTCAAAGGCTGTGTCCAATTCAACTCTTAGAGTAAATTCATTTTCTGTTCGTAGAAGCTTGTCAAATTAGACAAATACCAACCAGGGTTATTATAGTTAACTAAAACCCTAAAATAAATTAGTCAGCTAGTTGCCAAAGCATCATTTCTAATTTTCATTTATTTTAACTTTATAAAACTACACAGATATATGTAAAAATAAACAATAACAAACAAAAATGAGCACACAGCAAAATGACTAAAACTTTAACTAAAATTAAAATGCTAAATAATATATACAAATATAAACAAATTCAAAATATTAAACAAAACTATAAAAATGTAAATTCTACTACAATGACACTTCTTTCAATATGGACAGGTTGTGTTATATGCCCTCATCCTTAAAAAAACATCAACAGAACTACAGAAGGTCAAAGACAACACAATATTAAATACAGGCAAAGATGTGTGACCACAGTTTGTTTTGCGAGTAGAGAAAAACCATTGATATTCAAGAAACATTTACAAACCAAAACTGCCAATGCCATGTACTGTAGGCCTGCAACTAATAAACATTTTTATATTTTTGAGTTGGTAACGATAAATTACTGTTTGCAAGGCTGTGAGCACATTTTTAAGATTCAGCCACCGAAAAACTCATATATACATCGAAACAGTTATGTATTCATATTAAGAACATTTGCAGTAACAACTGGTGTGGATTTTACAGTAGTGTGTAGCTTTGAAAAGAAGCTCTGTGGCTCTACGGGCCTGGAAATATGCCACCATAGTCCAAAAACTACCTCAAAATCTCTTCACACGCTCGTCCTGAGGAGGAACCCAGAAAAGCAGACATTTGGTAAGCAGCAAGGCTGTCTTTCTGTAATATGATACTAAATGCACACTGTTCTGTTAAAATGACTTACCGTGCACACATAACATATTTGTTAGATATCATCTAGATGGAGACAGTGATATCTTATGGAGGAAATGCCATGGAGCACATGTTAGTTGCATAGGAAAGGAGGCATTGTGCACAGTCACATGTCTTGGAAACCAGACAGTAGCACGCACCAGTCACACACACAGTAGCACGCACCAGTCACACACACAGTAGCACGCACCACACACACACACAGTAGCACGCACCACACACACACACACACACACACACACACACACACACACACACACACACACACACACACACACACACACACACACACACACACACACCATGTGGCTATATACACTCTCTCCCCTGACCAAACTTCCTTTCTCCAATTTAGTCATTGTCTGAATAATCTTAAAGCAACACTCACTCAACCGAAACTAGAGATCAGCCCCAGACATGTTTGAACACAACATGAACTGGAGATCAAACTTGCCATATCAATCCGTCTCAAACCGTTAGTTTATCTCATTGAGTGTGCGGCCGTGTCTCTGTTCATGTGGTTTCAGAGTTAAAAATGACATCCGGTTACAATGAACAAATCAACTGCTGAGTAACCATGCTACAATTAACTTTTTACAAATAAAAAGTTGTGACTGGAGATCATCAGCATATGCTGTCTCAGAATGAAGCAGATACAATCAAATGTAATTTACCTGTGTGACTTCAATCTGTATAAGTAAAAAAAAAAACATTGATCTGTTTGTTTTCTGTATTCAAGTACTCCAAGATTCTTCAAAGAATATCACAGCTCAAAAACGTGTAATAGGATGCAACCATTTTCAGATAAACAATGTTATACCATGACACCAACATCAGTAGTACCATGGTGGCATGTCCAAAAACAGTAGGCTACTTGACAGGCCTTAGGCAGTTTTGCAAAAGTAAAGTGAGTTGTAACAGTGTTTGTGATGATCTGCAGTAACCATCATCATCATCATCATCATCATCATCAATCTAGGTTAAATCACTAATAAAGTCGAACACACGCGCACACACGTTCTCACATTCTGCTCGCAAAATCACAGTCCTCTTAATTCACCTGCATTCCTCAACTGCCACACTTTTATTTTTTTTAAACTTTCATTAGCTAAAAACAAATGACTTGAATTTGAGGCTTATGTTCACGAGGCTAGAGCAAACCCTAAGTTTTAGTATATATGACATTACCCACCGCACTGAAATCTGATATCCATCAGTGACTCTGAATCACACAAATATATGAAGTAGGAAATAAAATATGGCCCCATATGCGTCATGCAGTCTTGCCATCAAAACCCAAACATGATGCGTGTCATATATTTACCCGGCGAGTCTCTCCTCCATAAAGAGCGCGACGCTCTGTAGCGGCGTTTTTCTGTGGATGTGAAGTTTCCAGCGGGGTCCGTGTTCAGCCAGACCCTCCTCACCTCCGCTGCTCTCTCCCTACAACACCAGCGCTCTCCCCATTAGCCTCTGTCTGAGTCTCTCTCTCTCTCTCTCTCTCTCTCTCTCTCGGTTCAGGAAGTGATTTCGCGTTCAGTCTGACATCATTCTCGAACGCTTTCAGGAGTTTTTAAAGACACAGTCGGACCGTCCCGTACAGTTATCTAATGAAAAAATATGGCAAGCCGTTTTAACATAGAATCCTCCAACGTAATGTAGATATCAGAGAACAATTTAAAATAGTGTATCAATGCATTCTATGACACCTTTAAATGTTCTCCTTTGAACAGCACTTTCACTTCCCTTTTCCTTTTCTCCAATATCTCTGTCACTCCTTTTTTTCTTGTACCTGTCACTTCTTCACCAGCAGGTCTACTGTTATTAACAGAACTGTGTTTGCCATATTGCAAAACAACCACCTCATTGCTATTAGTTTGCATATAATGTTGTTATTTCTCTTAAAATTACTTAAATACCCAAGATTTAACAAGCGTATAATTCATACAAATATACAAAAACACATTTTCTAAAGTGTCTAAATGCCAAAATTAGTACATTGAAAATCCTAATACTGAACACACTATTGTATTTTTTGGGCTGACTGATATTTTGTTTTGCTGTTTGCTCTACTTTCTACACAAACATTTGGCAGCACAACTGTTTTCAGAAATCTAATAAATTACACTTGAACACATATTCACATAGAAAACATCTGTTCTAAATTGTAATAATATTTCACTGTTTTTACTCCCTTAGTGAGCAGAAGAGACTTCTTTCAAAAACGCTGAACAATCTCTTAAACTTTTCATGTGTATTCCGCCTGCTACATTCTATTAATGTATCTATCCATTATGTCACATAATGATGTCATTTAGCACAGCATTCTGACAGGATGAGAATACATTGGCTGCTACTGCGTCCCTACACAAGATGCTGTAACCCCCACCACCACCAGACACAGGGTCCGCACCAACGTCATGTCCGAGCAGTCGTCAGAACCCAACGTGACGGCAAGATGGGAGAAGGGCGCTCTAACACAGTCAACTTTGGCAAGCATCCTTTGCAGCAGTCCCATGAGGCGCCCCGAGGTTTAGCGTCAGACACACAGTCTGTCTACACACATCACCACCAAGACACAGGTCATACCCACTAAACTCACCCCATCCAAAACTCACCAATCCTATGGTCACCCCAATAACCCCCCAATGACACAAACACCACTCACCAAGCCGTCGCAACACACAACTCCGGCTAACTCACTGGCATCTAAGAGGCACGCCAAATGCTACAAATGTCGTCATTGAAAACCTCAGTGTCTTGTGATTTTTTGGCGGAGAGCGAGGTTCGGATACGCACTAGCTCCCTCCCTTTCTAAACAATAAATCCATGTGAATATCCGCCTGCTACATTTATTAATGTAACTTTCCAATCGATAATGATGTCCTTTAGCTCAGTATTCTGACTGATGAGAATAATGGGGTGCTGCTGACAGCCTAACAGGTGCTAGCAGTTTAATACGCAACTAGGTTAATAAAGACAAAACTACAGAAGCGTATTGCAGATGAAACTGACCTGCACTTGAAGCCCTGAACAGGTTAGTAATTTCGTTACATTTCACTGTTTCTTCTGGCCGCTTCCTCTCCTTCCTCGAGTCCCACGCATCGACTCAAAACCGTTTGTCGGAGGAACAGACGTGAAGCGTGGCGCTGCCAGTCAAGACTAACCGATGTATTATTTATTATCGATTTATTAGGGAATGCCACAATCGGAAACGATCACTTTAGCACATTGGGAAGGCAAACAAATATACAAATAAATAAATATTAATAATAAAAAAATTAAAAAGAACAGCAGTGGGCCCAACCAGCCTCCAGGCCACCGGGAAACGTCCAGGTGCATAATCTGGCCCAATGCATAATCTGGCAGGGGTGCAGATTTCGGCACAACACCGGTGCTCCCAATGGCCAGTCCGCGCCTGGATTCTACACCATCACACCAGGATGGCACCTATAAGGTGTTCACTCAGATTAAATGGTAAAAAGAAACAGGCTTGTCTACCAAGCAAACTTAATGAGGAGGAAAGCACAACAGTTGGCACTGGGGAGACCTTGTTGATGAAACTTTGTTCAAGACAAAGACACCTTTGGTGCACACTGAGATAATGGCCAAATATTAAAACATAATATTTATGTTTAAAGAACTTAATATATAGGACACCAACAGCACTTTTCACTCTTTGTATCAATTCTGCTTGTCTTGTTTTCCTGTTCCAGACAGACTGTCATACGTGCATTAGTAAGATTTTTTTCAGTTTTTCTTTCAAAGTATTTGGTCACACCAGTAGGAGACAGGAATTGAAAGTTACTGAGTCATGGAATCGTTTGATTAACCAATCCGTTCAAAAATACTGATTTATTTAGAAAAAAACACCACTAATATGTGTTGCTTGGTTCAACTGTGATTTTTTGGGACTATTTGACAAAGCAAGAATAGACAAAGTAACTAGCAATATTGTGTCTAAAAGGTTACTCTGTAATAACTTTATGTTTATTGAACTTATGTATAAAAGTAATTTTCAGTTGTGCTGGCTCCTTGTTACTCTAGTAACTTCTCAGAAACAGCCTAATCCATTGCTAATTCTAAATTGATGATTTTAACTATGTAATGTATAATCCCGAATCTTTAGCATAAGAAAGGAGTTCCACAAACAAGAGGGTCTTTGGGACACACCAAATACAATTCTAGGGGTCATATATCTCAGCCTTTTTTTGTGGATTTCAACCCAATATTATGTAAAATAAGTGTTTATTTAGATTGTGTCCATTGCTTTTGCTGTTTTAAATATACATTTATCAGTTTTATTGTTCTCTGGATATCAGTATCGGCCACTAAAAACCCATATTGGTCAAAGACAAAAACACAGAATACCAATGCATCTCTTTGAATCAAAATTAGGACACAATTGTCTAGAACACATTTATTATACACAGAAATCATAAATTGCACACACCGGTAATATTTACACCATTTTTATTTATAGTGTTTTGATGCTGTTCCTGAGATATTATTGAACTGTGCTACACCACAACAACTATTTGAGCAGGTCTGCAGTAGTAGATACGTGTCCCTCCAAGAGAGTTCACCGTTTGACACAGGTGATACTTCACTCATTCGGCAGCTGTATATGTGTCGGTTCATCAGGGCATTGACCCTTCTGGGTTGAGCTGTACAATGGCTTGTCTGAAATGTCACTGGTGTCCGTTCAGTTTCAGAACAAAAGAGCATGCTTGGCCAAGTATGAGGCATATGATGTTTGATCCTCCAAACAATAGGAGATTGTACTCACTCACTTTACTTTCATGCCAGGCTGGCACCAATAACACCACACTAATGCAACATAGGGCATCAGACTCATGCTCTGATTGGCACCATACAAATAATATGGTCTGAATGCCGCAAGTAAGCTGAAAGAGGCCATTAGTAAAGGATATTTCTGCATGAGAATGGAAGGAAGGAAAACCGAGATAAAATAGCACCTACTCAAAAGCAAACATTAGAGTAAAATATATGAAACATCGGTTTACTGACATTAAAAACAAAAAGTAAATCATATTTCCCTATGCACAGTGTTAGAATACAACACATTTAATTAATATAAATCTAAAAAAGAAAAAAACATGCACACTCATAACATTTTTCTTACACTGGACTGAGAAGCAAGCTGTGGGAAAGTATTTCAGCTTTTTTTTTAAGTGTCGCACATATGTTCTCAGTTCTGTCAAGATGTGTAAAAGTTGCATGTTCAAAAAGCAAATCAAATGGAGTGTCTTTCAACACCGTGATCATTCAACCAGTCCGAACTTCACATATCTACAAAGACCATGAAACACCATCCCAGGCCTCCGATCAGAAACATGGTAACATGCATGCTGTATATAAACAGATCATTGAGGAGGCCAAAGTCCAGCCGGTGGTGACCCAGCAGCAGTAGAATGACAGACAGCTTGTATTGAAGACGAAGGAAAATTCGCACGCTGACGTACTGCAGGCAGAAGAGTGCAGACAGTGCCACCCAGAGGAGGGAGGTAAACAGGCTGCAGCCAAAATATAGAGAAGGAACCGGATGAAACTATACATCCATCGAGACTTCAGGTACAGGTCAAAGTTGTTGTATTTGGTGCGTACGAGCTGGGCGGTGCGCGCCGGGCCACAGGCGGAGTGCATGCAGGTAGTGTGAGGGCCATGGAAGGAGCGAACCCTCCGTGGGATGGGAATGACAGGCATGGGTGGGCTTGAAAAGCCCCTGGATTCAGGAAGGCCCACTCACAGGACTCTTCCAGTAACTGCAGGGGTGCATGTTGCATAACAGGACCACCGGCAGCTAACTAAAACGCAGATGGATGTAAATGCGATGTTCCCATGACTAAGTGCACTGGCGCTCATCCAGTGGGCATCTCCATAGCACTGAAACTCTGGAGAAAAACAAACAAATTAGTGATATGCCAACATATCAATCAGGTAGATCGATCGGCTAATATGATAATTTTTGTCTAATATGAGTAATGTATGATTGTTTATATATATATATATATAAAAGAACAATGCACAAGATACAATAACTATGGTGACTGTGAGGTGACATGTTCGGTTCACTTAGTTTTGTTGTGGCCACGACATATTAACTTGTAGGAATGTGATAATATGTCGGCCACGACTTCTTATGTTTAAGGAATGACATATTTAATGCGTAAACAAACCTGCGTGACCATAGCAACCCGGGATTATCAGAAATGGATAAAACATTTTTATTAACATTAAACATTTAATTTAATATCTGTATATTATTATTATTATTATTATATTAACTTTTTAGGGCTATATTTTTATATTTATTTCATATAAATACAATATTTTATTATTTCCCTTTCAATTCGTGTATCGCTTTACCTAATTAACGTTCTGCATAATTATGCTAGTATTTGCTACCATATATTCTGCAAATACTGTAGACACCTGACAATTACCCTATGCCAATACATTTTTGACTTTATGATTGTATTTCTGCCCATGTGTGATGATAAATGAGCGTGTTTTCATTTACAAATGAAACTACGTGAATGATTAATTACTCAACGAAACACTATAGTTTTTATAATTATAGTCTATTAATTAGCCAAAATAAATTGAAATTTATAAGTTAAATTTCAACTACATTCCAGTAAAAATTCGAGTCAGCATAATCAAACCTTCATTGACATGTTGTGCATTTACAGTTGGCTATTATTAATAAAAGTATTCGGAATGTTAAGTAAAGAGATCAAAATGAAGGGAAACCAATTAATATAAATGAATATACAAATATAACCAATAACAACAGGTTAATAATAATAATAATTATATATAATATTACAGGGGAAAACATTCCAAAGACTGTGGAATGGATACAAATTTGTTTTTTTTGTTGGCCTATTTTATTTTATGTACTTTATGTAAAATGTATTCATGGTAAACTTCATTTGAATGCTGTCTATATCGCGCAAAATACAGTCTGTTAGCCAAGGCCTATGGTTAGCCTATAATAATTTAATAATGTCATAATTTCTATAATAATTAATATTTTAATTTCTTAATTCAAAATAAAATCTTAATAAATCAATTTCTGATAGTCCCGGGTTGATATGGTCAAGCATAAACATGTTCCCTCAACATAAGAAGTCATGGCCATGAGAAATGGAGTATTGTTCCCTCAACAATAAGGATGTCGTTACCTCGACAAAATTATCTCGTTGCCACGACATAATATCACGTTCCCACGAGTTAATATGACGTTCCCATGAATTAATATCAAGTGGCCATGACAAAAGTAAGTGAACCGAACATGTCACCTCGCGGTCACCGTAGATAACACATGCTTTGCTAGAAGATTTGCTAACAGCTTCAGAGACACTAAAAATACCTTATTAAACCTATTTACCTCCACTGGAAACACCTATGCTCTCTGATTATATAAGAAGACACTTATGTTTACTTAAATTTTCACAGTCAATTCTTCTACCATGTGGTTTGAAAATACACACATACTTACTTTTTTCAACAAGGTAAGCTTATAAGAGTACTGTTTCCCATGTTTATTTTTGGTTAATTCGTCAAGGTGAGAACATTTTCTAATTGAATCTTAATGACCCTGCTTATTGGGCAGTAAATTATTCTATTTAAAGCATGCAGACAGATGACAAAGTGTAACTCATTTTAATTTAGAATTAATAGATGCATTAGCTCTACTATGCTATTGATATTTACGTTAATGCATTTGGCAGATGCTTTTATTCAAAGCGACTTACTTTGCATTCAGGTTGTACATTTGATCAGTTCATGTATTCCATGGATTCAAATCAAAGGCTGTTTCTCTTCATCAGATCCTACTACTTTGAAACAGCCTATGTTTCTTGTCAATTCCACCACCTGATTGCACACATCTCACTTACTGCCATTAAACTGTTCTATCATACAGGCCATCAGACACCCTGCTCTCCAGATACTTGTACTTAAATAAAAAAAATTGGCCAACCTCAAAAATAATACAAGTTCTGTAAATGTGCTATAAACGCAATGTTTAATTTAGATTACATTCATAGCACTCTCACAGAATGCATTCCCTTGAAAAAGGGGAGTACCATGGTACAATGATGGTATCACATAGTAATAACATGATACAGAATGAATACCATATTCATAAACCATGATATATTCCAAGAATACCATTGTATTACAAGAAAAAAAAATATATCCTGTATTTATAACAGTGTAATTACACAGTACTCAATATAATTTAATGGTACTGTGTCAAAAATTCATAGTAATGGGTTTTGTGAAGGTTTAAGTGTTAAAAGAACATAAGGAGCATTTTCGCTTTTATATAAACATGCCGAAATCTGCCTATATTTCATGTAATGGTCTTTAAATGCAAGGCCTCATATAAAGCTTTTCAACAGGCAGATTACATTACTCATCATACGCTTCACATATTACATATTATTTATACATCAAATGTGATTATATATAGAATAAGTGAATGAAACTCACATGCGTTTATGCTGCATTCGTCTGCTGGTGATGTGCTGCGGCGCGGAACACGGTCTGTCGCAAAACACACTGGCCGGCTGGTTACTATGACAACAGTCGGAAAATTTAAAGGCGCAGGCTCATCTTTCTTTCGTTTTTTTTTTAATCTCTGACGACAAGTGAGCGTTTCTATTTTCTTTTTCTTCTTAAGAAATGTAGTATATTATTATCAGAATAGTTCATGCTGGTTAAATTAGCAGTGGTCTCTTGTTTTGAGCCACAATTTCCTTCTGTAGATTTTATTTTGATATTCGGCCGAATTTGGTGACTTTTGTTCAAATAAATATAAGTATAATGTATTATAAATATAAATAGCCTAAAGAATGTTAATAGATTCATCCACAAGTCTGGAGTGAAGTAACACACGTAAGACTTGTATATAAATAATTAATTATTTTTTAAAGTGGGTCAAACTTAATCCTCACAATGCCATCTGTTAATTTGAGATATAAGCCCAAAATCAAACTATTTCTCCCAACAGTAGCTTTAAAATAGTTTCCATGCACTTTGCTCTGAATTAAATGCTCTCGCAACAGTTTTCATCTCACAGACAGTAACAGAAATACCATAATGTTGCATATCTGCATGAATCATTCTCTAATGTCTTCATTTCTGTTTAACTGTTTATGTGAGTATGTGTGTGCTTGTTTTGACCGTTGGCCTACTTGTGAGGACCAAATATGAAAAACTTTGACAACGCACTAGTGAGGACAATTTACTGGTCCTCGCCAGTTAAAAAGGTTTATAAATCAGCCAAATATGTTTTGATGTAAATCTAGTGTTCTGCACATGATTCTGTGATGGTAAAGTTAAGGGGTGGTTGGGTCAGCTGATAGAAAACATCATTAACCTGATAGAAAATCAATGGAAGTCTGCAATGTTCTCACTAAGATAGAGAAATAAACCTGTGTGTGTGTGTGTGTGTGTGTGTGTGTGTGAGAGAGAGAGAGAGAGATCCCTCATAAAGTTGATTTGGCCTCTGCCTAACTTTTCCAGTGCACTGCACAGCTCTGCACATCTGCAGATTTATAGCATGACTGTACGATTACATCCTGCCTTTTTGTCAGATGGCCAGATAGTGAGCGGAGCAGCACATCTTGCCGCAGATAAATCATAACGAGAGGCGCTTTTAAAAAGAGTTTATTATGATCGTTAATGGGGCGCCCGATCATTTTGTGCAAGATTTAAAGACATATTATGCAAAATCTGAAAAACAAACCTTATAATACTTAATCAAACATTCATAAAGCCATCAGTAGGGCTAAATAAATTCTCCCAATTACCTTGCTTTAAGAGATTGTGATTGCGTTTACTAATTTAATCAACAGCGTAATAATTTCAGCAGGCAGGGTTGATGATGAGCTTTCTGTGGATACGGAGGGAATTTGTGATGAGATGCTATCTTTAACAAATTTTTTGCTTTTGCTTCTAATTGCACAATATTATAAATATCAAGTCAACGACTGCATTCAGACTCATGTCAAAGTGTTGCCAACTGCGTGCTGCAGGGATGACGTATTTTTGCAGGCCAAAATGAATGAAGTTCACATTTTAGCACTTCTGGTTCTATCATCCTTAAATCAATGGGTATTTCGATTATTATTATTATTGTTATTATTTCGATTAAAGAAATAGTTTTGTAAGTAGTTTTGTGTGTTTGACTGATCAATAAAAAAAACAACTTTATGACTGGTTTTGCCTGGTCACACAAGATACAGGGGTTGGACAACATAATGTGATCACATGGAAAATATCCAATATTTCCAATTGCATGTAATCTTCTTTAAATAGATTCATGCACCCTTTGAATAGTCTTTAGTTCGATGTTGTCTATCAGAACATTTGACCTGTTTTTCTAGAGATTTTGGAGGAGGAAAATGTCTAAATTTTTGTATTTCACAATTTCATATTTAGCACTGGTGTCTACGATTAAAGGTTCAGCAGCCTTTTTAGGCGTTTTTGTGGCGATTTTTGCTGTCAATTTGCTGCAGTAGTTCTGTGTTGTTTGGATACAATCCTTCTTAGTCTTTGATGGCCCCTCTTGCTTACTTTCAGATTTCATCCACTCTTGTTCATCAGTGATGAAGTTTAACACACTTTGTTTCTGCATAATCACAAAGTGATTGTTCTTAAAATACAAAACAATTGGCTGTTACGGTCAGATGCTCATGGTAAACAGGGTCCATGATTTGTCACCCATTTGCCCCATGGCTGGTAATAAAAACTGCTGAACACAACTTGTATACTACATTAAAACTAGATAATATAGAGAACTAAAAGATAATGGCACCATTTGTTTTTTCACCTGCACAAATATTATATTAACCACTATAATAATGGGTGTTCACATTATTTTGTCCAACCACTGTATATAGGCTATATATCAGGGGTGTAGCCATCATTTCAGAAGTGAGGGGACAGAAATGTTATTTGTGTAATATAGAACTGTAATACACACACATATACGTGTGTGTAAAACGTTACAATATAACATTTCTGTAATATATTTAACCTACATGTCAAAAGTTTTTGAACAGTAAGATGTTTAATGTTTTATAAATAAGTCTCTTCTGTTCACCAAGCCTGCACTTATTTGATCAAAAATACAGCAAAAGTAGTAATATTGTGAAATATTTAGACTAAAAACTACTTTTTTCTATTTGAACATATTTTAAAATGTAATTTATTGCTGTGATCAAAGCTGAATTTTCAGCATCATTACTCCTGTCTTCAGTGTCACATGATCTTCAGAAATCATTCTAATTTATTTTTAATTCTGCTCAAGAAACCGTTTTTAACTATTATTATCGTCAATATTTAAAACAGTTAAGGACATTTTTTTCAGGATTCTTTGATGAATAGAAAGATCCAAAGATCAGAATTTATCTGAAATAAAAAGCTTTTGTAACATTTGTAAAGCTTAGTCAGTATAATATTATTTTTTTTGAAAATAGATTATAGAAATTAATACTTTTATTTAACAAGGATGCTTTAAATTGATCAAAAGAGATGATAAAAACATTTATAATGCAACAAAATATTTCTATTTCAGATAAATGCTGTTCTTCTGACTTTATTCATCAAAATTATTCTCATCTGTTTTCAACATAATAATAATAATACATGTTTTTTTGAGTAGCAAATCAGAATGATTTCTGAAGGATTGTGTGACTGGAGAAATGATGCAAAAAATTAGCTTTGAAATCACAATAAATTACATTTTAAAATATATTCAAATATAAAAGAGTTATTTTAAATAGTAAAAATATTTCAACATTTTACTGTTTTGCTGTACTTTGGATAAATTAGTGCAGGCTTGGTGAGCAGGGGCCGGATTCACGAAACATTCTTAAGAATACATTTCTTCTTAACTGCCACTTTCTTCTTATTTTTTAACATAATACAAAAGTTAAGAATATATTTGAGAACTTATTAAGAATTTTTCAAAAATGTCTTAACTTATTTCGTAATAAGATTTTCGCGAATCCGCCCCCTGAAGAGACTTCTTTTAAAAACATTAATCTTAATGTTCAAAAACGTTTGACTGGTATAGGCAACTTTAATATTTCTCTTATTTCTAGGTTTTAATTGGCTTAGAAATCAGACACACTGCTGGACAATAACCAATAATAATGATTTGTTTATATACTACAAACACTTTTTTATCACATAATAAGGCAGAATATTTTTATATTTTATAGAATAATGCTATGTCATTAGCACTGTATTGTTCATATAATTTATTTATTACCTGGAGATGACTTGAAAAATAAAAATAAACCATATATTGTCGCAATCGCATGTTTAATGTCTTCATGTTTCCAAACGTTTCTGTTTTTCTGTGAAAACAACTGTTTTCATACAGCGATAGCTGGAGCTTTGGTCCATATTAGGAATTTCCTTTTCTGCATGAGAGCGCCCTCCAGCTTCCTGTATGAATGAAACATATACTGCAATCAGTGTTTAGCGTTCCGTGATGCTCATCTAGCCTTATTCTGTGTCCAAATAAAACATCTGGGCCCGTATTCATGAAAAACCTTAGTGCTAAGAGTTGCTCCTAGTAACACAATTCTAAGAAAAATCTTAGAAATGTGGGCGTTTCCTCTTAAAATTAAAGAAAAGATCCCAGTAAAGAAAAAAGTACTTCTGAAAGCATCTTAACCCTTAAAAGAGGACTTTTAAGAGACTTAAGAGTTTCTTTAGCAGTGCAGAAAATGTACGAAACATGAAGAGGGAGAAGAATGAAAAAGAAGAAAGAATAAAAAGTAAAGAATATATATATACATATATAATGTGTGTGTCTGTGTGTGAGAGAGAGTACGGTAAAACAGGAAAAATTACATATACTTTCAAAGTGAAGGCTTAATGGTCCCTAAAAGCACTCTTTTATTTCCTTCTTGGACAACCAACCAGTCACAGTCTTCAAAAGACTGTGTCATTCCTAGCAACGGGGTCAGCCCCGCCTCCTCACTAAGATAAAAGTTTTTGTCTTTTCCTCGAATTGCTCTTAGATTGGTCCTGAATTACTCTTAAGCTAAGACTCCTACGTAGAATTTTTTAAGCTAAATTAGGAGCTCTCTGAGCCCAGGGCCCGTATTCACAACACATCTTAAGGTTAAAAGTAGCTTTTTTCTCTAAGAGTATTTCACAAACCGTTTTAGCACTGAAACTAGCTCCTAAATCTGTGAAACGTTAGGAGTAGTGAAGAGGACTTCTATGTCACTAAGACCAACTCAGAACTATTCTGAGGCAATCTGCTTTTTTGAATACGGGCCCTGATCATGCACAGACTATCCTGTGTTTTTTAATTTAAATCTATGTTTATTCACACCGGCTCTTGAAAACTTCTATGCGAACACACTTGCACGAAAAAGTGCGGGGACGAATTTACGTGATATTAAAAGTGGGGGGTGGGGGGGGGAGACACGTCCCCCGCGTTATCTATGCCCCTGCTATATATTAGATTAACAGCAGCACTTACTTCTTGTGTTGAGTATAGCTTATGTCCACTAGAGGGAGCTCTATTCCCAACACAGTGTGGCTTCACATTAAATCCAAGGTCAGATCATCAAACATCTCAAGATCAGCTCATTTGTTTCTCCTGCTGTTTAGTTCTGACTCACAAACACACTATTGCATTTTATGAGTGGAAGGTGTTTCAAACTCTTCCATTCAAAGCACGTTTGTGTTCTTCATGGAAAAGTCCTGCTGAAATTGCACATTATTACATGTATAATCTTTACTGAGATAAGATTTTTTTTAACAAACATTTTTAGTAACAAAAATAATGAATCCTCAAAGTTTGTTGTGAATTATGTGCATGAATTTAAGATATTTGGATTAGGAAATCATGAGTACGTTCATGAGGACACATACAGAGCTCGACTGGGTCTAAAATCTTCAATTTCCAGCAAGCACAAGATTAAAGCGGTTAGATGTCAAAATCCTCTTACAACCCCAAAATACGCTGAAGGTTGATCAATTAATTAATTAACTAAGTAGAGATCCAATACACGACAAGAGACAAATTGAATCAATTAGCAGGGGCTAATCAGAACAAAAGGAACTTTAATTACAAGAAGTTTAATTAAAATGCTTACCAGTGTAATATGAAGTGCTTAATATATTCTGGAGGAAAAGCCACACATCAACAGGAACTGAAAAACAGGAGCACTTTGCTTCACTGTTACCTCAAACACACACACACACACGCACGCACGCACGCACACACACACACACAACACACACAGCTCCGGAGCTGCTGAGTTTCACCTTGACAACCAAAAGTTATGAAAACAAACTGAAATGAGAAAAGTTGGTGTGAGATTCATCTTGTGTTTTCTTCTAAATCATTTGCTGAGTTCTAATGGGATTTCTTGATCTTTTAACCCAGTAATCCCTGACATAATTTTTTTTTTTTTAAATGGGACAGTTCATTGAACCTATATTGGAAAGTTTGCATATGTGTTTTTGTTGAGTATCATATTTGATACATCAGGCTTTTAATGCTCATAGAGTCTGATATAGTCTCAAATATAGAGTATACAGAGGAAAAACTTAAATTGAAATAAAATTAAAACTAAAAGAATTTCAAATCACATGAGCCAATATTTTATTCACGATAGAACATAGATAACATAACAAATGTTTAAACGGATGAATTTGACAATTTTATGCACAAAATTAGCTCATTTCAAATTTGATGCTTGCTACAGGTCTCAAAATAGTTGGGACGGGGGCATGTTTACCCTGGTGTAAACAGTTTGAAGATGTCTGGGCATCAAGGTTATGAGTTTCTGGAGGTTTGGTGTTGGAGTATGGTCCCATTCTTGCCTGATATATGTTTCCAGCTGCTGAAGAGTTCATGGTTGTCTTTGATGTATTTTTCGTTTAATAATACGCCAAATGTTCTCTATAGGTGAAAGATCTGGACTGCAGGCAGGCCAATTCAGCACCCGGACACTTCGACTACGAAGCCATGCTATTGTAATAGCTGCAGTATGTGGTTTTGCATTGTCCTGCTGAAATACACAAGGCCTTCCCTGAAATAGACGTCATCTGGAGAGGAGCATATGTTGCTCTAAAACCTTTATATACCTTTCAGCATTCATAGTGCCTTCCAAAACATGCAAGCTGCCCATATCGTGTACAATTATGCACCCCCATACCTTCAGAGATACTGGCTTTTGAACTGAATGCTGATAGCACACTGGAAGGTCTCCCTCCTCTTTAGCCCTCCCTCCCAGACACGGCATCCATGTTTTCCAACAAGAATGTCACATTTTGACTCGTCTGACCATAGAACACTTTTCCACTTTGAAACAGTCCATTTTAAATGAGCCTTGGCCCACAGGACACGACGGCGCTTCTGGACCATGTTCCCATATGGCTTCATTTTTGCATGGTAGAGCTTTAGTTGGCATCTGCAGATGGTACAGCAGATTGCGTTTACCGACAGTGGTTTCTGGAAGTATTCCTGGGCCCATTTAGTAATGTCAATGACAGAATCTTGCCGATGAGTGATGCAATCGTCTGAGGGCCGAAGACCACGGGCATCCAACAAAGGTCTTCGGCCTTGTCTCTTACGCACAGAGATTTATCCAGTTTCTCTGAATCTTTTGATGATGTTATGCACTGTAGATGAGATTTGCAAAGCCTTTGCAATTTGGCGTTGAGGAACGTTGTTTATTAAGTATTCCACAATATTTTTACAAACTCTTCCAAAGATTGGAGAGCCTCTGACCATCTTTACTTCTTAGAGACTCTGCCTCTCTAAGATATCCCTTTTATAGCTAATCATGTTACAGACCAGATGTCAATTAACTTTAGCTAACTTTTGCAATTAATGTTGCTAGATGTTCTCCTAGCTGAATCTTTAAAAAATGTATTGCGTTTCAGCGTTTTGTTGCCTCTGTGCCAACCCTTTTGAAACCTGAAGCAGGCATCAAATTTGAAATCAGCTCATTTAGTGGATAAAAGTGTAAAATTTCTCTGTTATGTTATCTATGTTCTATTGTGAATAAAACAGTGGCTCATGTGATTTGAAAATATTTTAGTTTTCATTTTATTCAAATTTAAAAAAACATCCCAACATTTCCAGAATTCGGGTTGCACATTTACATTGCATTTATTCATTTAGCAGACGCTTTTATCCAAAGCAACTCACAATTGAGAAGAAAATTATATAAATATCAGGCATCGCTCTATATCTTCAATACTATGTCTTAGTCAGATGATATCTAAATGATTAAAACATATAATGTGATGCAATCCATTGATGATTGAGAGAAGAACAAATAAATGTTCCTCATTTATTCCATTTCATTCATTTACTCCTCTGAGGAACACTGAAAAAGTAAAGCTTCTGGAAACAAATGTTCCTCAAAAGCCTGATGATCAGATTTGAGACTCACAGATTTTTCTAAAAAAATTATCTCTTTATAATCAAGTAAAGCCAAGATTTAGTCCAGTAAGTGTTCATCTGGAAATTACTTAAGTTATTCTTATGTTTACTTGATAAAAATCAGTAAAGATTTGACAGCAAAAAGACACGTGAAGCACGAGCCAAAAGAGGATGTTTTTACGTTTATACTGAAACTATCAATCAGATGACAGAAGCAAGCAGTAGATTGTGCCTGACAGGTTTAACAGCAAAGTTTTGATCATGTTGATCATTTAGATCCCTTAGAAATTCATGTTCAGATATGATACAATAGGCCTTATAGGGTTAAAATTCTAATCAAACAGAATATAGCACTGACACAATCCCACTGTTCTGCTATTATCATTAATCGTGTCTTGCTAGTATTGTCAGCACAATTATTTATTTCTGTCATTTTGGTTACTTTGTTATCAACTGTGCATATATTTGAATGCATTAGCATGAATACACACACACACACACACGCCGACGCACGCACGCACACACGCACACACACACACAGGTCATACAGAACATTTATGAGTTGTATTTCCTCTGTGGAGAACAGAGTAATAGTAACAGATAATTACACTATATAAATGCAAATAAAAGTTTACACAATACGGACATACAGTATTAAGGTGTAGCGAAATATCTTTGTATGAGGTATGTATATGGGAAGGAAGGAGGCGGGAACGGCGAACATTAACAAACATTTAATGATAAAAATAAACAAACACAACAGAAAAAAGCGGCAGCCCCTCACGGACGACTGCCGCACACAAAACATAACTAAAAATTCCAGGCCTGGTCCTCTCTCGCTTCCACTGTCGTCATCTCCTTTTATCCTTCCGTAGCTCCTCGTGGGATTCGGACCGGTGAGTGGCGCAGGTGTCATCATTAGCAATCACTCCAACGGCCTCGCTCCGTTCCACGGCTCTCGGCCCCGCCAATTCGTCACAATCATATACATATCAATACATGCACAATTATTAAAAACATCACTATCATAAATGCAAATGAAATCATCATATAATCCTGTTTTCATATTCCAGTTCAGGAAGTTGAAGGAAACCGTCTGTTTGTGGTGCAGTGAGATTGTGGAGAGTGTTAATCTGTAAGGCTTTGAAGGGTTTGGATCAGATTAAACATCTGCAGCAGGAGGATCAGCAGATCAACTCACTCTTTCAGTCTGAGCTGCATGTTCCCCAAATCTCACAAGAAATCACTGAGTCACTGGAACGCCTTTGGAGCCACAACATGACACGAGGACACAATATTCAGACAAACACACACACACAATACAAAACAATGCAAAACATGATAAATATCACAGGGAAATCTTTGAAATACAGCAATATTCACTCACCATATGTGTTGCGTGATATGATGTTCGAAAGCTGCTTGAATTTTGGGTTTGGTAAGATTTTGTTCATCTTTTTGAAAGAAGTAAATACCACCAATACAGTAAAAACAATGAAATATAATTCAAATTTAAAGTCAAGTCAAGTCACCTGTCATGAGCTGGGTTTGCTTCTCTGTCTCTCTCACACGCACACACACACACACAGGTTTTCACATACTTACACACACACATTATTACACACACTCTCTCAGGCTCGCTCATGCGCTCTTGCCTTCATCTCCACCTGTTTGTTATCATCATCTGTGTTCACTCTGCTTTGCGGTGTCACCTGTTCTCACTCTGTTCTAATCAGTTACTCTATTTCTAGGGGTTGCGCTTACTGTTCTCTGTCGGATTATTGTATGTGTCGTGCTGACACGTTTATTTCGCCATTCAGGTTATTTTACTCTTGGTGCTCTTACCTTGTCTTGTTTGCCTAGTACTGCTGTGCTCGCCTAGTCATCCCGGTTATCCATTGCTGCTTCCAGTGAGTCCAGCCCCACGAACTCTCTTCAGGACGGGAGTCCTCTGCACCGGACCTTTTTCCGTTGTGTTATTGTTTGACCCAGTGCTGTGTCGTTGTACGACAGACTGCCTTATTTTGTGTCTTCATTAAAGACTGTTTCTAACGGACTGCCTTTGCTCTTGGATCCTTTTTTGAACACCGTGACAGAATAATCCGACCAGATGGATCCAGCAAGGGAGGACCCTTTTCGATCAGCGGTGGAGATTCAGGGAGCCATGCTCGGCAGACACGAGGAGGAGTTGTCCGCCGCCCGTCAGGCAGTTGAGACTTTAACCGCACAGGTGACGGGTTTGTCTTCTCGTCTTCAACAGCTTTACCAGGAACCACCTACGCCTTACGGCCGACATTCACCTTCTGAGCCGCGGGTTAACAACCCCCCCTGCTATGCCGGTGAGCCCACTGAATGCAGAGCGTTTTTGACTCAATGTGAGGTTGTATTTTCTCTCCAGCCCCAGACTTATGCGGGGGATTCCGCCCGGATCGCCTTTGTACTTTCGCTTCTCACGGGGCGTGCTCGCGAATGGGGAACGTCCGCCTGGGTGGCACAGACACCTTGTTGTGGCCGTTTCGAGCTCTTCAAGGAGGAGATGATCAAGATATTCGATCGATCCGTCTTCGGACGTGAGGCTTCGCGCCTTCTTGCTGTACTTCATCAGGGCAGAAGGTCTGTCGCTGACTTCGCCATTGAGTTCCGGACTCTGGCGACTACGTGCGAGTGGAATGAACCTGCTCTGGTCGCTCGTTTTCTGGAGGGACTGAATACGGACCTTAAAGAGGAGATTTATGCGCGTGGACCACCGGCACAGCTGGATCAGCTCATTGAACTGGGCATTCGATTGGACAAGTGCTTCGAGCAGCGGAGGCGGGTTCGCGCTTCCACTTCTAGACCACTAGAGACTTTTACACCTGCTGTGGTATCTTCTTCTCTCCAGGCTGATCCTGAACCTATGCAGCTGGGAGGGGTTCGCATTTCTGCGGAGGAACGACAACGGCGGATTCAGAACCGCCTCTGCCTTTATTGCGGCACGGCTGGACATTTTGCCAGTGAAAAAGTGCCAGTTAAAAGCCAGAGCTCGCCAGTAGATGGAGGAGTACTGGCGAGCGCAACTGTCATCCCCTCTACACCCAGGTCACGTACTACTGTCTCTGCTGTTCTCCGATGGGCTGGTTTTTCAGTTACTAGTTCTGCACTCATTGATTCGGGGGCAGAGGGCAATTTTATTGACGAGAGATGGGCTAGCGAACAGGGCATCCCCCTGCTGGACTTGAAGGACACCACCACCGTCTTTGCCCTCGATGGGAGGGTACTAGCTTCAGTTCACCGCATCACCAGCCCGGTGAGCCTTACGGTCTCAGGGAATCACAGAGAGACTATTTCTTTTTTTGTTTTCCAGTCTCCTTATACCCCCGTTGTTCTTGGGCATCCCTGGCTTACCCAGCACAATCCTCAGATTGACTGGGTTAAGGGTTCTATTCTCTCATGGAATTTACCGTGTCATGTCAATTGTTTAGTGTCTGCCATCCCTGCTGTTTCTTCTGTGTCTGTGTTTCAGGAGGAGCCTGGTGATTTGTCAGGAGTTCCGGGGGAGTACCACGATCTGCGGGCGGTCTTCAGTCGTTCCCGGGCCACCTCCTTGCCGCCTCATCGTCCCTACGACTGTAGTATTGAGCTTTTTCCGGGTACCATGCCTCCCCGTGGTCGCTTATACTCTCTGTCGGCGCCCGAGCGGGAGGCTCTTGAGAAATACCTCACAGAGTCCCTCGCCGCGGGAATTATTGTTCCGTCCTCCTCTCCTGCCGGTGCTGGGTTCTTCTTTGTGAAGAAGAAGGATGGGTCCTTGCGTCCTTGTATCGATTACCGGGGGCTGAACGGCATGACGGTCAAGAATCGCTATCCCTTGCCTCTCATGTCGTCAGCCTTCGAGATCTTACAGGGCGCAAGGGTCTTCACAAAGCTAGACCTACGCAATGCCTACCACTTGGTACGCATCAAGGAGGGAGACGAGTGGAAGACCGCGTTTAACACCCCTGTCGGCCACTTTGAATACCGGGTCTTACCTTTCGGGCTGGTCAACGCTCCCGCGGTTTTTCAGGCCTTAGTCAATGACGTCTTGCGAGATATGCTTAACGTTTTTGTGTTTGTGTATTTGGACGACATTCTTATCTTCTCACCTTCTCTCCAGGTACACGTACAGCATGTCCGCCGAGTTTTGCAGCGTTTGCTTGAGAACCGTCTGTTTGTCAAGGGGGAGAAGTGCATGTTTCATGCCCAGTCGGTCACGTTTCTCGGTTCGGTAGTTTCGGCGGAGGGGATCAGTATGGACCCTGACAAGGTTCGTGCTGTCATTGATTGGCCCGCTCCAGATTCTCGTGTCGCCCTTCAGCGGTTTCTGGGGTTTGCCAATTTTTACCGTCGCTTTATCCGTAACTTTAGCCAGGTCGCCGCTCCGCTTACTAGCCTCACCTCGTCCAAGACTCGATTTACTTGGTCTGAGGCTGCGCAGGCTGCGTTCGATCGGCTCAAGGGGTTATTTACCTCCGCACCTATCCTTATTACCCCCGATCCTGAGAGACAGTTTATCGTTGAGGTTGATGCCTCCGACATCGGGGTAGGAGCTATCTTGTCGCAACGCTCTTCTCTTGACGAAAAGGTTCATCCGTGCGCGTTCTATTCCCATCGCCTTTCGCCCGCTGAGCGCAACTACGACGTCGGGAACCGAGAACTTTTGGCGATCCGTCTGGCACTCGGTGAATGGCGACACTGGCTTGAAGGAGCCAGTGTGCCATTTATCGTCTGGACGGATCATCAAAATCTGGAATACATCCGCTCTGCGAAGAGACTTAACGCTCGTCAGGCTCGGTGGGCGCTTTTCTTCGGCCGCTTTGAGTTCTCCATCTCGTTTAGACCCGGCTCTAAGAATCTCAAGCCAGACGCTCTCTCACGTCAGTTCGGCTCGTCAGGAGATCCCTCGACCAACGAGAGAATCTTATCTCAGCATCGTGTGGTCGGGGCGGTCACCTGGGGAGTGGAACAGGTTGTGAAGAAAGCCCTTTTTCGCGTCACTAAGCCCCCTCGCGCTCCTGAGGGAACGTTATTCGTTCCTGAGGTCGTTCGCTCGGCAGTTCTTCGCTGGGGTCACTCGTCCAAATTGGTGGCACACCCGGGAGTTAGGGGTACTCTGGCCGCTATTCGTCAACGCTTTTGGTGGCCTACTAGAGAGCGCGACATTCGGCGCTTTGTTGCTGCTTGTCATGTCTGTGCCCAGACTAAGTCCAGTAACACTCCACCGGCAGGGCTTCTTAGACCTCTCCCCATTCCATCACGTCCGTGGTCTCACATTGCGTTGGATTTTGTGACCGGTCTTCCGTGTTCGGCCGGGAATACTGTCGTCCTCACCGTTGTGGACCGTTTTTCGAAGGCCGCTCATTTCATCCCTCTCCCTAAATTACCATCCGCCCGTGAGACCGCTCAAGTTATGGTAGATCACGTGTTCAAGATCCACGGTCTTCCTTCGGACATTGTGTCGGACAGAGGTCCTCAATTCGCCTCTCAGTTCTGGAGGGAATTCTGTCTTCAGATAGGGGCATCCCCCAGTCTGTCGTCAGGATTCCATCCACAGACCAATGGGCAAGCCGAAAGGACCAATCAGATCCTTGGTCGCATGTTACGTAGCTTATCCTCGCGGACCCCTGCGTCGTGGTGCGACCAACTGTCCTGGGCCGAGTATGCCCATAATTCTCTGCCTTCGTCCGCCACCGGGTTATCCCCGTTCGAGTGTTGTCTTGGTTACCAACCTCCTCTTTTTACATCTCAGGAGTCCCAGGCCTCCGTTCCTTCCGTTGAGGCTTTTATTCAGAGATGTAAACGTACCTGGAGAAGGGTGAGATCTGCGTTATGTCGTACCAGAACACGTACACGTCGAGCCGCTAATCGTCACCGGGTTCGGGCTCCTAGGTATGTTTGCGGTCAGAAGGTGTGGCTTTCCACCCGTAATTTACCTATTCAGGAGGGTTCTCGCAAGCTGAGGCCCCGCTTCATTGGGCCCTTTACTATTGTAAAGGTTCTCAGTCCGGTTGCGATTAAACTTTGATTGTCCCGTCAGTTGCGTCGTATCCACCCCGTCTTTCACGTATCCTGCGTCAAACCAGTTATTCGCGCTCCCCCCCCCCCCCTTCCTCCTCCTCCTATTGACGAGGTCGCTTCTGTTTACAGAGTCCGTAGGCTTCTTGACGTCCGCCCTCGAGGGCGCGGTCACCAGTTTTTGGTGGATTGGGAGGGGTACGGTCCTGAGGAGAGGCGTTGGATTCCGGCCCGGGACGTCCTGGACCGCTCCCTGATCGAGGATTTCTACCGTTCTCGCCAGGCTTCTTCCTCTGGAGCGCCTGGGGGCGCTCGTTGAGGGAGGGGTACTGTCATGAGCTGGGTTTGCTTCTCTGTCTCTCTCACACGCACCACACACACACACACAGGTTTTCACATACTTACACACACACATACACACATTATTACACACACTCTCTCAGGCTCGCTCATGCGCTCTTGCCTTCATCTCCACCTGTTTGTTATCATCATCAGTGTTCGCGCTGCTTTGCGGTGTCACCTGTTCCCACTCTGTTCTAATCAGTTACTCTATTTCTAGGGGTTGCGCTTACTGTTCTCTGTCGGATTATTGTATGTGTCGTGCTGACACGTTTATTTCGCCATTCAGGTTATTTTACTCTTGGTGCTCTTACCTTGTCTTGTTTGCCTAGTACTGCTGTGCTCGCCTAGTCATCCCGGTTATCCATTGCTGCTTCCAGTGAGTCCAGCCCCACGAACTCTCTTCAGGACGGGAGTCCTCTGCACCGGACCTTTTTCCGTTGTGTTATTGTTTGACCCAGTGCTGTGTCGTTGTACGACAGACTGCCTTATTTTGTGTCTTCATTAAAGACTGTTTCTAACGGACTGCCTTTGCTCTTGGATCCTTTTTTGAACACCGTGACATCACCTTTATTTATATAACGCTTTTAACAATATAAATTGTATTTTTTGTGTAGTATCTTTCAGAGACAAGGGAGATTCGAGATCGCTCTGTAGTTAACTAGATCTTTGAGGTCAAGTTGTGGTTTTTTAATGAGAGGCTTAATAACAGCCAATTTAAAGGTTTAGGGACATATCCTAATGACAATGACAAATTAATAATAGCCAAAAGAGGATCTATGACCTCTGGAAGCACCTCTGTTAGTAGTTTAGATGGAATAGGGTCTAACATACATGTTATTGGTTTAGCTGATTTAACAAGTTTATACAATTCTTCCTTTCCTATAGTAGAGAATGAGTGGCATTGTTCCTCAGGGAATCTTGTCACGGTATGTGGGGAGAGATGAGGCGAGGACTCAAGTGCAGGAAGAATGGGTCTTTTTAACAATAAAATTAACACAGAGTCCGCTCCAGTCCGGGAGCCCACAAAGTCCGCTCCAGTCCGGGAGCCCACAGATTCCCCTCCAGTCCGGGAGCCCACATAGTCCGCTCCAGTCCGGGAGCCCACAGAGTCCGCTCCAGTCCGGGAGCTCACAGTCAAACTCCCTGCTCTGCCGGCCCCGCCCTGGCCTCCTACTCTGCCGGCCCGCCCTGGCCTTACTGTCATTACTGCTGTGCTGTTGGGAAATGTCAACACCTGTTGATGCTTTATTTTTTGTTAATTTTGCCACTGTATTGAATAAATACCTGGGGTTATATGTGTTTTCTTCTAAAAGAGACGAAAAGTAATCAGATCTAGCAGTTGTTAATGCTTTTCTGTAGTATAGTATAGGGTACTTTCCCGCCAAGCAATACGAAATACCTCTAGTTTTGTTTTTTCCAGCTACGCTCCATTTGCTGGGCTGCTCTCTTTAGGGGATGAGTGTGCTCATTATACCACGGTGTTGGTCTCTTTTCCTTAATCTTCCTTAAGCGTAAAGGAGCAACCGTATCTAAAGTGCTAGAAAAGAGAGTCCATAGTTTCTGTTACATCATCAAGTTGTTCTACGCAGTTGGATATGCTGAGGAATTTAGATAAATCAGGAAGATTACTTACAAAGTAGTCTTTTGTGGTAGAAGTGATGGTTCTACGATACTTGTAACAAGGAATTGAATTTACAGCTTTAGCTATATGGAGTTTACACAAGACTAGATAATGATCTGATATATCACCGTTTTGCTGCAGAATTTCAACACCATTAACATCAATTCCATCTAACAGTATTAAATCTAGAGTATGATTTTGACAATGAATAGGTCCTGACACGTGTTTTCTAACCCCGACAGAGTTCAGAATGTCTATGAATGCTGATCCTAATGCATCTTTTTCATTATCAACGTGGATATTAAAATCACCCACAATTAAGACTTTATGTGCAGCCAGCACTAACTCTGATAGAAAATCACAAAATTCTTTAATAAAGTCTGTATGATGCCCTGGTGGCCTGTATACAGTAGCCAGTACAAACATCACAGGGATTTATCATTAATACTTTTTTCTCTAGATAATGTTATGTGAAGCACCATTACTTCAAAGGAGTTATACTTAAAGCCTGTCTTCTGAGAAATACTGAGAATATTGATATAAATTGTAGCAACACCTCCCCCTTTGCCTCTTGGACGCAGCTCATTTTTATAACAGTAATCTTGGGGGGTAGACTCGTTTAAAATAATGCATTCATCTGGTTTTAGCCAGGTTTCTGTCAAAGAGAGCGCATCTAGTTTATGATAAGTGATCATATCATTTACAAAAAGTGCTTACGTAGGAAGGGACCTGATATTCAATAAGCAAAGCTTTATCATTTTATTTCTGTGTGTTATATACATTTTTTATTTGTTGAACATCAATTAAGTTGTTACTCATAAACTGGTTTGGACGTTTTTTGTATTTTATTTTATACAGTCTTTATAGTGTGATATCTAGGTTAAAGTGTCTCTAAATGCTGAGAACTAACTGACTTCTGTGATGTGAGGCGGCTTGCAGACAGTCGGTTTAGCCAGTCTGTCTGCTTCCTGACCTAGGCCCCAGTTAGTCAAGTACGAACTCTAAGACTATGTGCCATATTTCTAGAGAGAAGAGCGGCACCACCCCAGGAGGGATGAAGACCATCTCTTTTCAACAGGTCAGGTCTGCCCCAAAAACTCGTCCAATTGTCTATGTTATTCTGCGGGCCCCACTTAGACATCCAGCCATTGAGTGACAACAGTCTGCTATGAATCTCATCACCCCGGTAAGCAGGGAGCGGGCTAGAGCATATTACAGTGTCTGACATCGTATTTGCATAACTTTTAAAATTTTCAATGTGAAACTTTTCAATGTGAATTTATCTTAAATGTAATGTATTCATGTGATCAAAGTTGAATTTTCTGCATCATTACTCCAGTCTTTAGTGATCTTTCAGAAATCATACTAATATGCTGATCAAGAAACATTTCTAACTATTACCAATGTTGAAAACAGTTGTGGTGCCCAATATTTTTGTGGAAAGTGCGATACATTGTTTTTGTATTATTTTATTTAAAAAAAAATCAACTTTAGTCTACGAATGAACTCATTTTGAGTCATTGGCCAAGT